>CM074282.1:21671954-22161954 GCA_037194245.1 Opsariichthys bidens | reverse complement strand
TGAGCAAGGACACTCATTTCCTGACTCTTCTGCCGCCGCTGAAACCTGAAAAAATTACTTGTATTATACATATGTTTAGAAGTATTCAGTTAATTTAAAGCAAGTAATATGCCTTGCTTACCACTGGATGAGTATCCTCTGGTTAAGCTCGAACAGCTGGATCATTGTCTCATCCATCAGCCTACGACTGTTAAGCACCAGCTCTCGGATGTGGTGGTAATCAGAGAGAATTTTAGACCACCTGGGGGTGCAAACTCCAGCCTTCTTGGTTGGTGACTTATGTAAAGCACACAGCTTCATACAAATAGGCTCAACCAAGCGGCTGGTGCTGGGCCACTGTGCTGGACCCCCAGGATGTCCAATCAGACACCGTTTCACACTCTCCACACCCGGTGTGACTCCGGACCGCTTCGGTGCCTTAAAGCGTCCATGAGTCAGTTGAGGCTGATGTCGAGGCTGATAGTTGACCCGATGTTTATCGATATCAGGGAGAGCTGTCCAAAGCCGGATGACGTCTGTCACCTGCAGGTCAGTGAGGTAAGGAGCCTCACGAAGACCTACCAGGTCACCAGCCAGATCCTGGACCTTGTCCCACCCAGCGATGGCATCGGGCCCAATGACTAATCCCTAGTAAATGCAGATTGATGTTAATATATGTGGAATAAAATGAGATTGAAATTAAATAAAGCCCTTAAAGTGTCTTACCTGAGCCTCGTCGGAGACACTTCTTCCAGAGTCAGACGGCTGTGACAGCACTGAAGGGGCAGAGGCAAGATGCTGTCCTTCTCCGCCAGATGATGTGAACGTCTCAGCTAGTGATGCTGGGGACTGAGGCAGAGGCAAAGATGAGGGGCTGTTTTCGAGATCACGGCCAGGGTCATCCTCATACAGCACTGGAACTGTAATGTCCTCCGTGATCTCATCCTCAAACCCCTCATCTTGCAGGTCCTGGTCATCAACTTGCTCCACCAGCCTGTCTTCCTCCTCTGGGTTCTGGAGCACTGGAGTCAGTGTTTTGCCAGTCTGGATGTAAAGATACTCCATTCCCAGCAATTCACCTACAAGAATAAAATGGAAAAAAGAAAGTGTTCTTAATATTTTTTCAAGTACATTAAAGGCTAAATAGATAACTTACTAGAATATTACAAAAGAATCAATTAATGAATTTGTTGCCTGTATATGCTCCAGGAGGGTGATAACGCTCATCCCAGGGCTTCCCAAAGACAGTTTGGCTAAGCTTGTTCACAGCCTCTTTCACTGCACTGCCATATAACCGGATGGAGGATGCTCCTTTTATGGCATCTTCCATTCGGTCCCCATTCCAGCGCATCAAACCCTCAAGGAGATAGGCCTGAAAATGCGCATCACTAAAGTGCCCAACAATTAATGATTGTCATTATGAATTACCTATATGTCAGCCAGGTTGACGTACACTGGTGCCTAAAGCAGAAGCCTGTCTTTTCAGGACATATGTCTTGAAAATGGCCATGTTGGTGTTGGGCCTGGCATCTGCCTTAACGAGGTACCTGATGAGGGCTTTGGCCTCCTTGCTCTGGTCCTCATAAACATCCTTCATGGACCGGCCCTGGAAGTCACCAAACTCCACCATCAAGCAGCCCTGGTCTCCAGTTGCCCGGGCTTCTGCTTGCATTTCCTGCTTCCTCTCATACTTTTCCACTTCTTCTGCCATCTCTCTAATATGAGAAGTGTACTGTAGGAAAAGTTGTTTATTTTCTGACAGAGGGGTTGTCTGCACTATCTCATTAGAAATGCTTAGCACCAAATACACTGCATACCCCAGAGAGTTTTCCAGGAGCCATCTGAATCTCTGGCCCTGGTACTTCCCAAACTGAAGTTTGCAGTGAGCCAGTACTAAAAACAGGTCACTGGTGTCTCCACCATTTGCACTGACAAAAGCAGTGGCCTCTGCCAGCACCTCCTCCTTGGTTTTGGCCCTACCAGACTCCACATTTTCAAGGCGCTTTGCCTCTGCCGATGGCGCCATGAGGAGTCAGTTTGATGATGGCGATTGGCGGCGAAAAACAGGGTATGCGTACATTTTCTGAAATGAAAATCAGAAAGCAATCTGAAAGGTATTTGTACATTAAGTGTGTAATGATAATTTAACAAGCTAAATGTAAAACATATAACTGTGGTAATAAACATTGCCATGACTATAAACTGGCCTGACGATGAGTTTTTTAAAGAGGACAAGAATCCCTGATATAACAAATATGTAAAGTCAAATATGAAGTCTGAAATTTCTTTCTATTTCCAATTAATATAGCAATATATATACAGCAATATAGCTTCATTTGCAGACGTCTGAAGATTTTAACTTATCTAATCAGTAGCAACCTGTTTTGCTCTGTATTTATCATGGGAAAAGTTACAGGTTCACAGGTACTGAAGAAAACATGTGCTATACATGATAGCTAGCTATATTGGCACGTTTAATTTTCAAAAATACCCTGTATATTAACAAATAATCATACCTGCATACTGAAAAGTGGCAAAAAAGGTGACATGTTCACGAACCAATTGCTGTAGCGGGGTTTGGGGATATCCTTTTTGGCAAATGTTTGGGATTTTAACATTCAAATGAAGCATTTACTTTGACAAGATAAATGAATGGAAAACACAAAATTTGCTTTAAGTAAAAAAAAAAAAAACAAACTCTATATATATATATATATATATATATATATATATATATATATATTGTTATTGTTTCAATGCCCAGCCATAGTGTTTTATATATTATATTTATAGTTTTTTTGTTTCAATGCCCAGCCATAGTGTTATATACACTAAAATGTATTGATTTGTTTTTTCGATATTGAACTGCTTTCCTGAGGTAAATGTGACATTTTTAAAAGTTGTTTTATTGACGCCTTTCCGCGGTTGAAACACTGATTGATCGATTACATGAGACATGATACGGATTATGGTAAATTAGAATCGTTAGTGTATCTTTCAACATTAGTTACTTTAAGTTATGTTTAATTTGTGTTGTAACTAGGAACACCCCCCTCCCCCTCTCTCTCTCCCTAAACAACATTATTTTTAATCAAAACGACTAGTTTGCAGTTATGAGTAATGTCCGATATTCCACAATACTTAAACCCATAGCCTTACCAGAGCTGTTAAATTGCTATTGCAAAGATGACAATAATAGCGATAGGCGATTGGTCAAAAGTAAGCCAGAGTAGAGAAACGTGATTGGCTTATGTGGAGAATACGATCGGACCTTGGAGTCGGACCGCTGTCAGAGCAAAACGAACCAATTATATAGAGCCATATATAAATGTACACGTAGTCCACTACGCCACGGAAGAATTCTTCAGAATACAGAGATAGAGTAGCCTTCACATACGATAAAGGGAAAAGGGGATACACGTGCCCAATGAAGAAATAAAAATATGATACGATAAAAGTCCAAACAATGACATAAGAAAAACAGGACCCATAAAAACGGATCGCTATTTAAATCGACACTCTACAACATGAGACTTTCCACCTACTTAGATGGGCTGACCTGTGAAGAAAAGGGAGGGGCTGATTAGAATATTATAGAAAACGCCGTCATTTACGGCGTAATCTGTCTGACAAAGACGGCGTAAATGACGGCGTTTTCTATAATATTCTAATCAGCCCCTCCCTTTTCTTCACAGGTCAGCCCATCTCAGTAGGTGGAAACACCCATGTTGTAGAGTGTCGATTTAAATAGCGATCCGTTTTTATGGGTCCTGTTTTTCTTATGTCATTGTTTGGACTTTTATGGTATCATATTTTTATTTCTTTATTGGGCACGCGTGTCCCCTTTTCCCTTTATCGTATGTTCACCTTTGTAGAAGTGAAATAGCCTAAGTTCTACAGAATTCTCCCGTGGCGTAATGGACTACGTGTACACACACACACACACACACATATATATATATATATATATATATATATATATATATACATATATATATTTGGTTCGTTTTGCTCTGACAGCGGTTCGACTCCTGAACAGTGCTGCCATCTTGTTAAGTGTGCTATGTTTTTTCATTATTATTAATTTTATTAAACTTCAAACAAATAAAGTCAATGTACAGTCAAAACTACAATAATACATATAAACAGAAAAACAAGACACCCAGGGGGAGGCTAAAAATTATATAAATATATAATTTATATATATATATATATATATATATATATATATATAAGTTACAGAGAGAAAGAGTTTTATTTTAATTGCTTTCGTATTATGTGAATGAAAAATAGTCTTGATATATATTTGCATTTCTTTTTCAAGAACCAAAAACAAAGGTTGGGTTTTACTGTGCTTACATTTATGTATGTGAAATTTAGCAAGAATTAAAATTAAATTACAAAAAAATATAATTTAATATAGTATTCTTTTATTTTATTTGGGATATTAATAAAAATATAGCATTTTCTAAACACAAAGAAAAGTGTGCAATCAACTGCGCAAATAATAAATATCAATCAATATAATATAGACATAATTATATTGATTGATATTTACTTGTGTATATTGTTTTAAAAAAATCATATTACATGTTCATGTTTATGGTTAAATAAAATGAATAAAAATGTTTCTTCTAAAATGTGTGTTTTTTGTGAGATATGGTTTGTTTGATATTATTTATCAGATTAAATTTATCTGATCAAAAGACACTTCAAATGTAAAATGTTTTATTAAAATAAATAGACACAAATATTGAAATGACTACACACACACACACATATATCTATATATATATATATATATATATATATATATATATATACACAATATATACAGGACAACATGAAAGAGTGGACCCATGTAATATATACAAATATATATACAGGAAAGATATTATTTAGGAGGAGGTGGAGTTTGGCATTTATTTTGCTGCCGCTGTTCTTCCAACCAGTCATCTAAAGATTTGCCATTTGAGGCACGCAAACAAAATGTGGCATTACCATATCGGCTATGGCCAAACTCTTTAGTTTTGGACTGCCCACATTTCTGCACATGTTGAAAGTAACCCCTCGCACATACTTCCTCTTAGGGACACCGCTTTCCTTCTCCAGGGCCCGCTGACGCCTGTTCCTCTGGGTGTAACGGGACACGGGAGGAGCGGCAGATGCAGGAGCAGGCAGAGTTGAGCCTGCACTGGATGTTGAAGCACCAGAAATTGGAATCACCATTGACACAGTCATGTCTGGGTTAAGGACTAGTGTGCCTAACAATGACCCAGGTGCTGAAATGGGCTGCACAACTCCTGATGCTGTGGGGGCAGGTGCGATGGGGCACTCCCTGGTGGCAGCAGCTGGCTGTCGACCTGGTCGCAGACGAGGAGCCTGTCCTTCTCGATTTGGAGGAAGGATGAATTGGTGTTTTGGGCCTGATGCTGATGGCGCTTCATCCAATTTTTCCCTCGGTGGAGGAAGCTGCGTATCAGCCACAGCAACTGGATCAGGTGGAGTCAGTCCCTGAGCAAGGACACTCATTTCCTGACTCTTCTGCCGCCGCTGAAACCTGAAAAAATTACTTGTATTATACATATGTTTAGAAGTATTCAGTTAATTTAAAGCAAGTAATATGCCTTGCTTACCACTGGATGAGTATCCTCTGGTTAAGCTCGAACAGCTGGATCATTGTCTCATCCATCAGCCTACGACTGTTAAGCACCAGCTCTCGGATGTGGTGGTAATCAGAGAGAATTTTAGACCACCTGGGGGTGCAAACTCCAGCCTTCTTGGTTGGTGACTTATGTAAAGCACACAGCTTCATACAAATAGGCTCAACCAAGCGGCTGGTGCTGGGCCACTGTGCTGGACCCCCAGGATGTCCAATCAGACACCGTTTCACACTCTCCACACCCGGTGTGACTCCGGACCGCTTCGGTGCCTTAAAGCGTCCATGAGTCAGTTGAGGCTGATGTCGAGGCTGATAGTTGACCCGATGTTTATCGATATCAGGGAGAGCTGTCCAAAGCCGGATGACGTCTGTCACCTGCAGGTCAGTGAGGTAAGGAGCCTCACGAAGACCTACCAGGTCACCAGCCAGATCCTGGACCTTGTCCCACCCAGCGATGGCATCGGGCCCAATGACTAATCCCTAGTAAATGCAGATTGATGTTAATATATGTGGAATAAAATGAGATTGAAATTAAATAAAGCCCTTAAAGTGTCTTACCTGAGCCTCGTCGGAGACACTTCTTCCAGAGTCAGACGGCTGTGACAGCACTGAAGGGGCAGAGGCAAGATGCTGTCCTTCTCCGCCAGATGATGTGAACGTCTCAGCTAGTGATGCTGGGGACTGAGGCAGAGGCAAAGATGAGGGGCTGTTTTCGAGATCACGGCCAGGGTCATCCTCATACAGCACTGGAACTGTAATGTCCTCCGTGATCTCATCCTCAAACCCCTCATCTTGCAGGTCCTGGTCATCAACTTGCTCCACCAGCCTGTCTTCCTCCTCTGGGTTCTGGAGCACTGGAGTCAGTGTTTTGCCAGTCTGGATGTAAAGATACTCCATTCCCAGCAATTCACCTACAAGAATAAAATGGAAAAAAGAAAGTGTTCTTAATATTTTTTCAAGTACATTAAAGGCTAAATAGATAACTTACTAGAATATTACAAAAGAATCAATTAATGAATTTGTTGCCTGTATATGCTCCAGGAGGGTGATAACGCTCATCCCAGGGCTTCCCAAAGACAGTTTGGCTAAGCTTGTTCACAGCCTCTTTCACTGCACTGCCATATAACCGGATGGAGGATGCTCCTTTTATGGCATCTTCCATTCGGTCCCCATTCCAGCGCATCAAGCCCTCAAGGAGATAGGCCTGAAAATGCGCATCACTAAAGTGCCCAACAATTAATGATTGTCATTATGAATTACCTATATGTCAGCCAGGTTGACGTACACTGGTGCCTAAAGCAGAAGCCTGTCTTTTCAGGACATATGTCTTGAAAATGGCCATGTTGGTGTTGGGCCTGGCATCTGCCTTAACGAGGTGCCTGATGAGGGCTTTGGCCTCCTTGCTCTGGTCCTCATAAACATCCTTCATGGACCGGCCCTGGAAGTCACCAAACTCCACCATCAAGCAGCCCTGGTCTCCAGTTGCCCGGGCTTCTGCTTGCATTTCCTGCTTCCTCTCATACTTTTCCACTTCTTCTGCCATCTCTCTAATATGAGAAGTGTACTGTAGGAAAAGTTGTTTATTTTCTGACAGAGGGGTTGTCTGCACTATCTCATTAGAAATGCTTAGCACCAAATACACTGCATACCCCAGAGAGTTTTCCAGGAGCCATCTGAATCTCTGGCCCTGGTACTTCCCAAACTGAAGTTTGCAGTGAGCCAGTACTAAAAACAGGTCACTGGTGTCTCCACCATTTGCACTGACAAAAGCAGTGGCCTCTGCCAGCACCTCCTCCTTGGTTTTGGCCCTACCAGACTCCACATTTTCAAGGCGCTTTGCCTCTGCCGATGGCGCCATGAGGAGTCAGTTTGATGATGGCGATTGGCGGCGAAAAACAGGGTATGCGTACATTTTCTGAAATGAAAATCAGAAAGCAATCTGAAAGGTATTTGTACATTAAGTGTGTAATGATAATTTAACAAGCTAAATGTAAAACATATAACTGTGGTAATAAACATTGCCATGACTATAAACTGGCCTGACGATGAGTTTTTTAAAGAGGACAAGAATCCCTGATATAACAAATATGTAAAGTCAAATATGAAGTCTGAAATTTCTTTCTATTTCCAATTAATATAGCAATATATATACAGCAATATAGCTTCATTTGCAGACGTCTGAAGATTTTAACTTATCTAATCAGTAGCAACCTGTTTTGCTCTGTATTTATCATGGGAAAAGTTACAGGTTCACAGGTACTGAAGAAAACATGTGCTATACATGATAGCTAGCTATATTGGCACGTTTAATTTTCAAAAATACCCTGTATATTAACAAATAATCATACCTGCATACTGAAAAGTGGCAAAAAAGGTGACATGTTCACGAACCAATTGCTGTAGCGGGGTTTGGGGATATCCTTTTTGGCAAATGTTTGGGATTTTAACATTCAAATGAAGCATTTACTTTGACAAGATAAATGAATGGAAAACACAAAATTTGCTTTAAGTAAAAAAAAAAAAAAAAAACTCTATATATATATATATATATATATATATATATATTGTTATTGTTTCAATGCCCAGCCATAGTGTTTTATATATTATATTTATAGTTTTTTTGTTTCAATGCCCAGCCATAGTGTTATATACACTAAAATGTATTGATTTGTTTTTTCGATATTGAACTGCTTTCCTGAGGTAAATGTGACATTTTTAAAAGTTGTTTTATTGACGCCTTTCCGCGGTTGAAACACTGATTGATCGATTACATGAGACATGATACGGATTATGGTAAATTAGAATCGTTAGTGTATCTTTCAACATTAGTTACTTTAAGTTATGTTTAATTTGTGTTGTAACTAGGAACACCCCCCTCCCCCTCTCTCTCTCCCTAAACAACATTATTTTTAATCAAAACGACTAGTTTGCAGTTATGAGTAATGTCCGATATTCCACAATACTTAAACCCATAGCCTTACCAGAGCTGTTAAATTGCTATTGCAAAGATGACAATAATAGCGATAGGCGATTGGTCAAAAGTAAGCCAGAGTAGAGAAACGTGATTGGCTTATGTGGAGAATACGATCGGACCTTGGAGTCGGACCGCTGTCAGAGCAAAACGAACCAATTATATAGAGCCATATATAAATGTACACGTAGTCCACTACGCCACGGAAGAATTCTTCAGAATACAGAGATAGAGTAGCCTTCACATACGATAAAGGGAAAAGGGGATACACGTGCCCAATGAAGAAATAAAAATATGATACGATAAAAGTCCAAACAATGACATAAGAAAAACAGGACCCATAAAAACGGATCGCTATTTAAATCGACACTCTACAACATGAGACTTTCCACCTACTTAGATGGGCTGACCTGTGAAGAAAAGGGAGGGGCTGATTAGAATATTATAGAAAACGCCGTCATTTACGGCGTAATCTGTCTGACAAAGACGGCGTAAATGACGGCGTTTTCTATAATATTCTAATCAGCCCCTCCCTTTTCTTCACAGGTCAGCCCATCTCAGTAGGTGGAAACACCCATGTTGTAGAGTGTCGATTTAAATAGCGATCCGTTTTTATGGGTCCTGTTTTTCTTATGTCATTGTTTGGACTTTTATGGTATCATATTTTTATTTCTTTATTGGGCACGCGTGTCCCCTTTTCCCTTTATCGTATGTTCACCTTTGTAGAAGTGAAATAGCCTAAGTTCTACAGAATTCTCCCGTGGCGTAATGGACTACGTGTACACACACACACACACACACACACACACATATATATATATATATATATATATATATATATATATACATATATATATTTGGTTCGTTTTGCTCTGACAGCGGTTCGACTCCTGAACAGTGCTGCCATCTTGTTAAGTGTGCTATGTTTTTTCATTATTATTAATTTTATTAAACTTCAAACAAATAAAGTCAATGTACAGTCAAAACTACAATAATACATATAAACAGAAAAACAAGACACCCAGGGGGAGGCTAAAAATTATATAAATATATAATTTATATATATATATATATATATATATATATATATATATATATATATATAAGTTACAGAGAGAAAGAGTTTTATTTTAATTGCTTTCGTATTATGTGAATGAAAAATAGTCTTGATATATATTTGCATTTCTTTTTCAAGAACCAAAAACAAAGGTTGGGTTTTACTGTGCTTACATTTATGTATGTGAAATTTAGCAAGAATTAAAATTAAATTACAAAAAAATATAATTTAATATAGTATTCTTTTATTTTATTTGGGATATTAATAAAAATATAGCATTTTCTAAACACAAAGAAAAGTGTGCAATCAACTGCGCAAATAATAAATATCAATCAATATAATATAGACATAATTATATTGATTGATATTTACTTGTGTATATTGTTTTAAAAAAATCATATTACATGTTCATGTTTATGGTTAAATAAAATGAATAAAAATGTTTCTTCTAAAATGTGTGTTTTTTGTGAGATATGGTTTGTTTGATATTATTTATCAGATTAAATTTATCTGATCAAAAGACACTTCAAATGTAAAATGTTTTATTAAAATAAATAGACACAAATATTGAAATGACTACACACACACACACATATATCTATATATATATTATATATATAATATATATATAATATACACACACAATATATACAGGACAACATGAAAGAGTGGACCCATGTAATATATACAAATATATATACAGGAAAGATATTATTTAGGAGGAGGTGGAGTTTGGCATTTATTTTGCTGCCGCTGTTCTTCCAACCAGTCATCTAAAGATTTGCCATTTGAGGCACGCAAACAAAATGTGGCATTACCATATCGGCTATGGCCAAACTCTTTAGTTTTGGACTGCCCACATTTCTGCACATGTTGAAAGTAACCCCTCGCACATACTTCCTCTTAGGGACACCGCTTTCCTTCTCCAGGGCCCGCTGACGCCTGTTCCTCTGGGTGTAACGGGACACGGGAGGAGCGGCAGATGCAGGAGCAGGCAGAGTTGAGCCTGCACTGGATGTTGAAGCACCAGAAATTGGAATCACCATTGACACAGTCATGTCTGGGTTAAGGACTAGTGTGCCTAACAATGACCCAGGTGCTGAAATGGGCTGCACAACTCCTGATGCTGTGGGGGCAGGTGCGATGGGGCACTCCCTGGTGGCAGCAGCTGGCTGTCGACCTGGTCGCAGACGAGGAGCCTGTCCTTCTCGATTTGGAGGAAGGATGAATTGGTGTTTTGGGCCTGATGCTGATGGCGCTTCATCCAATTTTTCCCTCGGTGGAGGAAGCTGCGTATCAGCCACAGCAACTGGATCAGGTGGAGTCAGTCCCTGAGCAAGGACACTCATTTCCTGACTCTTCTGCCGCCGCTGAAACCTGAAAAAATTACTTGTATTATACATATGTTTAGAAGTATTCAGTTAATTTAAAGCAAGTAATATGCCTTGCTTACCACTGGATGAGTATCCTCTGGTTAAGCTCGAACAGCTGGATCATTGTCTCATCCATCAGCCTACGACTGTTAAGCACCAGCTCTCGGATGTGGTGGTAATCAGAGAGAATTTTAGACCACCTGGGGGTGCAAACTCCAGCCTTCTTGGTTGGTGACTTATGTAAAGCACACAGCTTCATACAAATAGGCTCAACCAAGCGGCTGGTGCTGGGCCACTGTGCTGGACCCCCAGGATGTCCAATCAGACACCGTTTCACACTCTCCACACCCGGTGTGACTCCGGACCGCTTCGGTGCCTTAAAGCGTCCATGAGTCAGTTGAGGCTGATGTCGAGGCTGATAGTTGACCCGATGTTTATCGATATCAGGGAGAGCTGTCCAAAGCCGGATGACGTCTGTCACCTGCAGGTCAGTGAGGTAAGGAGCCTCACGAAGACCTACCAGGTCACCAGCCAGATCCTGGACCTTGTCCCACCCAGCGATGGCATCGGGCCCAATGACTAATCCCTAGTAAATGCAGATTGATGTTAATATATGTGGAATAAAATGAGATTGAAATTAAATAAAGCCCTTAAAGTGTCTTACCTGAGCCTCGTCGGAGACACTTCTTCCAGAGTCAGACGGCTGTGACAGCACTGAAGGGGCAGAGGCAAGATGCTGTCCTTCTCCGCCAGATGATGTGAACGTCTCAGCTAGTGATGCTGGGGACTGAGGCAGAGGCAAAGATGAGGGGCTGTTTTCGAGATCACGGCCAGGGTCATCCTCATACAGCACTGGAACTGTAATGTCCTCCGTGATCTCATCCTCAAACCCCTCATCTTGCAGGTCCTGGTCATCAACTTGCTCCACCAGCCTGTCTTCCTCCTCTGGGTTCTGGAGCACTGGAGTCAGTGTTTTGCCAGTCTGGATGTAAAGATACTCCATTCCCAGCAATTCACCTACAAGAATAAAATGGAAAAAAGAAAGTGTTCTTAATATTTTTTCAAGTACATTAAAGGCTAAATAGATAACTTACTAGAATATTACAAAAGAATCAATTAATGAATTTGTTGCCTGTATATGCTCCAGGAGGGTGATAACGCTCATCCCAGGGCTTCCCAAAGACAGTTTGGCTAAGCTTGTTCACAGCCTCTTTCACTGCACTGCCATATAACCGGATGGAGGATGCTCCTTTTATGGCATCTTCCATTCGGTCCCCATTCCAGCGCATCAAACCCTCAAGGAGATAGGCCTGAAAATGCGCATCACTAAAGTGCCCAACAATTAATGATTGTCATTATGAATTACCTATATGTCAGCCAGGTTGACGTACACTGGTGCCTAAAGCAGAAGCCTGTCTTTTCAGGACATATGTCTTGAAAATGGCCATGTTGGTGTTGGGCCTGGCATCTGCCTTAACGAGGTACCTGATGAGGGCTTTGGCCTCCTTGCTCTGGTCCTCATAAACATCCTTCATGGACCGGCCCTGGAAGTCACCAAACTCCACCATCAAGCAGCCCTGGTCTCCAGTTGCCCGGGCTTCTGCTTGCATTTCCTGCTTCCTCTCATACTTTTCCACTTCTTCTGCCATCTCTCTAATATGAGAAGTGTACTGTAGGAAAAGTTGTTTATTTTCTGACAGAGGGGTTGTCTGCACTATCTCATTAGAAATGCTTAGCACCAAATACACTGCATACCCCAGAGAGTTTTCCAGGAGCCATCTGAATCTCTGGCCCTGGTACTTCCCAAACTGAAGTTTGCAGTGAGCCAGTACTAAAAACAGGTCACTGGTGTCTCCACCATTTGCACTGACAAAAGCAGTGGCCTCTGCCAGCACCTCCTCCTTGGTTTTGGCCCTACCAGACTCCACATTTTCAAGGCGCTTTGCCTCTGCCGATGGCGCCATGAGGAGTCAGTTTGATGATGGCGATTGGCGGCGAAAAACAGGGTATGCGTACATTTTCTGAAATGAAAATCAGAAAGCAATCTGAAAGGTATTTGTACATTAAGTGTGTAATGATAATTTAACAAGCTAAATGTAAAACATATAACTGTGGTAATAAACATTGCCATGACTATAAACTGGCCTGACGATGAGTTTTTTAAAGAGGACAAGAATCCCTGATATAACAAATATGTAAAGTCAAATATGAAGTCTGAAATTTCTTTCTATTTCCAATTAATATAGCAATATATATACAGCAATATAGCTTCATTTGCAGACGTCTGAAGATTTTAACTTATCTAATCAGTAGCAACCTGTTTTGCTCTGTATTTATCATGGGAAAAGTTACAGGTTCACAGGTACTGAAGAAAACATGTGCTATACATGATAGCTAGCTATATTGGCACGTTTAATTTTCAAAAATACCCTGTATATTAACAAATAATCATACCTGCATACTGAAAAGTGGCAAAAAAGGTGACATGTTCACGAACCAATTGCTGTAGCGGGGTTTGGGGATATCCTTTTTGGCAAATGTTTGGGATTTTAACATTCAAATGAAGCATTTACTTTGACAAGATAAATGAATGGAAAACACAAAATTTGCTTTAAGTAAAAAAAAAAAAAAAAACTCTATATATATATATATATATATATATATATATATATATATATTGTTATTGTTTCAATGCCCAGCCATAGTGTTTTATATATTATATTTATAGTTTTTTTGTTTCAATGCCCAGCCATAGTGTTATATACACTAAAATGTATTGATTTGTTTTTTCGATATTGAACTGCTTTCCTGAGGTAAATGTGACATTTTTAAAAGTTGTTTTATTGACGCCTTTCCGCGGTTGAAACACTGATTGATCGATTACATGAGACATGATACGGATTATGGTAAATTAGAATCGTTAGTGTATCTTTCAACATTAGTTACTTTAAGTTATGTTTAATTTGTGTTGTAACTAGGAACACCCCCCTCCCCCTCTCTCTCTCCCTAAACAACATTATTTTTAATCAAAACGACTAGTTTGCAGTTATGAGTAATGTCCGATATTCCACAATACTTAAACCCATAGCCTTACCAGAGCTGTTAAATTGCTATTGCAAAGATGACAATAATAGCGATAGGCGATTGGTCAAAAGTAAGCCAGAGTAGAGAAACGTGATTGGCTTATGTGGAGAATACGATCGGACCTTGGAGTCGGACCGCTGTCAGAGCAAAACGAACCAATTATATAGAGCCATATATAAATGTACACGTAGTCCACTACGCCACGGAAGAATTCTTCAGAATACAGAGATAGAGTAGCCTTCACATACGATAAAGGGAAAAGGGGATACACGTGCCCAATGAAGAAATAAAAATATGATACGATAAAAGTCCAAACAATGACATAAGAAAAACAGGACCCATAAAAACGGATCGCTATTTAAATCGACACTCTACAACATGAGACTTTCCACCTACTTAGATGGGCTGACCTGTGAAGAAAAGGGAGGGGCTGATTAGAATATTATAGAAAACGCCGTCATTTACGGCGTAATCTGTCTGACAAAGACGGCGTAAATGACGGCGTTTTCTATAATATTCTAATCAGCCCCTCCCTTTTCTTCACAGGTCAGCCCATCTCAGTAGGTGGAAACACCCATGTTGTAGAGTGTCGATTTAAATAGCGATCCGTTTTTATGGGTCCTGTTTTTCTTATGTCATTGTTTGGACTTTTATGGTATCATATTTTTATTTCTTTATTGGGCACGCGTGTCCCCTTTTCCCTTTATCGTATGTTCACCTTTGTAGAAGTGAAATAGCCTAAGTTCTACAGAATTCTCCCGTGGCGTAATGGACTACGTGTACACACACACACACACACATATATATATATATATATATATATATATATATATATATATATATATATATATATATACATATATATATTTGGTTCGTTTTGCTCTGACAGCGGTTCGACTCCTGAACAGTGCTGCCATCTTGTTAAGTGTGCTATGTTTTTTCATTATTATTAATTTTATTAAACTTCAAACAAATAAAGTCAATGTACAGTCAAAACTACAATAATACATATAAACAGAAAAACAAGACACCCAGGGGGAGGCTAAAAATTATATAAATATATAATTTATATATATATATATATATATATATATATATATATAAGTTACAGAGAGAAAGAGTTTTATTTTAATTGCTTTCGTATTATGTGAATGAAAAATAGTCTTGATATATATTTGCATTTCTTTTTCAAGAACCAAAAACAAAGGTTGGGTTTTACTGTGCTTACATTTATGTATGTGAAATTTAGCAAGAATTAAAATTAAATTACAAAAAAATATAATTTAATATAGTATTCTTTTATTTTATTTGGGATATTAATAAAAATATAGCATTTTCTAAACACAAAGAAAAGTGTGCAATCAACTGCGCAAATAATAAATATCAATCAATATAATATAGACATAATTATATTGATTGATATTTACTTGTGTATATTGTTTTAAAAAAATCATATTACATGTTCATGTTTATGGTTAAATAAAATGAATAAAAATGTTTCTTCTAAAATGTGTGTTTTTTGTGAGATATGGTTTGTTTGATATTATTTATCAGATTAAATTTATCTGATCAAAAGACACTTCAAATGTAAAATGTTTTATTAAAATAAATAGACACAAATATTGAAATGACTACACACACACACACATATATCTATATATATATATATATATATATATTATATATATACACACACAATATATACAGGACAACATGAAAGAGTGGACCCATGTAATATATACAAATATATATACAGGAAAGATATTATTTAGGAGGAGGTGGAGTTTGGCATTTATTTTGCTGCCGCTGTTCTTCCAACCAGTCATCTAAAGATTTGCCATTTGAGGCACGCAAACAAAATGTGGCATTACCATATCGGCTATGGCCAAACTCTTTAGTTTTGGACTGCCCACATTTCTGCACATGTTGAAAGTAACCCCTCGCACATACTTCCTCTTAGGGACACCGCTTTCCTTCTCCAGGGCCCGCTGACGCCTGTTCCTCTGGGTGTAACGGGACACGGGAGGAGCGGCAGATGCAGGAGCAGGCAGAGTTGAGCCTGCACTGGATGTTGAAGCACCAGAAATTGGAATCACCATTGACACAGTCATGTCTGGGTTAAGGACTAGTGTGCCTAACAATGACCCAGGTGCTGAAATGGGCTGCACAACTCCTGATGCTGTGGGGGCAGGTGCGATGGGGCACTCCCTGGTGGCAGCAGCTGGCTGTCGACCTGGTCGCAGACGAGGAGCCTGTCCTTCTCGATTTGGAGGAAGGATGAATTGGTGTTTTGGGCCTGATGCTGATGGCGCTTCATCCAATTTTTCCCTCGGTGGAGGAAGCTGCGTATCAGCCACAGCAACTGGATCAGGTGGAGTCAGTCCCTGAGCAAGGACACTCATTTCCTGACTCTTCTGCCGCCGCTGAAACCTGAAAAAATTACTTGTATTATACATATGTTTAGAAGTATTCAGTTAATTTAAAGCAAGTAATATGCCTTGCTTACCACTGGATGAGTATCCTCTGGTTAAGCTCGAACAGCTGGATCATTGTCTCATCCATCAGCCTACGACTGTTAAGCACCAGCTCTCGGATGTGGTGGTAATCAGAGAGAATTTTAGACCACCTGGGGGTGCAAACTCCAGCCTTCTTGGTTGGTGACTTATGTAAAGCACACAGCTTCATACAAATAGGCTCAACCAAGCGGCTGGTGCTGGGCCACTGTGCTGGACCCCCAGGATGTCCAATCAGACACCGTTTCACACTCTCCACACCCGGTGTGACTCCGGACCGCTTCGGTGCCTTAAAGCGTCCATGAGTCAGTTGAGGCTGATGTCGAGGCTGATAGTTGACCCGATGTTTATCGATATCAGGGAGAGCTGTCCAAAGCCGGATGACGTCTGTCACCTGCAGGTCAGTGAGGTAAGGAGCCTCACGAAGACCTACCAGGTCACCAGCCAGATCCTGGACCTTGTCCCACCCAGCGATGGCATCGGGCCCAATGACTAATCCCTAGTAAATGCAGATTGATGTTAATATATGTGGAATAAAATGAGATTGAAATTAAATAAAGCCCTTAAAGTGTCTTACCTGAGCCTCGTCGGAGACACTTCTTCCAGAGTCAGACGGCTGTGACAGCACTGAAGGGGCAGAGGCAAGATGCTGTCCTTCTCCGCCAGATGATGTGAACGTCTCAGCTAGTGATGCTGGGGACTGAGGCAGAGGCAAAGATGAGGGGCTGTTTTCGAGATCACGGCCAGGGTCATCCTCATACAGCACTGGAACTGTAATGTCCTCCGTGATCTCATCCTCAAACCCCTCATCTTGCAGGTCCTGGTCATCAACTTGCTCCACCAGCCTGTCTTCCTCCTCTGGGTTCTGGAGCACTGGAGTCAGTGTTTTGCCAGTCTGGATGTAAAGATACTCCATTCCCAGCAATTCACCTACAAGAATAAAATGGAAAAAAGAAAGTGTTCTTAATATTTTTTCAAGTACATTAAAGGCTAAATAGATAACTTACTAGAATATTACAAAAGAATCAATTAATGAATTTGTTGCCTGTATATGCTCCAGGAGGGTGATAACGCTCATCCCAGGGCTTCCCAAAGACAGTTTGGCTAAGCTTGTTCACAGCCTCTTTCACTGCACTGCCATATAACCGGATGGAGGATGCTCCTTTTATGGCATCTTCCATTCGGTCCCCATTCCAGCGCATCAAGCCCTCAAGGAGATAGGCCTGAAAATGCGCATCACTAAAGTGCCCAACAATTAATGATTGTCATTATGAATTACCTATATGTCAGTAAGGCTGGAAACTGACTGCGGTGGCCCATATCCAGCTGTCCTAAGATGTCCTCGGACCAGGCAGGATACTTCTTTTTGCAGCGTTTGCACTCCAGATACTCAGTGGCAAGGTCATACCACCCGTCGATGTCCAAGACCTTGCGCACGGTACGGTAAAGTCCGGCTGCTGTTAGTCTGTGCCTACCACAGTCTGGGCGAACACAGACAAGAGGAAATAACCACATCTCTGAAAATGCGCATCACTAAAGTGCCCAACAATTAATGATTGTCATTATGAATTACCTATATGTCAGCCAGGTTGACGTACACTGGTGCCTAAAGCAGAAGCCTGTCTTTTCAGGACATATGTCTTGAAAATGGCCATGTTGGTGTTGGGCCTGGCATCTGCCTTAACGAGGTGCCTGATGAGGGCTTTGGCCTCCTTGCTCTGGTCCTCATAAACATCCTTCATGGACCGGCCCTGGAAGTCACCAAACTCCACCATCAAGCAGCCCTGGTCTCCAGTTGCCCGGGCTTCTGCTTGCATTTCCTGCTTCCTCTCATACTTTTCCACTTCTTCTGCCATCTCTCTAATATGAGAAGTGTACTGTAGGAAAAGTTGTTTATTTTCTGACAGAGGGGTTGTCTGCACTATCTCATTAGAAATGCTTAGCACCAAATACACTGCATACCCCAGAGAGTTTTCCAGGAGCCATCTGAATCTCTGGCCCTGGTACTTCCCAAACTGAAGTTTGCAGTGAGCCAGTACTAAAAACAGGTCACTGGTGTCTCCACCATTTGCACTGACAAAAGCAGTGGCCTCTGCCAGCACCTCCTCCTTGGTTTTGGCCCTACCAGACTCCACATTTTCAAGGCGCTTTGCCTCTGCCGATGGCGCCATGAGGAGTCAGTTTGATGATGGCGATTGGCGGCGAAAAACAGGGTATGCGTACATTTTCTGAAATGAAAATCAGAAAGCAATCTGAAAGGTATTTGTACATTAAGTGTGTAATGATAATTTAACAAGCTAAATGTAAAACATATAACTGTGGTAATAAACATTGCCATGACTATAAACTGGCCTGACGATGAGTTTTTTAAAGAGGACAAGAATCCCTGATATAACAAATATGTAAAGTCAAATATGAAGTCTGAAATTTCTTTCTATTTCCAATTAATATAGCAATATATATACAGCAATATAGCTTCATTTGCAGACGTCTGAAGATTTTAACTTATCTAATCAGTAGCAACCTGTTTTGCTCTGTATTTATCATGGGAAAAGTTACAGGTTCACAGGTACTGAAGAAAACATGTGCTATACATGATAGCTAGCTATATTGGCACGTTTAATTTTCAAAAATACCCTGTATATTAACAAATAATCATACCTGCATACTGAAAAGTGGCAAAAAAGGTGACATGTTCACGAACCAATTGCTGTAGCGGGGTTTGGGGATATCCTTTTTGGCAAATGTTTGGGATTTTAACATTCAAATGAAGCATTTACTTTGACAAGATAAATGAATGGAAAACACAAAATTTGCTTTAAGTAAAAAAAAAAAAAAAAAACTCTATATATATATATATATATATATATATATATATATATATATATATATATATATATATATATATATATTGTTATTGTTTCAATGCCCAGCCATAGTGTTTTATATATTATATTTATAGTTTTTTTGTTTCAATGCCCAGCCATAGTGTTATATACACTAAAATGTATTGATTTGTTTTTTCGATATTGAACTGCTTTCCTGAGGTAAATGTGACATTTTTAAAAGTTGTTTTATTGACGCCTTTCCGCGGTTGAAACACTGATTGATCGATTACATGAGACATGATACGGATTATGGTAAATTAGAATCGTTAGTGTATCTTTCAACATTAGTTACTTTAAGTTATGTTTAATTTGTGTTGTAACTAGGAACACCCCCCTCCCCCTCTCTCTCTCCCTAAACAACATTATTTTTAATCAAAACGACTAGTTTGCAGTTATGAGTAATGTCCGATATTCCACAATACTTAAACCCATAGCCTTACCAGAGCTGTTAAATTGCTATTGCAAAGATGACAATAATAGCGATAGGCGATTGGTCAAAAGTAAGCCAGAGTAGAGAAACGTGATTGGCTTATGTGGAGAATACGATCGGACCTTGGAGTCGGACCGCTGTCAGAGCAAAACGAACCAATTATATAGAGCCATATATAAATGTACACGTAGTCCACTACGCCACGGAAGAATTCTTCAGAATACAGAGATAGAGTAGCCTTCACATACGATAAAGGGAAAAGGGGATACACGTGCCCAATGAAGAAATAAAAATATGATACGATAAAAGTCCAAACAATGACATAAGAAAAACAGGACCCATAAAAACGGATCGCTATTTAAATCGACACTCTACAACATGAGACTTTCCACCTACTTAGATGGGCTGACCTGTGAAGAAAAGGGAGGGGCTGATTAGAATATTATAGAAAACGCCGTCATTTACGGCGTAATCTGTCTGACAAAGACGGCGTAAATGACGGCGTTTTCTATAATATTCTAATCAGCCCCTCCCTTTTCTTCACAGGTCAGCCCATCTCAGTAGGTGGAAACACCCATGTTGTAGAGTGTCGATTTAAATAGCGATCCGTTTTTATGGGTCCTGTTTTTCTTATGTCATTGTTTGGACTTTTATGGTATCATATTTTTATTTCTTTATTGGGCACGCGTGTCCCCTTTTCCCTTTATCGTATGTTCACCTTTGTAGAAGTGAAATAGCCTAAGTTCTACAGAATTCTCCCGTGGCGTAATGGACTACGTGTACACACACACACACACACACACATATATATATATATATATATATATATATATATATATATATATATATATATATATACATATATATATTTGGTTCGTTTTGCTCTGACAGCGGTTCGACTCCTGAACAGTGCTGCCATCTTGTTAAGTGTGCTATGTTTTTTCATTATTATTAATTTTATTAAACTTCAAACAAATAAAGTCAATGTACAGTCAAAACTACAATAATACATATAAACAGAAAAACAAGACACCCAGGGGGAGGCTAAAAATTATATAAATATATAATTTATATATATATATATATATATATATAAGTTACAGAGAGAAAGAGTTTTATTTTAATTGCTTTCGTATTATGTGAATGAAAAATAGTCTTGATATATATTTGCATTTCTTTTTCAAGAACCAAAAACAAAGGTTGGGTTTTACTGTGCTTACATTTATGTATGTGAAATTTAGCAAGAATTAAAATTAAATTACAAAAAAATATAATTTAATATAGTATTCTTTTATTTTATTTGGGATATTAATAAAAATATAGCATTTTCTAAACACAAAGAAAAGTGTGCAATCAACTGCGCAAATAATAAATATCAATCAATATAATATAGACATAATTATATTGATTGATATTTACTTGTGTATATTGTTTTAAAAAAATCATATTACATGTTCATGTTTATGGTTAAATAAAATGAATAAAAATGTTTCTTCTAAAATGTGTGTTTTTTGTGAGATATGGTTTGTTTGATATTATTTATCAGATTAAATTTATCTGATCAAAAGACACTTCAAATGTAAAATGTTTTATTAAAATAAATAGACACAAATATTGAAATGACTACACACACACACACATATATCTATATATATATATATATATATATATATATATATACACACACAATATATACAGGACAACATGAAAGAGTGGACCCATGTAATATATACAAATATATATACAGGAAAGATATTATTTAGGAGGAGGTGGAGTTTGGCATTTATTTTGCTGCCGCTGTTCTTCCAACCAGTCATCTAAAGATTTGCCATTTGAGGCACGCAAACAAAATGTGGCATTACCATATCGGCTATGGCCAAACTCTTTAGTTTTGGACTGCCCACATTTCTGCACATGTTGAAAGTAACCCCTCGCACATACTTCCTCTTAGGGACACCGCTTTCCTTCTCCAGGGCCCGCTGACGCCTGTTCCTCTGGGTGTAACGGGACACGGGAGGAGCGGCAGATGCAGGAGCAGGCAGAGTTGAGCCTGCACTGGATGTTGAAGCACCAGAAATTGGAATCACCATTGACACAGTCATGTCTGGGTTAAGGACTAGTGTGCCTAACAATGACCCAGGTGCTGAAATGGGCTGCACAACTCCTGATGCTGTGGGGGCAGGTGCGATGGGGCACTCCCTGGTGGCAGCAGCTGGCTGTCGACCTGGTCGCAGACGAGGAGCCTGTCCTTCTCGATTTGGAGGAAGGATGAATTGGTGTTTTGGGCCTGATGCTGATGGCGCTTCATCCAATTTTTCCCTCGGTGGAGGAAGCTGCGTATCAGCCACAGCAACTGGATCAGGTGGAGTCAGTCCCTGAGCAAGGACACTCATTTCCTGACTCTTCTGCCGCCGCTGAAACCTGAAAAAATTACTTGTATTATACATATGTTTAGAAGTATTCAGTTAATTTAAAGCAAGTAATATGCCTTGCTTACCACTGGATGAGTATCCTCTGGTTAAGCTCGAACAGCTGGATCATTGTCTCATCCATCAGCCTACGACTGTTAAGCACCAGCTCTCGGATGTGGTGGTAATCAGAGAGAATTTTAGACCACCTGGGGGTGCAAACTCCAGCCTTCTTGGTTGGTGACTTATGTAAAGCACACAGCTTCATACAAATAGGCTCAACCAAGCGGCTGGTGCTGGGCCACTGTGCTGGACCCCCAGGATGTCCAATCAGACACCGTTTCACACTCTCCACACCCGGTGTGACTCCGGACCGCTTCGGTGCCTTAAAGCGTCCATGAGTCAGTTGAGGCTGATGTCGAGGCTGATAGTTGACCCGATGTTTATCGATATCAGGGAGAGCTGTCCAAAGCCGGATGACGTCTGTCACCTGCAGGTCAGTGAGGTAAGGAGCCTCACGAAGACCTACCAGGTCACCAGCCAGATCCTGGACCTTGTCCCACCCAGCGATGGCATCGGGCCCAATGACTAATCCCTAGTAAATGCAGATTGATGTTAATATATGTGGAATAAAATGAGATTGAAATTAAATAAAGCCCTTAAAGTGTCTTACCTGAGCCTCGTCGGAGACACTTCTTCCAGAGTCAGACGGCTGTGACAGCACTGAAGGGGCAGAGGCAAGATGCTGTCCTTCTCCGCCAGATGATGTGAACGTCTCAGCTAGTGATGCTGGGGACTGAGGCAGAGGCAAAGATGAGGGGCTGTTTTCGAGATCACGGCCAGGGTCATCCTCATACAGCACTGGAACTGTAATGTCCTCCGTGATCTCATCCTCAAACCCCTCATCTTGCAGGTCCTGGTCATCAACTTGCTCCACCAGCCTGTCTTCCTCCTCTGGGTTCTGGAGCACTGGAGTCAGTGTTTTGCCAGTCTGGATGTAAAGATACTCCATTCCCAGCAATTCACCTACAAGAATAAAATGGAAAAAAGAAAGTGTTCTTAATATTTTTTCAAGTACATTAAAGGCTAAATAGATAACTTACTAGAATATTACAAAAGAATCAATTAATGAATTTGTTGCCTGTATATGCTCCAGGAGGGTGATAACGCTCATCCCAGGGCTTCCCAAAGACAGTTTGGCTAAGCTTGTTCACAGCCTCTTTCACTGCACTGCCATATAACCGGATGGAGGATGCTCCTTTTATGGCATCTTCCATTCGGTCCCCATTCCAGCGCATCAAGCCCTCAAGGAGATAGGCCTGAAAATGCGCATCACTAAAGTGCCCAACAATTAATGATTGTCATTATGAATTACCTATATGTCAGTAAGGCTGGAAACTGACTGCGGTGGCCCATATCCAGCTGTCCTAAGATGTCCTCGGACCAGGCAGGATACTTCTTTTTGCAGCGTTTGCACTCCAGATACTCAGTGGCAAGGTCATACCACCCGTCGATGTCCAAGACCTTGCGCACGGTACGGTAAAGTCCGGCTGCTGTTAGTCTGTGCCTACCACAGTCTGGGCGAACACAGACAAGAGGAAATAACCACATCTCTGAAAATGCGCATCACTAAAGTGCCCAACAATTAATGATTGTCATTATGAATTACCTATATGTCAGCCAGGTTGACGTACACTGGTGCCTAAAGCAGAAGCCTGTCTTTTCAGGACATATGTCTTGAAAATGGCCATGTTGGTGTTGGGCCTGGCATCTGCCTTAACGAGGTGCCTGATGAGGGCTTTGGCCTCCTTGCTCTGGTCCTCATAAACATCCTTCATGGACCGGCCCTGGAAGTCACCAAACTCCACCATCAAGCAGCCCTGGTCTCCAGTTGCCCGGGCTTCTGCTTGCATTTCCTGCTTCCTCTCATACTTTTCCACTTCTTCTGCCATCTCTCTAATATGAGAAGTGTACTGTAGGAAAAGTTGTTTATTTTCTGACAGAGGGGTTGTCTGCACTATCTCATTAGAAATGCTTAGCACCAAATACACTGCATACCCCAGAGAGTTTTCCAGGAGCCATCTGAATCTCTGGCCCTGGTACTTCCCAAACTGAAGTTTGCAGTGAGCCAGTACTAAAAACAGGTCACTGGTGTCTCCACCATTTGCACTGACAAAAGCAGTGGCCTCTGCCAGCACCTCCTCCTTGGTTTTGGCCCTACCAGACTCCACATTTTCAAGGCGCTTTGCCTCTGCCGATGGCGCCATGAGGAGTCAGTTTGATGATGGCGATTGGCGGCGAAAAACAGGGTATGCGTACATTTTCTGAAATGAAAATCAGAAAGCAATCTGAAAGGTATTTGTACATTAAGTGTGTAATGATAATTTAACAAGCTAAATGTAAAACATATAACTGTGGTAATAAACATTGCCATGACTATAAACTGGCCTGACGATGAGTTTTTTAAAGAGGACAAGAATCCCTGATATAACAAATATGTAAAGTCAAATATGAAGTCTGAAATTTCTTTCTATTTCCAATTAATATAGCAATATATATACAGCAATATAGCTTCATTTGCAGACGTCTGAAGATTTTAACTTATCTAATCAGTAGCAACCTGTTTTGCTCTGTATTTATCATGGGAAAAGTTACAGGTTCACAGGTACTGAAGAAAACATGTGCTATACATGATAGCTAGCTATATTGGCACGTTTAATTTTCAAAAATACCCTGTATATTAACAAATAATCATACCTGCATACTGAAAAGTGGCAAAAAAGGTGACATGTTCACGAACCAATTGCTGTAGCGGGGTTTGGGGATATCCTTTTTGGCAAATGTTTGGGATTTTAACATTCAAATGAAGCATTTACTTTGACAAGATAAATGAATGGAAAACACAAAATTTGCTTTAAGTAAAAAAAAAAAAAAAACAAACTCTATATATATATATATATATATATATATATATATTGTTATTGTTTCAATGCCCAGCCATAGTGTTTTATATATTATATTTATAGTTTTTTTGTTTCAATGCCCAGCCATAGTGTTATATACACTAAAATGTATTGATTTGTTTTTTCGATATTGAACTGCTTTCCTGAGGTAAATGTGACATTTTTAAAAGTTGTTTTATTGACGCCTTTCCGCGGTTGAAACACTGATTGATCGATTACATGAGACATGATACGGATTATGGTAAATTAGAATCGTTAGTGTATCTTTCAACATTAGTTACTTTAAGTTATGTTTAATTTGTGTTGTAACTAGGAACACCCCCCTCCCCCTCTCTCTCTCCCTAAACAACATTATTTTTAATCAAAACGACTAGTTTGCAGTTATGAGTAATGTCCGATATTCCACAATACTTAAACCCATAGCCTTACCAGAGCTGTTAAATTGCTATTGCAAAGATGACAATAATAGCGATAGGCGATTGGTCAAAAGTAAGCCAGAGTAGAGAAACGTGATTGGCTTATGTGGAGAATACGATCGGACCTTGGAGTCGGACCGCTGTCAGAGCAAAACGAACCAATTATATAGAGCCATATATAAATGTACACGTAGTCCACTACGCCACGGAAGAATTCTTCAGAATACAGAGATAGAGTAGCCTTCACATACGATAAAGGGAAAAGGGGATACACGTGCCCAATGAAGAAATAAAAATATGATACGATAAAAGTCCAAACAATGACATAAGAAAAACAGGACCCATAAAAACGGATCGCTATTTAAATCGACACTCTACAACATGAGACTTTCCACCTACTTAGATGGGCTGACCTGTGAAGAAAAGGGAGGGGCTGATTAGAATATTATAGAAAACGCCGTCATTTACGGCGTAATCTGTCTGACAAAGACGGCGTAAATGACGGCGTTTTCTATAATATTCTAATCAGCCCCTCCCTTTTCTTCACAGGTCAGCCCATCTCAGTAGGTGGAAACACCCATGTTGTAGAGTGTCGATTTAAATAGCGATCCGTTTTTATGGGTCCTGTTTTTCTTATGTCATTGTTTGGACTTTTATGGTATCATATTTTTATTTCTTTATTGGGCACGCGTGTCCCCTTTTCCCTTTATCGTATGTTCACCTTTGTAGAAGTGAAATAGCCTAAGTTCTACAGAATTCTCCCGTGGCGTAATGGACTACGTGTACACACACACACACACACACACACACATATATATATATATATATATATATATCATAGGCGGAGTTTCACTTTTGTGCTTGGGGGGGCACCTACCAGGCCAGCAGACCACGAGCTCAGATTTTTTTTTATATCATATTTATATATCATACATTCTACATATAAAATACATTTACAATGAACAATGACTTTATACAAAGAATAGCGAATAGAACAGACTCTTTATAGTTGCTGTTTTGTTTTGCATCGGCAGTGATAGGGTTAACGCGGGGAGTTCAGAAGTGCGGCGAAAAAAAGCGAGTTGTGTTAGACGGGTGCGCTTGTTACAGTCCCTCCAGAAAAACGCGGGATTTCTTTGTGATTGTTGCGGGCAAAAATCCTTGATTATGCGGCACGTTTTCTTAAAAAACGCGATGGAATATGCGGGATATTTTTGCAATTTTATGCGAACAAATTGAGAGAACTTGCAAAAACTGCGGGTTTTGATGCAAAAGAGGAAAAAAAGGTGATCCCCCCCCCAACACCCTGTTCTCTCTAGATACTGCCTTCATGTAAAGAGGCAGAATTACTAAATCACAGAATATTGAAGTTCTCATTCTGTTTTATTTCAGACCTTCATGAACACACGGCTCAAAATTTCAAAACATTGAGTCAAACAAGTTCTGTTGCTTTACAAAAGGAATATTCAACTTCTGTAAAAATGAATAAATAAAATATAAAAAAATAAAATGTGTGCTTCCTGTTTAACAGAGGTAGCTCTACAAAACACACATCTTCTGTTAAATGAAGTGCTTCCAGTGCACAAAGTGTAATCTCTTACTGCAACGTAAATTATTTTACACACTACTAATATACAGCTTCATGTAACACACTGGGAAACTGCTTCGCGTGGTCTTTTGAGCTTATTTTTGTTGAGAATGAGAATTACTGGCGTGCTTCATCATGGTTTCACCGCGGGGTTTACAGATGACGTTCACGTCGCGTAATTACGTCACTTCAGAAGGTTCCCATGGCAACAGGGGGAAAATAATGGCGCTTTACTTGTGTGAAGTAAACGCAACATTTTCAACTTTCTGCTAAGATATATGAGACTTTTTTTTGCAGCGAAAATGAAATCATAGCATATTTTTCTTGCTGAAATCGGCAATTTATGCGGCGAAAGTGCGGCATATTTGAAAAAATGTGACCCCCGCATAAATATGCGGACTTTGGCTGATTATGCATGAAATCAAACGATCGCATAATCGCGTTTTTCTGGAGGGACTGGTTACAGTGTGTGTTACAAAGGGCTCTTTTTTAGACTCACTTCAGGTAATAGAATTCCATTATTAAGAGTTTAATTTAGAGCTAAACAAATTTAATACTCCGGATGGTTAGCGCCCCCTTGTGGAATTGACTGAGAATGCTAGAGTGTTCGGAAAAGTACCAGACGAGTCAGTTGTTGTTTCAAATCTGTAGAGTGTGGAGTGCACGGGAGTTTTGCCTCATTTCAGCGGTGTTAAACAGTGTGTGCGTACATCTAAAGTAAGTGTCTATGTTTATTGATACACTTGTTGCCTCTGAATTAGCACCATAATTCAATTTGTTCAATCTCTGAGGCTTAATTAATGACGATACTAGCCGATCGACCGGAATATATATCTAGGTTATATTGTTACTACATTCTTGTAATTGTTTGCTCAGTTTACCTTGTTGTTTATATCAGGTTTCGGCGTAATCGCCTTTCATTATGCATGTTAATTTATTGTTAGCTAAGTAGGCTATGAAAGTGCTTAGTCACCCTGTTCGCCACAAGCGCTGTTCATGTGACGTCGTTGAAATACGGCCGCGGGTTCGATCCCCGCTCTGACCAAAGTAAATAATGGAGTGGATTGGCAAGAGTGAAGAATGTAACTTCTACATTTGCGTTAATGTTTCTAACTGGAATATTATTTACTTGTTATTGATTGTTGTGTTGTTATGCTTTGTCGGTGTCAGATGCTGATATCCATATTTGTTTTTTTATTTGTTATAGAACCACACCCTGACACCTATATAATAAATCCTCAAAGAAACCTATGGGCATCTTCATTGCGTCCTGACTCGACGTGCCACAGTGATTAATTTACCCGAGCCACATTGGTTACTATTTAACATTGGTCCTTCGAGCCGGATCTAGTAAATTGCTGTGGATGTGTAGAAGATGTTTCCAGACAAGACGCCAATGGAAGGACGACCTGCTGATGTGCGTCCTAAGCGGAGAATACAGCATCCAGCCTGGTTGGAGGATTATGAGGTTTCTCTCCCTCACTATGACCAACCGACTCCAGCTGCACGTACATTCCCTCATTCCAGAGAGTTACAGGCAAGTCGCACTGAAAGGGTAGCCGAGATGACCCCTCTCATGTATAAACAATCAAGCGATGATGCTATGTGGGCAGCCAAGAAAGACATAAGGCATTCAACACCCCCTGTACCAAGATATCAAAGTACACCTGTATCTCACCCAGTCACAAAGGAGGATGTATCGGAGATTTTGAAAATGATGCAGCAGATCAAACAAGAAAATCAACAACTTCAGTCTACAGTGCTGAATATACAACAGCAAATGAACATTAACAGAACTTTCTCAATACATGAAAGAGCAATGCCTTATGACACCGCCCAGTTACCATTAAGCCGAGCCCCTTTAACAGAAGACTGGCCGCTGCCACCTCCTCCAGTAGTGGATGAAGACACCCTTCCCACTGCAGTGGATGCTCCACTCCCACCTCCCAGACACAACATATCAGATATGGTGGAGGAATTAACTACTAGCCTGCAGAAAATAGGAAATAGAGATAAATCTCACTCCTGTGCAACAACACCTGATTATTGTGAACCTGAGAGGTACCATATAACAACAACTCCACCCCAGGGGGCGTGTAACTATCCACCATCCAGGCATCTCCACACAACACCTACCATCAGCATGCCATTCTATAGAGATACAGGACAGTATTCTTACTCTCCTCATCAGGAGAAGATATACAGAGGCCCTACGCCCACAATCCCAGATTTCACCAACGGAGATCCACGAGAATTTGCACGACTGAAGGTCTCACTAGACAACCTTCTACCAGAGGATGCGACTGAGAGATTTAAATATCAAATTCTCTTGGAACATTTGAAGTTTGAGGATGCTCTTCTCATTGCAGATTCCTACATCAATTCCATTAGGCCCTATTCAGATACCATGATGTCTCTTGCTGAGCAATATGGGCAACCTCACCAGTTAGCCTTGCGGCGCATTGCGGATTTAATGGACGAACCTACTATCCGTAGCCATGATGCCAGTGGATTCAAAGGGTTTGCATTAAAAGTCAGAGCACTGGTTGGAATGCTGGACCAATTGGGGGTTAGCGGCAGTGTTGAGCTCCAGTGCGGTTCCCATGTTACAAGACTGTTGACGAAGTTGCCACATGACTTGCGAGCTGAGTTCAAAAGGTATATATACCCATTAAACGTTCGCATCCCTACCCTTTTACACTTTGCAGACTGGCTTGAATACGAGCTAAATATCCAGGGCAGCGGCTTTGAGTTTCTTGGTGTTGACAGAAAGGAGCACGCTGGCCAGAAGCGAGATAAACGCAAAGATTTTAAGTCCACCAAACCAACCGCTATATTCCACAGTGCAGATCCTGCTGCCATTACCCAATCTTCAGAGAAGTCTGGTTCGTTTGTGACCAAACCTCAGGACAAACCAAAGTCATTCTGCCCTTACTGCATAAATACCCAACATTACCTGAATCAGTGCCAAAATTTCAGCCAGCTCACCAAAGAACAGAAAACGAAGTGGGTGAAAACGAATAGGAGATGCTGGCGTTGTGGTCAAGCTCATCAAGCAGCTCAGTGCCGTTTGAAGACAAGCTGTAAGGTGTGTAAAGGCAAACATCTTGAGGCACTCCATGAGTTGAACGAGAGACCCATCAGTGAGAACACTTGTATTGTCAACAGCGCTAATGAGGTTCTGTACCTAGACCGCCCACTAGGTTGTAGTCAAGTGTTGTTAAAGATTATAAAGGTAATTCTTCGGAATGGAAACCATGCACTTGAGACATTTGCCATTCTGGATGATGGCTCAGAACGCACCATCCTCTTGCAAGCTGCTGTACAGAAACTGAAACTACATGGCAAACCAGAGAACCTCGCGCTAAGAACTGTTAGACAGGACATGAGAGTCATAAATGGTGCTTCTGTGTCTTTCACTATATCTCCCGCCTGTCAGCCTAAGAGTGTCTTTAGGATACACAGAGCCTTTACTGCAGACCAATTGGTGCTTGCTGAACACACATGCCCAGCTGCCACCCTGCAGAACAAATACAGGCACCTAAGAGGGCTGCCAATTCCCTCCTTTGAAAATGTTCAGCCTCTCTTACTAATCGGCTCTGACTATCCACACTTAGTAACCCCGATTGAACCTGTACGTCTGGGTCCTCCTGGTGGACCAGCAGCAGTGAAAACACGACTAGGCTGGACAGTCCAAGGACCAGCTAAGCTTGTGCGACATCCATTTCTGACCCAGCAATGTCTTAACATATCGATTCGTTCCGCTTCTGATGAGCTGTTCCGACATATTGAGAAACTATGGCAACTTGATGTACTGCCCTATAGGAGTGAGAAACTTGCCACCAGATCCAAACAAGATCAAGAAGCCATCGACTTGCTAGAGGCAAAAACAACCAGGATTGATATCAATGGGACGCAACGATATGCTACTCCTCTCTTAAGAGTTAAGAACATGCCCAAATTACATGCCTCAAAGCAAGCAGTAATGCCTAATCTACGTAGCACAGAGACTCGCCTGGCTAAAGATCCTGTGAAGTCAGAGGCCTACAGAGCTGAAATTCAGAGGCTGGAGCAGGCAGGCTATGTAGTTGCTATACCAGAGCAGAAACTGAACAGGGAAGAAGAATCATGGTTCATTCCCCACCACATGGTGAGCCATAATGATAAGAACAGAGTTGTTTTCAATTGTTCTTTCTCATACAAAGGCGAGACCCTCAATGACTTGCTTCTGCCTGGACCAGCTCTGGGGTCCTCCTTACTCGGGGTGTTGCTACGATTCCGAGAGCATCCTGTGGCCTTCAGTAGTGACATAAAGGGCATGTTCCATCAAATAAGATTGCTACCCGAGGACAAGCCTCTTCTCCGATTCCTATGGCGTGATCTCAACAGAGAGGAAACCCCTAGCATCTATGAATGGCAAGTGCTTCCATTTGGAACAACATGCAGCCCATGCTGTGCTACATATGCACTACAGAAACACGTAGTTGATCACAGTAATCCAGGAGACACTGTCCGACACTCCATCGAAAGATGTTTTTATGTAGATAACTGTCTACAGAGTGTTGCAAAACCTGAGGAGGCTAGAGAGCTAGTGAATACACTGAGGAATTTGTTAGCGGAAGGAGGATTTGAACTACGACAGTGGGCATGCAACTTCCCTAACGTTATCCAGCATCTACCGAAGGAAGCCAGATCTGAAAGCAGTGAGCTTTGGCTTAACCAAACTGAATCAGATCCTCAAGAACTAGCATTAGGTTTGCGTTGGATGTGTCAATCTGATACCCTTGGATACCGGAGTCGTCTTACTGACCATGCAACTCCCACGATGAGAAACATATACAAGGTAGTAGCAAGCCAGTATGACCCCCTTGGGTTTCTTGTACCCTATGTCACTCGGGCCAAGATACTTATACAAAGTCTGTGGGCAAAGCAGAGAGAGTGGGACGATCCACTACTGCCAAGGGACATTCTTCAAACATGGCATGAATGGGAAAAGGAACTGCCAAATCTGGCTCAGATCACGATACCCCGCTGCTATGTGAGTTCTAAAATTGACTCCCTTAAATGTAGTCGACAAGTACATATATTCAGTGATGCTTCTGAACGGGCTTATGGGTCTGTAGCATACTTGCGTACAGAGGACACAAAAGACGGTGTTGAGGTGGCTTTTCTCACAGCCAGGTCAAGAGTAGCCCCTAAACGCCAGCTATCAGTGCCCAGATTGGAACTTTGTGCAGCTCTCACGGGTGCAGTTAGCTTCATTATTAGCTAAAGAGCTCACCCTGTCCATTGAATCCTTTGTACTGTGGACAGACTCCACCACAGTTTTGACATGGCTTCAGTCAGAGTCCTGCCGCTATAAGGTATTCGTGGGCACCAGAATTGCCGAGATACAAGAACTTACAAGTGATCACACCTGGCGGTATGTAGAATCCGCTAATAATCCAGCTGACTACATTACTCATGGGAAGTCGCTGAAGGAGCTAGCCACAGACAAAACATGGAGACAAGGACCGACATATCTCTGGCGCTCACCCTCCTGCTGGCCAACTACTCCTGAAATAAGTACAGCTGAGAATCCTGCTGAACTGAAGAAGCCTACTTTTTGTGGTCACGTAAGACTCACTGATGTTCAGTCTTTGCCTGACCCACAACAGTTCAACAGCTTTAAAAACATTAGTTGAAGCAGCAGCACTTCAACGCCACAGGGCGGCAGGTAATGAAGGGAATCCTTCTGCTGAAGATCATCAATTAGCAGAAAGAGACATTCTGAGGAGAGCTCAGTATGATAGCTTTCCTGAGGATTTCCACTGTCTAGAGGCAGGTAAACCGGTACCATCCTCTAGCCGTCTAATAACCTTGGCACCTGAGTATGATCACACAGTGGGGCTCATTCGAGTTGGTGGGAGACTTCGTCGCAGTCAGCAACTGGACATCGATGTTATTCACCCTATTGTCTTAAACTCATCTCACAAAATAACCCAACTCCTCATTCAGGACACCGATAAAGAGCTGCATCATTCAGGTTCTGAACGGCTCTTTGCAGAGCTCCGTCGTAAATACTGGATTTTACGTGGAAGGGAAGCCATAAAACGGCAGCAGCACTCATGTCCTGATTGTCAAAGGTGGCGGGCTAAACCGACAGTGCCTCAAATGGCAGATCTTCCTCAGGCCAGACTGCAAATATTCAAGCCCCCATTCTTCTCGACGGGAATGGACTGTTTCGGCCCCTTTACAGTCAAAGTGGGTAGACGGTGTGAGAAACGTTGGGGGATATTGTTTAAATGCCTGACTACTCGTGCTGTTCACATCGACCTATTAAGCAGTCTGGATACTGACTCATTTCTGATGGCCTTAAGACGCTTCATATCACGTCGGGGAAAACCTTCAGAGGTATTATCAGATCAAGGCACGAACTTTAAAGGTGGCGAAAGAGAGCTCCAAGAATCATTCAAATCATTGAGTCCTGCCCTGCAGACGGAACTGGCCAAACAGCAAATCCAATTCAGATTTAATCCTCCTAGTAGTCCCCATTTTGGAGGAGTTTGGGAGCGTGAAATCAGATCCATAAAGTCAGCCCTATATGCCACACTACAAGAACAAAATATGACGGAGGAGGTCCTGAACACGGTTCTCATTGAAATAGAAGGAATTCTAAATTCTAAACCTCTGGGCTATGTCTCCACAGATATTGCTGACCCGAACCCCGTAACTCCAAACCTTCTTCTCATGGGGCGGCTTGACCCATCACTCCCACAAACTGTGTATCATGACACAGAACTTTTAAGTCGCCGTAGATGGAGGCACTCTCAAGTGCTTGCTGATCAATTCTGGACACACTTCACTAAGTACTATCTACCCAACTTACAAACCCGGGGTAAATGGCAGAGGGACAAAGACCAATTGCAACCAGCCATGATCGTCATGATTGTGGACCCACAGTTACCCAGAGCCCTATGGCCAATAGGAAGGATTACTAAAGTTATCCCTGGGATTGATGGACGAATCAGGACAGCTGAGGTTAAAATTAAGGACAGAACATATATCAGACCTGTAGCACGCCTCATTAAACTACCCGCACTCCCCGACATGGACACCGTTTCAAGCCCTTCTGAATAAGCAAATTTGTCTTGGCAAATTTGAGGGCGGCTGTTACAAAGGGCTCTTTTTTAGACTCACTTCAGGTAATAGAATTCCATTATTAAGAGTTTAATTTAGAGCTAAACAAATTTAATACTCCGGATGGTTAGCGCCCCTTGTGGAATTGACTGAGAATGCTAGAGTGTTCGGAAAAGTACCAGACGAGTCAGTTGTTGTTTCAAATCTGTAGAGTGTGGAGTGCACGGGAGTTTTGCCTCATTTCAGCGGTGTTAAACAGTGTGTGCGTACATCTAAAGTAAGTGTCTATGTTTATTGATACACTTGTTGCCTCTGAATTAGCACCATAATTCAATTTGTTCAATCTCTGAGGCTTAATTAATGACGATACTAGCCGATCGACCGGAATATATATCTAGGTTATATTGTTACTACATTCTTGTAATTGTTTGCTCAGTTTACCTTGTTGTTTATATCAGGTTTCGGCGTAATCGCCTTTCATTATGCATGTTAATTTATTGTTAGCTAAGTAGGCTATGAAAGTGCTTAGTCACCCTGTTCGCCACAAGCGCTGTTCATGTGACGTCGTTGAAATACGGCCGCGGGTTCGATCCCCGCTCTGACCAAAGTAAATAATGGAGTGGATTGGCAAGAGTGAAGAATGTAACTTCTACATTTGCGTTAATGTTTCTAACTGGAATATTATTTACTTGTTATTGATTGTTGTGTTGTTATGCTTTGTCGGTGTCAGATGCTGATATCCATATTTGTTTTTTTATTTGTTATAGAACCACACCCTGACACCTATATAATAAATCCTCAAAGAAACCTATGGGCATCTTCATTGCGTCCTGACTCGACGTGCCACAGTGATTAATTTACCCGAGCCACATTGGTTACTATTTAACAGTGTGTTCTTCTTCGTTCCGATTAAAGTTCATAAACAGAGCCTTGACCTGTCATAGAACTACTTCAGACATTACAATATCTTACCTAATGCAGAACCGGCGTTGTTCTCTAATGCAGCCTCGAATGCTGTGGTAGTATTAGCAGCAATGGTTGAAGTAGAATTAGAAAACTCCACACTTTTAGTAGTGGATTTATTAAAAAAACGACGAATGTCCATTTTGTTTATTCAGCGCGTAAAACAGAACGAGAAGAGCGTCCACTCACGTACCGCGATACTTTGAGATTCACAAATCGCGGGAGAATGTAATAAAGCTACAGTAATTAAAAATTAATTAGCCATATCTTACTCATTCTATACACAGAACTAATAAGATAAGACAAATAAAACGAGAAAATTTGAATTCTGTAATAAAAAAAAAAATATTCAAAGCACAAGACAGGCATTAATTGGCTCTGGACTGGGGGGGCACTGCCCCCCCAGACCCCCCCAAACTCCGCCTATGATATATATATACATATATATATTTGGTTCGTTTTGCTCTGACAGCGGTTCGACTCCTGAACAGTGCTGCCATCTTGTTAAGTGTGCTATGTTTTTTCATTATTATTAATTTTATTAAACTTCAAACAAATAAAGTCAATGTACAGTCAAAACTACAATAATACATATAAACAGAAAAACAGACACCCAGGGGGAGGCTAAAAATTATATAAATATATAATTTATATATATATATATATATATATATATAAGTTACAGAGAGAAAGAGTTTTATTTTAATTGCTTTCGTATTATGTGAATGAAAAATAGTCTTGATATATATTTGCATTTCTTTTTCAAGAACCAAAAACAAAGGTTGGGTTTTACTGTGCTTACATTTATGTATGTGAAATTTAGCAAGAATTAAAATTAAATTACAAAAAAATATAATTTAATATAGTATTCTTTTATTTTATTTGGGATATTAATAAAAATATAGCATTTTCTAAACACAAAGAAAAGTGTGCAATCAACTGTGCAAATAATAAATATCAATCAATATAATATAGACATAATTATATTGATTGATATTTACTTGTGTATATTGTTTTAAAAAAATCATATTACATGTTCATGTTTATGGTTAAATAAAATGAATAAAAATGTTTCTTCTAAAATGTGTGTTTTTTGTGAGATATGGTTTGTTTGATATTATTTATCAGATTAAATTTATCTGATCAAAAGACACTTCAAATGTAAAATGTTTTATTAAAATAAATAGACACAAATATTGAAATGAGTACACACACACATATATCTATATATATATATATATATATATATATATATATATATACACACAATATATACAGGACAACATGAAAGAGTGGACCCATGTAATATATACAAATATATATACAGGAAAGATATTATTTAGGAGGAGGTGGAGTTTGGCATTTATTTTGCTGCCGCTGTTCTTCCAACCAGTCATCTAAAGATTTGCCATTTGAGGCACGCAAACAAAATGTGGCATTACCATATCGGCTATGGCCAAACTCTTTAGTTTTGGACTGCCCACATTTCTGCACATGTTGAAAGTAACCCCTCGCACATACTTCCTCTTAGGGACACCGCTTTCCTTCTCCAGGGCCCGCTGACGCCTGTTCCTCTGGGTGTAACGGGACACGGGAGGAGCGGCAGATGCAGGAGCAGGCAGAGTTGAGCCTGCACTGGATGTTGAAGCACCAGAAATTGGAATCACCATTGACACAGTCATGTCTGGGTTAAGGACTAGTGTGCCTAACAATGACCCAGGTGCTGAAATGGGCTGCACAACTCCTGATGCTGTGGGGGCAGGTGCGATGGGGCACTCCCTGGTGGCAGCAGCTGGCTGTCGACCTGGTCGCAGACGAGGAGCCTGTCCTTCTCGATTTGGAGGAAGGATGAATTGGTGTTTTGGGCCTGATGCTGATGGCGCTTCATCCAATTTTTCCCTCGGTGGAGGAAGCTGCGTATCAGCCACAGCAACTGGATCAGGTGGAGTCAGTCCCTGAGCAAGGACACTCATTTCCTGACTCTTCTGCCGCCACTGAAACCTGAAAAAATTACTTGTATTATACATATGTTTAGAAGTATTCAGTTAATTTAAAGCAAGTAATATGCCTTGCTTACCACTGGATGAGTATCCTCTGGTTAAGCTCGAACAGCTGGATCATTGTCTCATCCATCAGCCTACGACTGTTAAGCACCAGCTCTCGGATGTGGTGGTAATCAGAGAGAATTTTAGACCACCTGGGGGTGCAAACTCCAGCCTTCTTGGTTGGTGACTTATGTAAAGCACACAGCTTCATACAAATAGGCTCAACCAAGCGGCTGGTGCTGGGCCACTGTGCTGGACCCCCAGGATGTCCAATCAGACACCGTTTCACACTCTCCACACCCGGTGTGACTCCGGACCGCTTCGGTGCCTTAAAGCGTCCATGAGTCAGTTGAGGCTGATGTCGAGGCTGATAGTTGACCCGATGTTTATCGATATCAGGGAGAGCTGTCCAAAGCCGGATGACGTCTGTCACCTGCAGGTCAGTGAGGTAAGGAGCCTCACGAAGACCTACCAGGTCACCAGCCAGATCCTGGACCTTGTCCCACCCAGCGATGGCATCGGGCCCAATGACTAATCCCTAGTAAATGCAGATTGATGTTAATATATGTGGAATAAAATGAGATTGAAATTAAATAAAGCCCTTAAAGTGTCTTACCTGAGCCTCGTCGGAGACACTTCTTCCAGAGTCAGATGGCTGTGACAGCACTGAAGGGGCAGAGGCAAGATGCTGTCCTTCTCCGCCAGATGATGTGAACGTCTCAGCTAGTGATGCTGGGGACTGAGGCAGAGGCAAAGATGAGGGGCTGTTTTCGAGATCACGGCCAGGGTCATCCTCATACAGCACTGGAACTGTAATGTCCTCCGTGATCTCATCCTCAAACCCCTCATCTTGCAGGTCCTGGTCATCAACTTGCTCCACCAGCCTGTCTTCCTCCTCTGGGTTCTGGAGCACTGGAGTCAGTGTTTTGCCAGTCTGGATATAAAGATACTCCATTCCCAGCAATTCACCTACAAGAATAAAATGGAAAAAAGAAAGTGTTCTTAATATTTTTTCAAGTACATTAAAGGCTAAATAGATAACTTACTAGAATATTACAAAAGAATCAATTAATGAATTTGTTGCCTGTATATGCTCCAGGAGGGTGATAACGCTCATCCCAGGGCTTCCCAAAGACAGTTTGGTTAAGCTTGTTCACAGCCTCTTTCACTGCACTGCCATATAACCGGATGGAGGATGCTCCTTTTATGGCATCTTCCATTCGGTCCCCATTCCAGCGCATCAAGCCCTCAAGGAGATAGGCCTGAAAATGCGCATCACTAAAGTGCCCAACAATTAATGATTGTCATTATGAATTACCTATATGTCAGTAAGGCTGGAAACTGACTGCGGTGGCCCATATCCAGCTGTCCTAAGATGTCCTCGGACCAGGCAGGATACTTCTTTTTGCAGCGTTTGCACTCCAGATACTCAGTGGCAAGGTCATACCACCCGTCGATGTCCAAGACCTTGCGCACGGTACGGTAAAGTCCGGCTGCTGTTAGTCTGTGCCTACCACAGTCTGGGCGAACACAGACAAGAGGAAATAACCACATCTACAGCGGCATCCATCATAAAAGGGGCCAACAGAATTAAAGGGGGCTGAGGAGGATACCACCAAAGCTTCAGCTGGGACACTAGTTCTGGCTTGCCAGTTCGCGGATTGGCCTTAAATAGTGTGCTCTGGATCCACTCATGCTGGAAAGGTGGAAGATGATCTTTCCAGTGTGTAAGTGCATTAATTCTTTGTTGTTTCTTATTGGTTAATCACAATCACGTGGGCACAGGTGATCACTTCCGTTTTCTTTATTACTTCCTTTGTTGAATTGTTTGTTAGTGTTGGAAGGGGGCGAGTAGCGGGAGCCAACTTTCTGTTGACCGTCTTGCATGAGTCATGTCATGTTTTACAATGATCAAATAAACTCTAAGGCAGTTAAAATCATTTGTACTTCTTTAATAACAAGATGACCAAGCGTGAACGAGTCACGAGCCCACTACCTTGCCTCTATGTGGCTATTGGATGCCACTAACAGAGTCAACAGAAAACGGCGCTTTGTTTCATAAGGATTCCATTCATGCGCTGCATTGGAACGCAGTCGTGGATCGCAAGTGGACACGGACACGAGATACGAGATACGAGATGCACAGCACTTAGACCGGTATGTGAATGAGTTTACTATTACCTTGCTTGCTGCTTGCTGCTGTTGGATTGGAGACGTTATCGTCGGTTGTGTTCAATGTGGAGCGTGGATCCGTTTGTTTGGATAAACTACGGTGGATTTGAAGTGCGTAGTTTGTCATGTGTGTTACATGCAGCGCTGGGATTCGCACAGTTTTGTGTGTGATTTAAACGGAGTGCTTTGGAAGTTGTATGTGCCGCTGAGTTTGTTTGATTAAAGAAAATGGATGAAGATGAGGCTGATGCGGTTATGGAGCGCAAAAGGGAGCGTAAGCTCACAGCAAAGGCTTGGGAGTTAAAGATTGAATCGTTACAAAAGGACCGTAAATCCAAAGTGAATAAAATAAAAAATGTGATTGCTTCAATGAAAGAGCTTATGCAAAATGATGAAAATTCATCCAAGGTTTATTCTTTACTGGAAACATTGAAGCCTTTGGGAGACGATGTCAATTTGTTGCATCAGAATGTGATTCCTTTACTTCCTGCTGAAGAACAAATAAAGCAAAATGAATGGTATGGTTCAATTTTACGGTTTAACAAAGGCTTTATTGAAGATGTGGAGCAATGGTTGTGTGATCTTAAATTTAAGAGAACTTCACTGACTCAAACTACAACAGCAGTGTCCGAACAGAGAAATGAAAGTCCTCCGTCATCTCATTCTGCAACAGATGGAATACCGTCAATGACCATGGCTGTTCAAAGGAAAGCTCCTTTAAATGATCCATTGCCTACTGCTGCGACTTATGGTCCAAATGCAAATTCAAAAACTCTGAATCAATGTGAGGATTCTGATGCATTGACTTGTGAGCATTTTATGGATGAGATCAAACCAAATGATAGTATCTCAAACGTATACAGCAAAAAATCAAGTAAAAGGAGCTCTGCTTCTGGTTCACGATCTAGCAGATTATCTACATCATCTGCTCGTCTTCAAGCTGAAGCTGAAGTAGCGGCTTTACTAGCCAGTCAGCAAATGCTGCAACAGTGGAGGAAGAAGAGGAGCGTTTAAGAAAAAAGAAGGAAAAAATTGATCTTCAAACTAAAATTGCTGTGTCTATGGCTAAAGTCAACGTGTACAGGTCTGCTGCATCAGAACAAAGTATACATGAGGAAGTAAGAAAATCAAGAAAGGAAAATTATGAAATCTCTCCCAACTCAATGGCAGTTGCATCAGTTCAAGTTGACACACATGTTGAAGCACAGTCTCTGCCTGTTAATAATTCGACAAGAGGTGCAAGGAAAAAGGAAAGTAATGCTCAGCTTCACCCTGTGCTACAACCGAGGTCCATAACACCATTACAGTCAACTGTATCAATGAATGGGCAGTTACCCTATAACTGTACTAGTGATGCCCCTGTTTCAAGACAATCATTGACTGACAGAGAACAAGGAAATATATTGCGTCTTATGGAAAAACAAAATGAAATTACTTCTATGTTGGTACAACAACGCAACATTTCTTTACTTCCTCACAGAGATATTGTATCCTTTGATGGAGATCCTTTGCAATATCGATGCTTCATACGATCTTTTGAGGAGGTTGTGGAAAAAAGGGCAAACAACTATGGTGACTGTTTCTATTTTCTTGAGCAGTATACTCGGGGTCAACCAAGAGAACTTGTCAGAAGTTGTCAACATATGGCTTCTACACAGGGTTACTTGAAAGCCAAGGCCTTACTTAAGGAACACTTTGGGAATGAAGTCAAAATATCTTCATCATACATGGACAAAGTGCTCTCTTGGAAATCTATAAAACCTGAGGATACAAAGGCTTTACAAGATTATTATCTTTTTCTCAGAGCTTGCTGTAATGCTATGGAGGATGTTCGTTATATGAAAGAGTTAAACTTGGTTACTAACATGCAAATTATCCTATCCAAATTGCCCTTTAAGCTCAGAGACAAATGGAGAGCAGTGGTGTGTGATTTGCAGGAAAATCGCAATGGACCAGCAACGTTTAAGGACATAGTGGATTTTGTAGAAAGGCAGGTAAAAATTGCTACAGATCCTGTGTTTGGAAACATTGTTGAGGCTCCCTTTGGTGGAGGTCGAAGTTTGATTCGTTCTAAGCCAAAGGGAAGTAGTTTCGCTACCACTGTTACTGTAACAGGAATGGAAGACATCAAGAAAGTTAGTAAAGGAGTCTCTTGTCTTTGTTGTGGTGAAGAACATTCTTTGAATTCCTGTACCGTGCTTACTAAAAGACCTCATAAGGAAAAGATGGATTTTTTGAAGAAGAGAGGAATCTGTTTCGGCTGTCTAGGTACAGGCCATATTAGCAGAGATTGTAAGAAGTGGCTTACATGTAAAGTGTGTGGCTCTAGACATCCCAGTATCCTTCATGTTTTCCAGCAAGATATATCTGAAGAACCAAAGCAAGCAGTGGGTAGTGCTCTGATCTCTGTTCAGTCTAGTAGCCTTACCGGGGCCGGTGAAGATGCTTGTGCCTTGTCCATTCTTCCAGTATATGTTAAATCTAAGAATGGAAACAAGATCGTGGAAACGTATGCCTTTTTAGATCCAGGCAGCTCGGCGACCTTCTGTACGGAAAGTCTCATGAATAAGCTTAATCTTTCTGGCAGAAAACTGAATATTCTGCTCAAAACCATGAATCAAGATAAACTGGTTTTTAGTTATGTTCTTAGGGATCTAGAAGTGGCTGGATTGGACGAGACTCATTATTGTTCGCTTCCTGAAGTATATACCCAGGAAAGTATGCCAGTATCCAATTCTAATATTCCCATGCAAGGTGATCTTGTCCAATGGCCTTACTTGAATCATATACACTTTCCTTCTATTAAAGCAGGAGTTGAACTCTTGATTGGATCAAATGTACCCGAGGCACTGGAACCATGGCAGGTTGTTCGCAGCCAAAAGAATGGACCATATGCAGTGAGGACCATACTTGGATGGACGGTAAATGGACCGCTTAAAGGAATGGAAAAGAATGGAACTTTCTGTAATGACCAACCTCATGTGACTGTAAACAGGATCTCTGTCTCAAAATTGGATGAGCTTTGGAAACAACAGTTTAAGACTGATTTTCCTGAAAATGCCCTTGATGAAATGGTAGAGATGTCTAAAGAGGATAATCAGTTCATGGATCTTGTGTCTCAGTCTATAAAACTGATAGATGGTCATTACTGCATTGGTTTGCCGCTTAAGAATAAGGATGTAGTCCTTCCAAACAACAGAATAGTTGCAGAACAGCGGGCTTTGAACCTGCAAAGGAGATTCAGGAAAGATTCAACATTTCTGGCAGATTATACTGTGTTCATGGAAGACGTGATTTCTAAAGGATACGCAGAAAAGGTACCGGTGGAGGAACTTGACAGGCATGATGGTCGTGTGTGGTATATACCTCACCATGGGGTTTACCATGCAAAAAAGAAAAGGATCAGGGTTGTTTTTGACTGTAGTGCCTCTTTTCAGGGACTATCATTGAATACACAACTACTTCAGGGACCAGACCTGACAAGCACTTTAATAAGTGTCCTTACAGGATTCAGAATGGAGTCTGTCGCCTTAATGGCTGATGTTGAATCCATGTTCTATCAGGTAAAGGTTCCTGCAGAAGATTCTGACCTTTTAAGGTTTCTATGGTGGTCAAAGGGTGACTTGAGTAAAGACTTGGAGGAATTCAGAATGGTTGTACATCTGTTTGGTGCTTCTTCATCCCCAAGTTGTTCTAATTATGCACTCAGGAGATGTGCAGAGGATCATGGAGATTTGTTTAATTGTAAGACAGCAGAGGTCATTCGAAATCACTTCTATGTGGACGATTGTCTTACTTCAGTTCCCACAGAGTCTGACGCAATCCAACTGTATAAGGAACTCCACGCAATGTGTGCTAAAGGTGGATTTCATCTGACCAAATGGATGAGTAATAGTCGTGCAGTGTTGAATGCCCTGCCAGAAGAAGACCGGGTAAAGGAAGTGAAGGACCTTGACTTAAACCATGATGTGCTTCCGATGGAAAGAGTACTAGGTGTGCAGTGGTGTGCTGAATCTGACACCTTCAAATTTAAGGTAGTAATCAAGGATAGACCTTTTACTCGAAGAGGAATACTCTCCGTGGTTGGTGCTATATATGATCCTCTTGGATTTTTGTCGCCAGTAGTTCTTTCCGCGAAGAAGATTCTTCAAGATCTTTGCAGGGAAAGGATTGGATGGGATAGTGTTATACCCATCAAATATGTACAGAAGTGGAGAAACTGGCTTGAAGATCTTCATGGCTTGGAGAAATTTGAGATAAAAAGATGTTTGAAACCTGTAGAGTTTGGAGAAGTCACATCGGCTCAGTTACATCATTTCTCAGATGCCAGTGAAGAAGGCTATGGTGTTGTGACCTACCTGCTACTACGAAACACTCAGAGCATTGTACATTCTGCTTTGATGGGTAAGGCTCGAGTAGCACCAGTGAAATCTACCACCATTCCCCGCATGGAGCTTACAGCTGCCACTCTTGCCAGTCGAATGGACCGGCTATGGAAAAGGGACCTGAGGATGAGGTTACAAGATTCAGTGTTTTGGTCTGACAGCACTGCTGTGTTAAAGTACAGTACTGTGCAAAAGTTTTAGGCAGGTGTGAAAAAATGCTGTAAAGTAAGAATGCTTTCAAAAATAAACTTGGTAATAGATTATATTTATCAATTAACAAAATGCAAAGTGAGTGAACAGAAGAAAAATCTAAATCAAATCCATATTTGGTGTGACCACCCTTTACCTTCAAAACAGCATCAATTCTTCAAGGTACACTTGCACAAAGTCAGGGATTTTGTAGGCATATAGTTAGGTGTATGATTAAACAATTATACCAAACAGGTGCTAATGATCATCAATTCAATATGTAGGTTGAAACACAATCATTAACTGAAACAGAAACAGCTGTGTAGGAGGAATAAAACTGGGTGAGGAACAGCCAAACTCAGCTAACAAGGTGAGGTTGCTGAAGACAGTTTACTGTCAAAAGTCATACACCATGGCAAGACTGAGCACAGCAACAAGACACAAGGTAGTTATACTGCATCAGCAAGGTCTCTCCCAGGCAGAAATTTCAAGGCAGACAGGGGTTTCCAGATGTGCTGTCCAAGCTCTTTTGAAGAAGCACAAAGAAACAGGCAACGTTGAGGACCGTAGACGCAGTGGTCGGCCAAGGAAACTTACTGCAGCAGATGAAAGACACATCATGCTTACTTCCCTTCGCAATCGGAAGATGTCGAGCAGTGCCATTAGCTCACAATTGGCAGAAAACAGTGGGACCCTGGTACACCCATCTACTGTCCGGAGAAGTCTGGTCAGAAGTGGCCTTCATGGAAGACTTGCGGCCAAAAAGCCATACCTCCGACGTGGAAACAAGGCCAAGCGACTCAACTATGCACGAAAACACAGGAACTGGGGTGCAGAAAAATGGCAGCAGGTGCTCTGGACTGATGAGTCAAAATTTGAAATATTTGGCTGTAGCAGAAGGCAGTTTGTTCGCCGAAGGGCTGGAGAGCGGTACACGAATGAGTGTCTGCAGGCAACAGTGAAGCATGGTGGAGGTTCCTTGCAAGTTTGGGGCTGCATTTCTGCAAATGGAGTTGGGGATTTGGTCAGAATTAATGGTATCCTCAATGCTGAGAAGTACAGGCAGATACTTATCCATCATGCAATACCATCAGGGAGGCATCTAATTGGCCCCAAATTTATTCTGCAGCATGACAACGACCCCAAACATACAGCGAAAGTCATTAAGAACTATCTTCAGTGTAAAGAAGAACAAGGAGTCCTGGAAGTGATGGTATGGCCCCCACAGAGCCCTGATCTCAACATCATCGAGTCTGTCTGGGATTACATAAAGAGAGAGAAGCAACTGAGGCTGCCTAAATCCACAGAGGAACTGTGGTTAGTTCTCCAAGATGTTTGGGCCAACCTACCTGCCGAGTTCCTTCAAAAACTGTGTGCAAGTGTACCTAGAAGAATTGATGCTGTTTTGAAGGCAAAGGGTGGTCACACCAAATATTGATTTGATGTAGATTTTTCTTCTGTTCACTCACTTTGCATTTTGTTAATTGATAAATATAAACTATTAACATGTCTATTTTTGAAAGCATTCTTACTTTACAGCATTTTTTCACACCTGCCTAAAACTTTTGCACAGTACTGTATATTCAAAACGAGTCCTCCAGATTTAAGTGTTTTGTCGCTAACAGAGTGTCTGAAATCTTGAGAGCATCTAGTGCGGCTCAGTGGAGGTATATAGATTCTGCCAGCAATCCTGCTGACTTTGCCTCAAGGGGGCTAAAGGTAGTGGCTTTACTTAAGGAGCAGATGTGGACATTTGGACCTCCCTTCCTTATAAGATCACAGGAAGAGTGGCCAAATAATCCAATTGATTTAGAAAAGAGTTTAGTACAAGACCCAGAAATCAAGCAAGAAGCTGTGGTTAACGCACTACTGGTTCAAACTGAGGAGAAAGATAATGCTGTTGCACGTCTTATCAATTATTATTCATCATGGACACGTCTGAGGAAGAGTGTGGCCTGGATCCTTAGGCTGAAGAGAATTCTTCTAGTCCTAAGTAAAAAGAGAAAACAACTGATGGAAACTCATGATTGTACTGAATCTGATCAATCACTGAAGGTTATCGTTGATGAAAGAATGTGCAGATTACGATCCAGTATAGGTAAAGGCGAAGGTTATCTTTCATCAGATGAGCTAGATGACAGTGAAATGGCGATTGTACGCTTTTCTCAAAATATGAAGTTCCCAGAGGAGTTGATGGCTTTACAGAGAGGTGAAGAAGTCAAGCGGAGCAGTCCTCTGTATTGTCTCAATCCAATTCTTGAGGCAGGTGTCATAAGAATGTATGGACGTCTGGATAATGCAGCCATGCCTGTAGAATCGAAGCATCCAATAATACTGTCAAAGGATATGCACGTTTCTGAACTACTCTTAAGGCACGTTCACCATGAGGTCGGGCACGGTGGACGAAACTACATGTTGTCTAGGTTACGCCAACGATATTGGATTCCAGGAGCAAGTTCAGCTATACGCAAAGTTCTGTCTAGATGTGTAATCTGCAAACGATTTCAAGGAACAACAGGTTCACAGCAGATGGCAAATTTACCTTCAAGTAGAGTTTCATCAGATGAACCACCATTTACTCGAGTTGGAGTTGATTGTTTTGGTCCATTTGAGATCAAACGTGGACGGATCACTGTGAAGCGATATGGAGTCATTTTTACATGTTTGTCTATAAGAGCCATACATGTCGAAGTAATCGCATCATTAGATACAGATTCCTTCATTCACGCTTTGCGACGGTTCATAGCACGACGTGGTCAAGTATCAGAGTTACGTTCAGATAATGGAACCAACTTTGTTGGAGCCGAACGAGAATTGAGGGAAGCGATAAAAAACTGGAACCATGATAAGATCAGTGATGTTCTAATCCAGAAGAGTATCAAGTGGATATTTAATCCCCCTACAGGATCTCATCACGGAGGTGTCTGGGAGAGGATGATTCGATCAGTGAGGAAGATTATGAATTCAATTTTGAGAGGACAGAGTATAGATGAAGAGGGTCTTCATACGCTTTTGTGTGAAGTGGAATCAATTATTAATGGCCGTCCTATAACTAGATCATCCATGGATCCTAATGATTTGGAGGCTCTAACACCCAACCATCTGTTACTCCTGAAAACCCAACCATCCTTACCCCTGGTTTATTTCAGAAGGAGGACATATATGTGCGTCGTAGATGGCGACAAGTACAGTACATGGCCGACCTGTTTTGGAGGAGATGGTTAAAGGAATATCTACCTCAGCTACAGGAATGGCAGAAATGGCTCGTAAAGAGAAGAAACTTTCAAGTAGGAGACGTTGTACTTATTGTTAATGATGCTGCACCTCGAAACTCATGGATTATGGGTAAAATCATTCATACCACACCAGACAAAAGGGGATTGATCCTTCAAGTAAAGATTAAAACAAAGTACAACTGCTTAGACAGACCAGTCACCAAGATTTGTCTGCTTCTGGAAGCTGAAGAAGGCTGTAATTGACTTTTTTATTGAGCGCTCAATGACGTACCAATGAAATGACATGGATATGATGACTGACTTATAGACTGACTCTTTTTAGACCTTTTGACTGACGTGACTTTTTGATTTAAGAAGATATAGACATTTTTTACATGGACAAATGCATACACACACATTTGTAAATTATTTTGTATCTTGTATAATGTATGTCTGTATTTATTGTTGTTGTTAATTGATGATGATAATGATGATGATTATTATCCTTTTTTTTTGTAATAATCATGGGGCCGGAATGTAAGTGCATTAATTCTTTGTTGTTTCTTATTGGTTAATCACAATCACGTGGGCACAGGTGATCACTTCCGTTTTCTTTATTACTTCCTTTGTTGAATTGTTTGTTAGTGTTGGAAGGGGGCGAGTAGCGGGAGCCAATTTTCTGTTGACCGTCTTGCATGAGTCATGTCATGTTTTACAATGATCAAATAAACTCTAAGGCAGTTAAAATCATTTGTACTTCTTTAATAACAAGATGACCAAGCGTGAACGAGTCACGAGCCCACTACCTCGCCTCCATGTGGCTATTGGATGCCACTAACACAGTGAACAGGAAGCTCAGCAGGTGGCTGATGATGAGGAAGATCTGGTGTTTTTGCTGTTTCCGCCGATGGAGACGGACCGGCACAGGGCTCTGAGTGAACAGTAACAAAAACAATATGTCTGTTGACTGTTGCATTTGATAGTAATATGTCATAAATGCAGCCCAGAAATAGCCTGCGAAGCAGTAATTTTGGATAAGTGTTAATAATTGTTATGATTATAATTAGGAATAATAGTGAAGAAAATGGTACTAGTGTTAAGAAGCAAAGAACATATTATTGATGTTAGGAATATGGAATCAATATAGCTCTACGAGAATGAGGATCAGATGGAGTTGAGTAAGGAAAATGAGGCGTGATGAATTCAGTATAAAGTTACGATGCCCACAGACATGAAGCATGCACACAAATACTGTAAGGAAAAACTGTTCCTCTAATCATTAGAACAATGAATCTCCACCATCCTGGCTCAGGGGGAGATAAAGCATGAGTGAGAAGAGCAAGCGAGCAAGCGGTTTGCAGTTATCCGGTGATTGATTAACAACGGGTAAGTTTGGAAACGCAAATAAATACACAGACACCTTTGGACATCCTTAAGGTTTTGAAGAAGTGCACTCAAAGAATGCATCCCACTCAAGGCATGATGTGACTTTTCTGTATTGTAAACAAAAAATATTTAAAAATGTAGATTTTTTTTCAAAAACAATGCTTCTCAGTGTGTTTTCACAAAACATTCTTATTGCATTTGTGTCATATGCCACACCTGTATTTAGCTGTGCTTCACATTGTGATGCAGCAAATACCAGCTCCTCATCATCATCTTCAGCAGTGGGAACGGAAGTGGCTGGAGCACAAAATGTTAAAACTATTACTGTGAACAATACACAGAGACAAATGTATGTGAGATGGTGCTTACTTACCAGTGGCGAAAAGCTGATTTCGGGACAAATGTTTGGCCGGGGGTTCTGCTGCTGGAGGAGGTAAAGTGGACTGCATTAATGGATCTGGAAACAGCAAGTGAACAAGTTTGCCATAAGAATAAATGAATACATGTAGAACTGCTGTAGAGAAAATTCAATATTCGCACTCCTACTCACAGGGTTTAACTGGTGACATGAGTTTTCTCGCCAGCTGTGTAGGAGACAAATGTTTGCCACGTGTCAACAGCGCTTTCACAGTGGTGGTCGGCTGTACACCAGTTCGGATGGCTGCAGGTGGAGGTGCAGAGGCACTGGAGGATGCAGGTGGAGGTGCAGAGGCACTGGAGGATGCAGGTGGAGGCGCAGGTTGACGTACACTGGTGCCTAAAGCAGAAGCCTGTCTTTTCAGGACATATGTCTTGAAAATGGCCATGTTGGTGTTGGGCCTGGCATCTGCCTTAACGAGGTACCTGATGAGGGCTTTGGCCTCCTTGCTCTGGTCCTCATAAACATCCTTCATGGACCGGCCCTGGAAGTCACCAAACTCCACCATCAAGCAGCCCTGGTCTCCAGTTGCCCGGGCTTCTGCTTGCATTTCCTGCTTCCTCTCATACTTTTCCACTTCTTCTGCCATCTCTCTAATATGAGAAGTGTACTGTAGGAAAAGTTGTTTATTTTCTGACAGAGGGGTTGTCTGCACTATCTCATTAGAAATGCTTAGCACCAAATACACTGCATACCCCAGAGAGTTTTCCAGGAGCCATCTGAATCTCTGGCCCTGGTACTTCCCAAAATGAAGTTTGCAGTGAGCCAGTACTAAAAACAGGTCACTGGTGTCTCCACCATTTGCACTGACAAAAGACTATTTGCATTTCTTTTTCAAGAACCAAAAACAAAGGTTGGGTTTTACTGTGCTTACATTTATGTATGTGAAATTTAGCAAGAATTAAAATTAAATTACAAAAAATCAGCCCCTCCCTTTTCTTCACAGGTCAGCCCATCTCAGTAGGTGGAAACACCCATGTTGTAGAGTGTCGATTTAAATAGCGATCCGTTTTTATGGGTCCTGTTTTTCTTATGTCATTGTTTGGACTTTTATCGTATCATATTTTTATTTCTTTATTGGGCACGCGTGTCCCCTTTTCCCTTTATCGTATGTTCACCTTTGTACAAGTGAAATAGCCTAAGTTCTACAGAATTCTCCCGTGGCGTAGTGGACTACGTGTACCCACACACACACACATATATATATATATATATATATATATATATATATATATATATATATATATATATATATATATATATATTTGGTTCGTTTTGCTCTGACAGCGGTTCGACTCCTGAACAGTGCTGCCATCTTGTTAAGTGTGCTATGTTTTTTCATTATTATTAATTTTATTAAACTTCAAACAAATAAAGTCAATGTACAGTCAAAACTACAATAATACATATAAACAGAAAAACAGACACCCAGGGGGAGGCTAAAAATTATATAAATATATAATTTATATATATATATATATATATATAAAAGTTACAGAGAGAAAGAGTTTTATTTTAATTGCTTTCATATTATGTGAATGAAAAATAGTCTTGATATATATTTGCATTTCTTTTTCAAGAACCAAAAACAAAGGTTGGGTTTTACTGTGCTTACATTTATGTATGTGAAATTTAGCAAGAATTAAAATTAAATTACAAAAAAAATATAATTTAATATAGTATTCTTTTATTTTATTTGGGATATTAATAAAAATATAGCATTTTCTAAACACAAAGAAAAGTGTGCAATCAACTGCGCAAATAATAAATATCAATCAATATAATATAGACATAATTATATTGATTGATATTTACTTGTGTATATTGTTTTAAAAAAATCATATTACATGTTCATGTTTATGGTTAAATAAAATGAATAAAAATGTTTCTTCTAAAATGTGTGTTTTTTGTGAGATATGGTTTGTTTGATATTATTTATCAGATTAAATTTATCTGATCAAAAGACACTTCAAATGTAAAATGTTTTATTAAAATAAATAGACACAAATATTGAAATGAGTACACACACACACACATATATCTATATATATATATATATATATATATATATATATATATACACACACAATATATACAGGACAACATGAAAGAGTGGACCCATGTAATATATACAAATATATATACAGGAAAGATATTATTTAGGAGGAGGTGGAGTTTGGCATTTATTTTGCTGCCGCTGTTCTTCCAACCAGTCATCTAAAGATTTGCCATTTGAGGCACGCAAACAAAATGTGGCATTACCATATCGGCTATGGCCAAACTCTTTAGTTTTGGGCTGCCCACATTTCTGCACATGTTGAAAGTAACCCCTCGCACATACTTCCTCTTAGGGACACCGCTTTCCTTCTCCAGGGCCCGCTGACGCCTGTTCCTCTGGGTGTAACGGGACACGGGAGGAGCGGCAGATGCAGGAGCAGGCAGAGTTGAGCCTGCACTGGATGTTGAAGCACCAGAAATTGGAATCACCATTGACACAGTCATGTCTGGGTTAAGGACTAGTGTGCCTAACAATGACCCAGGTGCTGAAATGGGCTGCACAACTCCTGATGCTGTGGGGGCAGGTGCGATGGGGCACTCCCTGGTGGCAGCAGCTGGCTGTCGACCTGGTCGCAGACGAGGAGCCTGTCCTTCTCGATTTAGAGGAAGGATGAATTGGTGTTTTGGGCCTGATGCTGATGGCGCTTCATCCAATTTTTCCCTCGGTGGAGGAAGCTGCGTATCAGCCACAGCAACTGGATCAGGTGGAGTCAGTCCCTGAGCAAGGACACTCATTTCCTGACTCTTCTGCCGCCGCTGAAACCTGAAAAAATTACTTGTATTATACATATGTTTAGAAGTATCCAGTTAATTTAAAGCAAGTAATATGCCTTGCTTACCACTGGATGAGTATCCTCTGGTTAAGCTCGAACAGCTGGATCATTGTCTCATCCATCAGCCTACGACTGTTAAGCACCAGCTCTCGGATGTGGTGGTAATCAGAGAGAATTTTAGACCACCTGGGGGTGCAAACTCCAGCCTTCTTGGTTGGTGACTTATGTAAAGCACACAGCTTCATACAAATAGACTCAACCAAGCGGCTGGTGCTGGGCCACTGTGCTGGACCCCCAGGATGTCCAATCAGACACCGTTTCACACTCTCCACACCCGGTGTGACTCCGGACCGCTTCGGTGCCTTAAAGCGTCCATGAGTCAGTTGAGGCTGATGTCGAGGCTGATAGTTGACCCGATGTTTATCGATATCAGGGAGAGCTGTCCAAAGCCGGATGACGTCTGTCACCTGCAGGTCAGTGAGGTAAGGAGCCTCACGAAGACCCACCAGGTCACCAGCCAGATCCTGGACCTTGTCCCACCCAGCGATGCCATCGGGCCCAATGACTAATCCCTAGTAAATGCAGATTGATGTTAATATATGTGGAATAAAATGAGATTGAAATTAAATAAAGCCCTTAAAGTGTCTCACCTGAGCCTCGTCGGAGACACTTCTTCCAGAGTCAGATGGCTGTGACAGCACTGAAGGGGCAGAGGCAAGATGCTGTCCTTCTCCGCCAGATGATGTGAACGTCTCAGCAAGTGATGCTGGGGACTGAGGCAGAGGCAAAGATGAGGGGCTGTTTTCGAGATCACGGCCAGGGTCATCCTCATACAGCACTGGAACTGTAATGTCCTCCGTGATCTCATCCTCAAACCCCTCATCTTGCAGGTCCTGGTCATCAACTTGCTCCACCAGCCTGTCTTCCTCCTCTGGGTTCTGGAGCACTGGAGTCAGTGTTTTGCCAGTCTGGATGTAAAGATACTCCATTCCCAGCAATTCACCTACAAGAATAAAATGGAAAAAAGAAAGTGTTCTTAATATTTTTTCAAGTACATTAAAGGCTAAATAGATAACTTACTAGAATATTACAAAAGAATCAATTAATGAATTTGTTGCCTGTATATGCTCCAGGAGGGTGATAACGCTCATCCCAGGGCTTCCCAAAGACAGTTTGGCTAAGCTTGTTCACAGCCTCTTTCACTGCACTGCCATATAACCGGATGGAGGATGCTCCTTTTATAGCATCTTCCATTCGGTCCCCATTCCAGTGCATCAAGCCCTCAAGGAGATAGGCCTGAAAATGCGCATCACTGGCACTGGTTCCTAAATAATAATAATAATAAAAATTATTGTCATTATAAAAGTTACTAGTGACTTGAAAGGCAAGACAGTTTTGTCAATGCTTATGACATCAGAAAAGAACTATAATATTACTGTAGAGTGTGACATTTATTAATATGACATTACTTTAAAGTAATGGAAGTAATCAATATGTATGCAATACCTGCAATAAAATGGTTCAGGTGGAGGTGGAATGACTCCAAGGAGGTAGAGCCACGGGCACACCTGTAGCAGCACAGCTCCACACCGCCTTTCTTCAGTGTCCCCTTCTTCATGTAGAGTGGGAAGTTCTCTGGGTCTTGGATACACTGGACGTGCTTCCGCTGTTCTTTGCATATCTTCTGAATTCGTTCATGATCCAGCAGAGGAACTCCCAGAGTGTCCTTCCCATCCGCACTGTCAAACAGACCAATCAGTGAGTCAATCAATCTGGTGGTCTCCTCCACCCCCCTGGTCCTCCTCCGGCAGTGCAGTGCCAACTCTCTCCGGGTAATGCGAGCACTGACCGCCTTTTCTGAGATGTGACCAGTCTTTTTTTCCGCCAGCTCACCCTCGTTTGCATGGCGAAGAGCAGCCACATCCTGTGGATCCCACTGAAAGACGCACATGGACAGACGTGCCATGAAGATCCCGTGGAGCGGATGAGCCTCCGTTGTGACACCTGCAGCAAATCGTCGCATGAAATGCCAGACGTCAAGGCGCACTTCAAGCTCATCCCACTCCGAAAACATGATCTTCACCCGAGATTAGCCGTGCTGACTGCAGCAATCTCTGTCCACGTACATAACTTTTGGGGCTGCCACTCCTGCCTCCTGGTAGCGTTTCATCAGGCCAGCTGCCATGGGGTCCAGTCCATGTCCCTCGGAGGCTGTCAGCGCAGAGACAAGGACTTGGCCGTGTTCATTCCCACATTTGTGCACCAGGCAGCTGTTCCTGAAGCAGCGCCGACAAGTTTCTTTGTGACCTATTGGGAAAAATAAAAGGTCAAAAAAGGGTTCATTATGCACGCACACATATCCATATCTGACAAATTTCTGGATATAGACAGGCCTTTTTTGTGGAGTCCATCTTGAGAACACAGCCAAAGACAGATGCAATTTTTAACTTGACCTCGTGCAGTCGCCCCAGAACATCCCTGGCGTACACAGCTAACAGCCACTTAGGTTTAGGCAGGGCAGGTAAAAGGGGAGGCTCAGCAAACACAGGAGGCTGCACAAGGGAGGGCCTTGTGAATGGTTCGCAGGCAGTCAGGTACTGCAGGACACGCTGTGTCCATGCCTCACTGTGTTGCTCCATCGGCTTCTTGTAAAGCTGAGTCACACTGTTGCCCAGTGTCCTCTCCCTCATCATCCTCAGCACTCGGTTGTCACATGAGTATCTAAGGAAACAACAGTATAATCATGCAAATACTTTGGTTAGTAAAAAAAAAAATAACAGCAATAAAAGTGCCCAACAATTAATGATTGTCATTATGAATTACCTATATGTCAGTAAGGCTGGAAACTGACTGCGGTGGCCCATATCCAGCTGTCCTAAGATGTCCTCGGACCAGGCAGGATACTTCTTTTTGCAGCGTTTGCACTCCAGATACTCAGTGGCAAGGTCATACCACCCGTCGATGTCCAAGACCTTGCGCACGGTACGGTAAAGTCCGGCTGCTGTTAGTCTGTGCCTACCACAGTCCGGGCGAACACAGACAAGAGGAAATAACCACATCTTCAGCGGCATCCATCATAAAAGGGGCCAACAGAATTAAAGGGGGCTGAGGAGGATACCACCAAAGCTTCAGCTGGGACACTAGTTCTGGCTTGCCAGTTCGCGGATTGGCCTTAAATAGTGTGCTCTGGATCCACTCATGCTGGAAAGGTGGAAGATGATCTTTCCAGTGAACAGGAAGCTCAGCAGGTGGCTGATGATGAGGAAGATCTGGTGTTTTTGCTGTTTCCACCGATGGAGACGAACCGGCACAGGGCTCTGAGTGAACAGTAACAAAAACAATATGTCTGTTGACTGTTGCATTTGATAGTAATATGTCATAAATGCAGCCCACAAATAGCCTGCGAAGCAGTAATTTTGGATAAGTGTTAATAATTGTTATGATTATAATTAGGAATAATAGTGAAGAAAATGGTACTAGTGTTAAGAAGCAAAGAACATATTATTGATGTTAGGAATATGGAATCAATATAGCTCTACGAGAATGAGGATCAGATGGAGTTGAGTAAGGAAAATGAGGCGTGATGAATTCAGTATAAAGTTACGATGCCCACAGACATGAAGCATGCACACAAATACAGTAAGGAAAAACTGTTCCTCTAATCATTAGAACAATGAATCTCCACCATCCTGGCTCAGGGGGAGATAAAGCATGAGTGAGAAGAGCAAGCGAGCAAGCGGTTTGCAGTTATCCGGTGATTGATTAACAACGGGTAAGTTTGGAAACGCAAATAAATACACTGACACCTTTGGACATCCTTAAGGTTTTGAAGAAGTGCACTCAAAGAATGCATCCCACTCAAGGCATGATGTGACTTTTCTGTATTGTAAACAAAAAATATTTAAAAATGTAGATTTTTTTTCAAAAACAATGCTTCTCAGTGTGTTTTCACAAAACATTCTTATTGCATTTGTGTCATATGCCACACCTGTATTTAGCTGTGCTTCACATTGTGATGCAGCAAATACCAGCTCCTCATCATCATCTTCAGCAGTGGGAACGGAAGTGGCTGGAGCACAAAATGTTAAAACTATTACTGTGAACAATACACAGAGACAAACGTATGTGAGATGGTGCTTACTTACCAGTGGCGAAAAGCTGATTTCGGGACAAATGTTTGGCCGGGGGTTCTGCTGCTGGAGGAGGTAAAGTGGACTGCATTAATGGATCTGGAAACAGCAAGTGGACAAGTTTGCCATAAGAATAAATGAATACATGTAGAACTGCTGTAGAGAAATTCAATATTCGCACTCCTACTCACAGGGTTTAACTGGTGACATGAGTTTTCTCGCCAGCAGTGAAGGAGACAAATGTTTGCCACGTGTCAACAGCGCTTTCACAGTGGTGGTCGGCTGTACACCAGTTCGGATGGCTGCAGGTGGACGTGCAGAGGCACTGGAGGATGCAGGTGGAGGCGCAGGTTGACGTACACTGGAGCCTAAAGCAGAAGCCTGTCTTTTCAGGACATATGTCTTGAAAATGGCCATGTTGGTGTTGGGCCTGGCATCTGCCTTAACGAGGTAACTGATGAGGGCTTTGGCCTCCTTGCTCTGGTCCTCATAAACATCCTTCATGGACCGGCCCTGGAAGTCACCAAACTCCACCATCAAGCAGCCCTGGTCTCCAGTTGCCCGGGCTTCTGCTTGCATTTCCTGCTTCCTCTCATACTTTTCCACTTCTTCTGCCATCTCTCTAATATGAGAAGTGTACTGTAGGAAAAGTTGTTTATTTTCTGACAGAGGGGTTGTCAACAAGCTAAATGTAAAACATATAACTGTGGTAATAAACATTGCCATGACTATAAACTGGCCTGACGTTGAGTTTTTTAAAGAGGACAAGAATCCCTGATATAACAAATATGTAAAGTCAAATATGAAGTCTGAAATTTCTTTCTATTTCCAATTAATATAGCAATATATATACAGCAATATAGCTTAATTTGCAGACGTCTGAAGATTTTAACTTATCTAATCAGTAGCAACCTGTTTTGCTCTGTATTTATCATGGGAAAAGTTACAGGTTCACAGGTACTGAAGAAAACTTGTGCTATACATGATAGCTAGCTATATTGGCACGTTTAATTTTCAAAAAATACCCTGTATATTTGTCACATGTTTAGTTCAGTCTTGTCTTGTTTAATTTAGTCCTGTTAATCAGTCATTGTCTGCACCTGTTTTCTCGTAATTACTTCATCTCTGTCACCTGTTTCTCAGTGTACTTAAGTTCCTGTCTGTTCGTCATTCAGTGTCGGTTATTGTTTGTGCGATGCACTCTGTTGCGTGTTCCTGCCCTCTAAATAAACCCTGCTTGTTATCTGTATCCTTCGTCTCCTGTCTTCCCGTGTCCGCCCGCATTCCAGAATAACCGACCCCGCAACGCGAGATAAAGAAAATATGGATGTAATGGACTTACCCACGCTGCAGTACCTGCTAAGCCCGGAGGCTCGTCCCCACCTGGACTACTGGGCCTGGAGGTGCAACGGCGAACGCTCCGCCTCCGCTTGGCAGCCCGGGGTGCGCTCCGAAGCCGGAGCGGACCTCGACGACCTCGGGGACCCGGTGGTGAAGCGAGCGGAGCGGTCCAGCACAGAGCCAGGAGCGGTTCACAACATCCTCAAACATAGGGCTGCGGATCCTTTTCCCACCCTAATTCCCGCCCTTGTGTCGTCATTCCTAGTCCCGTCCGGAGATCTTCCGCTGCTGATTCCAGTCAGCCCCCAGTATCCGTGGCCACCACTGCGTACGACCAGCCGACCCCGGCTTCCCTTCAGGCCTCCAGGCCCCCGTCACCTTCTGGACCCTCCAGCCCGTCACCTGCACCTCGTCAGACAGCTCCCTCATCATCTCCTTGGCCCGTCAGCCCGGAAGCTCCGCTGGGCTCCCTCGATCCTCCAGTTTGGCCTCCGGGGGTCGGCGCTCAGCTTCCGCCACGGACTTCCGGGTTGGCGGCTACAACTCCACCCATCACCCCTACACCGTCAGCGAGCTCCTCCCTCCCTCCAACCACCCTGTCGTCCTCACTCGCCACACCGTCACCCCGGTCATCCAGACCAGCGTCGACTCCTCGGTCACGTGTGCCAGCGGCTCGGCGCCAAACTTCCGGGTCTGCGGCGGCGCCGAGGGCCGTCGGCCGAGAAGCACCCCCGGTTCCTCCACCAACCGCCATGGTTCCGCCACCTTCGATCGGTCCCAGCACGTCATCCAACCCCACAATCTGGACTCCTCCCTGGCCCCTCCCTCTGTCAGCTTCACCATGGTGGTGGCCATCATCCCCTGAACACTGCCCTCATCCAGCTCCACGCCCTCCTCCGAAGCCTTCGCCTTCTTCCCACGGCGCGAGGACGCGCCTTTCCGAAGGGGGGCGCTATGTCACATGTTTAGTTCAGTCTTGTCTTGTTTAGTTTAGTCCTGTTAATCAGTCATTGTCTGCACCTGTTTTCTCGTAATTAGTTCATCTCCGTCACCTGTTTCTCAGTGTACTTAAGTTCCTGTCTGTTCGTCATTCAGTGTCGGTTATTGTGTGTGCAAGGCACTCTGTTGCGTGTTCCTGCCCTCTAAATAAACCCTGCTTGTTATCTGTATCCTTCGTCTCCTGTCTTCCCGTGTCCGCCCGTGTTACAATATTAACAAATAATCATACCTGCATACTGAGAAGTGGCAAAAAAGGTGACATGTTCACGAACCAATTGCTGTAGCGGGGTTTGGGGATATCCTTTTTGGCAAATGTTTGGGATTTTAACATTCAAATGAAGCATTTACTTTGACAAGATAAATAACTGGAAAACACAAAATTTGCTTTAAGTAAAAAAACAAAAACAAACTATATATATACAGTACTGTGCAAAAGTTTTAGGCAGGTGTGAAAAAATGCTGTAAAGTAAGAATGCTTTCAAAAATAGACATGTTAATAGTTTATATTTATCAATTAACAAAATGCAAAGTGAGTGAACAGAAGAAAAATCTACATCAAATCAATATTTGGTGTGACCACCCTTTGCCTTCAAAACAGCATCAATTCTTCTAGGTACACTTGCACACAGTTTTTGAAGGAACTCGGCAGGTAGGTTGGCCCAAACATCTTGGAGAACTAACCACAGTTCCTCTGTGGATTTAGGCAGCCTCAGTTGCTTCTCTCTCTTCATGTAATCCCAGACAGACTCGATGATGTTGAGATCAGGGCTCTGTGGGGGCCATACCATCACTTCCAGGACTCCTTGTTCTTCTTTACACTGAAGATAGTTCTTAATGACTTTCGCTGTATGTTTGGGGTCGTTGTCATGCTGCAGAATAAATTTGGGGCCAATCAGATGCCTCCCTGATGGTATTGCATGATGGATAAGTATCTGCCTGTACTTCTCAGCATTGAGGATACCATTAATTCTGACCAAATCCCCAACTCCATTTGCAGAAATGCAGCCCCAAACTTGCAAGGAACCTCCACCTGCTTCACTGTTGCCTGCAGACACTCATTCGTGTACCGCTCTCCAGCCCTTCGGCGAACAAACTGCCTTCTGCTACAGCCAAATATTTCAAATTTTGACTCATCAGTCCAGAGCACCTGCTGCCATTTTTCTGCACCCCAGTTCCTGTGTTTTCGTGCATAGTTGAGTCGCTTGGCCTTGTTTCCACGTCGGAGGTATGGCTTTTTGGCCGCAAGTCTTCCATGAAGGCCACTTCTGACCAGACTTCTCCGGACAGTAGATGGGTGTACCAGGGTCCCACTGTTTTCTGCCAATTGTGAGCTAATGGCACTGCTCGACATCTTCCGATTGCGAAGGGAAGTAAGCATGATGTGTCTTTCATCTGCTGCAGTAAGTTTCCTTGGCCGACCACTGCGTCTACGGTCCTCAACGTTGCCTGTTTCTTTGTGCTTCTTCAAAAGAGCTTGGACAGCACATCTGGAAACCCCTGTCTGCCTTGAAATTTCTGCCTGGGAGAGACCTTGCTGATGCAGTATAACTACCTTGTGTCTTGTTGCTGTGCTCAGTCTTGCCATGGTGTATGACTTTTGACAGTAAACTGTCTTCAGCAACCTCACCTTGTTAGCTGAGTTTGGCTGTTCCTCACCCAGTTTTATTCCTCCTACACAGCTGTTTCTGTTTCAGTTAATGATTGTGTTTCAACCTACATATTGAATTGATGATCATTAGCACCTGTTTGGTATAATTGTTTAATCATACACCTAACTATATGCCTACAAAATCCCTGACTTTGTGCAAGTGTACCTTGAAGAATTGATGCTGTTTTGAAGGTAAAGGGTGGTCACACCAAATATGGATTTGATTTAGATTTTTCTTCTGTTCACTCACTTTGCATTTTGTTAATTGATAAATATAATCTATTACCAAGTTTATTTTTGAAAGCATTCTTACTTTACAGCATTTTTTCACACCTGCCTAAAACTTTTGCACAGTACTGTATATATATTGTTTCAATGCCCAGCCATAGTGTTTTATATATAATATATATTTATAGTTTTTTTTTGTTTCAATGCCCAGCCACAGTGTTATATACAGTAAAATTTATTGATTTGTTTTTCAATATTGAACTGCTTGCCTGAAGTAAATGTGACATTTTTAAAAGTTGTTTTATTGACGCCTTTCCGCGGTTGAAACACTGATTGATCGATTACATGAGACATGATACGGATTATGGTAAATTAGAATCGTTAGTGTATCTTTCAACATTAGTTACTTTAAGTTATGTTTAATTTGTGTTGTAACTACCCAGCCGACATTGATTTGTGGGCCCCATGTGGGTCCTATCTAGGCAGCATGGGTTCCATGTGGGCATGGGTTGACCATGGGCTATTTATGTGGGTCCCATGTGGGTTTCACCATGTGGCTCCCAAATAGGTATGCCCATGTGGGATGATAATATGGGACCTTCATGGGACCTATGTGGGCAAAATAATTTCTTGCTTAAAATACATCTTTTGCCATTTAAAATTTTGAAATAATGATTAGATTTGGATGATAGTCACTTTTATACAAAGGACAAATAATATCACAGATAGGATCTGATCAATATAACTTTTTAAACTTTTTAAAGGCATTATTTTCTATTGTGACATTTCATTTTGTTGTTTGATCAATATTACAATGTTCACCTGCCTATGAATTTATCAAAAATGTATTTTATTTCCAATTTGCATAGTTGGGAATGAGGGAAAATAACAAATGTCAGAAAATAAGTGGGTCTCATATGGGAACTACAAGGTGAATATGACCTAGTCACCACCTGACGACACATTACGCTTAACAAAGTAGTCCTGCTTCGAATGTTTTTAATTACGTTTTTTTTCACACAATATCATGGCATATAATCTTTCCCGAAAATAAGCGGAAAGACATTATTATATAAAGATTTTAAATATTCAAACTACAAGAATTCCCGCCCAGGCGCAAGAAGACATTTTCTTTCAAATCAGAGCGGAAGCGCAGCTGGAGTCATTTAGAATCCTTTCTGGAAACTTCGAGCTAATTACTGGATGCATGAGCAATAAGCAGGTAAAATAAATGTTTTCTAAACATGTCTGTATTTTCTGTTTTAAGCATAGGGAACTTTGTTTTGGCAACTGAAATGACCTTGAAAGTAATGTAGACGTTAAACTAATTTCCTCTTTTTTTGGAAGTAGGCCTATTATATTGGTGAGGCTTAAAATGTAGGTAAATTTTGTTGACAGTTAGGTGTACTTTTGTTTTGCATGTCATTAATCAACTCACATTCCCATGTTTATAGATTTTATGCTTTACTGATGCTTTTTGTGGCTATATACTCGCCATTGTCACCTGAATTGACACTAATTTTAAATGGCATATTTCTGAATTGTTAAGGTGTCCGACATAAGTTGGGTCTCTAAACGCTGAAAAAATGATGTTTTTGAAGGCAAGGGCTAACGTTACGTACAAAAATAGTTGCCTTTAATTATTCAGCTAGGAAACAGTCCCGCCGGGCATTAACAAATGTACTAAAAGTCTGCAATGAGAATGTCTTTATAAGGCCGGTAATAGGTTTATTTAGACCTGTTCTTGTGTCAGTAGATACATTTTCATAATGGTTTTTTGTTGCCTTTAGTTTTATAACCAATCACACAACTTTATGAATGCAATTGAATTACATTTGTTTGAATTAATGACCTCTGAATCCCTGATAACTGAATCTTGGCCATTAATGGCCAAGAGATGTTTTTGATTACTCTCAGCTGACTTTTATTAAGTGTGCGCTCGATCTGCTCTGTTGTACATTGAAAAGTCCTTTCCGTGTAAACAGATTCAGTTATCAGGGATTCAGAGGTCATTAATTCAAACAAATGTAATCACTGTGCACTTCATCTGTGTCTTGTTCATACCGGCCAGAATTCTTTTTTGCCATATTGCCCACCCCAAATATGCAGCTGGACATTTCATATGATTGTGTGTCTGTAAAACTTTTTACTTTTATGCAGGTGGACTGAAGAGGAATTCATTGACCAAAGAGGTCAACCAAAAACTAGCAGCGATGGGCGGGCCCAAGCCAGTGGCACCGCCACCTCGGTGGTTTAAGGACAACTGGGCACGGCGGGCAAAATGAATTTAAACGGTGTCTCCAGTTGGAGACTGACCAGTTAGTTGAGTCAGATTATTCAATATAATACTAACTAAAAGCGATCATATCATAGCAAAGTTATCATTAGCAGTTCAAAGTGTTATATATTCAGCTGAATTTATCTTATCATATTGTTAAACGAATTATATAAAACTAAATAGTCAGTGAAATACAAATGAACTGGTTCTTTGCCTTTATTTGTTTATACAAATTTATAGAAGAGAAGGGCTAAGAGATTTCCTGTCCTTTAATGCAGACAAAAGGAGTATATTGTATATTGATCTGAAATATTGTACATTCATTTTTAATTCATCCAGGTTCCATTGAATTAATCTTAAGGTATTTTACGTTATTTTTAACCATATTATTAAACTAATTATGTAAAACCATATAGTCCATGCACGACAACTGAATTGGTTCTATGCCTTCATTTTTTATGAGATTTCCGATCCTATAATTCAGAAAAAAGGAGACAGCAATGAAAGGGTTAAACCTGGAAGACCCTTAGAGAGAGAGAGAGAGAGAGAGAGAGAGAGAGAGAGAGAGAGAGAGAGATTCAGAAGAATTATTTTAAAGAAAACAAATATATTGATCTGAAATGTAGTATTTTCATTTTAAAGTCATCCATGTTCCATTGAATTAATCTTAAGGTATTTTACGATATTTTTAACCATATTATTAAACTAATTGTATAGAACCATATAGTCAGTGCACTACAACTGAACTGGTTCTATGCCTTTATTTTTATGAGATTTCCTGTCCCATAATGGTGCCCAAGTATTTTTAAAGGGTTAGTTCACCTAAAACTGTAAATTCTGTCATTAATTGCTCTCTCATGTCATTCCACAACCGTAAAACCTTTGTTCATGTTCAGAACACAAATAAAGATATTTTTAATGAAATCCGAGAGCTTTCTTTCCCTAGATAGATCCAACACAATTTACACATTCAAGCCCAGAAAGGTAGGAAAGACGTCACTAAAGTAATCCATGTGACTCCAGTGGTTTAACCTCAATTTAAGTGATTTGTTTGTGCAAAAAAAACCATCATTTACCACTTTATTTACAAATATTATCGAAAGCATGTTCATGCTACAATGGCAGCTCTTTCATGAACACATGGATGAATTAAGATGCTCACGTGAATGTAAATTGCACAATTTATATTTTTCATATATATATATATATATATATATATATATATATATATATATATATATATATTTTTTTTTTTTTTTTTTTTTTTCTGCACTTGTCACTTTATAAAACTGAGGTGAAACCATTGGAATCACATGGATTACTTTAATGATATCTTTGCTACCGTTTTGGGCCTTGATTGTGTAAGTTGATTTGGATCTTTTTGGAACGACAAAAGGCTCTCAGTTTGCATTAAAATATCTTAACTTGTGTTCTGAAGATGACCAAAGGTTTTACGGGTGTCGAACAACATGAGGGTGAGGAATTAATGTCAGAATTTTTTATTGAGTGAACTAACCCTTTAAAATACTATGTTAATGATTACATTTATAATACTATGTACTTATTACATTTTTTGCATTTTTTTACATTGTGTCAGGGTGCAAACTGTTAAACTTGATTACTGTTGTGTTTTTGTTTTTTACTACTTTCATTGTTTCACATGCTGTTTAAGAATTCCTTGTACATTGTGCTTCCTTTAGAACACCACGGAGGTTTCTGATCATCAACTTTAACTTTTGATTACTATTGATTTTTACTATGTTCATTACTTTGAAATGTTCATTTGTAGTCCCCTGCATTACCAGTTTTATAATGTTATTGGCCTGTTTTGTTAAAATGTCAATGTTGTTGATGATTTTATTTAAAAAAAAAATTGTTTTTCATGAAATTGTTTGAAAATGAAGTATTACATAATAAAGTATTTTGACATACTGGACCTCTACAGTGGAATAAATACATACACATACAATATGAGGGGCCAGCCCAGGACCCAATGAAAAACCCGTACTGTGCCCTGGTAGATCACATGTGGGCTTCATAAGGTGGGGGCAGTATGGGTCTTATGTGTGTTGCCCAGCTGGGCCCCACGTAAGCCCCATTCAGATCCTATATGAGATCCATATGGGCTAATCATAGTGGGGCCATAGTGGAACCTGTGGACAAACCCATATAGGGCCCATGTTTAAAGCCCACGTAGGGCCCACATGGGCCCCACCCTGCAATGTTGGCTGGGTAGTAACCCCCCCCCTCTCTCTCTCTCCCGAAACAACATTATTTTTAATCAAAACGACTAGTTTGCAGTTATGAGTAATGTCCGATATTCAATAATAATTAAACCATAGCCTTACCAGAGCTGTTAAATTGCTATTGCAAAGATGACAATAATAGCGATAGGCGATTGGTCAAAAGTAAGCCAGAGTAGAGAAACGTGATTGGCTTATGTGGAGAATACGATCGGACCTTGGAGTCGAACCGCTATCAGAACAAAACGAACCAAATATATCTGAAAAAATAAAACATTTCAAAGGGCCATATAATTATTATATATAATCTTGAGACGAGATTTTTATAGTATTTTTAAGAAATCCTCAATAATGAAACGTATGAACGGAAAATAGTCTTTTATTCAACTGAAAATCATAAAATGCAAAAATGTTGGTGCATTTTGAAATCAGCTTGTAATGCATGTCATTTTACTTCTATTTTAATGAATTATTTGCAGTAAAACAACATGCAAACACTGATAAATGTTTTGCCACAAAATCAACCAGTTGTTTTCTGCCCTGTATAATTTCACATGAGAAATCTCTCTGAACTTCTTTCTACAGATTCAACATAAATTAAACAGTATAAATAAAATAAACCTAAAAAATTAAAATAACACTTTAAGTGTCACTTTAACTGCAGTACAAAGTTGACCATTTCCCAGTCACTATTGATTGTGTGGCTGTAACTGTTATAAAGCTCTGCTTACACCGAGAAGTCCAGCCGTCAGCAGTGATAGCGATGCTTTCTGCCTCTTTAGGGTTCGTTCACATGTCACGCCTAAAAATGCGTGTAAAGCGCGGCCGCGTCGCTTCCTTCTTTTGCAAGCGTTCGGGAGCTCGCGCTTCTGTAGCGTCTGTCGTTGCTATGCATCCATGAACTGTGCTCTCCACGACCATCGCTTGGTTCTTGTCACATGACAAGACATTCTGAAAAGTTGAGACGTTTTCATCTCGCCGCGGCACAGGCGCGCCAGGAAAAAAACGAGCGCGCCGCACTGTATGCGCGTCGCGACCGCGTCGCTTCCATTTTGCGAATGAAAATGCGCGCGATATGTGAACGGCCCCTAAGAGTCTGTACAACCTTGGCCGAGGTGTACGGCATAGTTTTCTTACAATGTTTACACATTGTTTGTGTCTTGTGTGTTATTCTTGCGCCAAAAACCAAAATGTTTCCACACAAACGATTTGAAAGTGGCGGGGGCATCTTGAATAATAATTTCACCCTCACACTGATAGCACGACGAGACAACTTTTCAACTCGACGAGAAATCTCGTCACACCCCTAATATATATATATATATATATATATATATATATATATATATATATATATATATATATGAACCTCGATAATAACATTATAACTGGCCAAGTACTTCTGTTTCCTGGCATCAACGGTATGCATTGCATTTAAGTGATATTTCAGACTCGAAGTACTCCGATGATAGGACAATTCAGCTTTGCAGTGGTTACAAATAGCTTTAGTTCTATCAACTCCGCCGTGTGGAAGAGGTTTAAAATAAAAATGTCTATTTAAGATTTCGGTACCTTTTTCCATTTTTCAGTCCGCATCAGATATTTTCTGTTTCGCGCTGCAGCTCTCTTAGGCAAACAACAAATGCTTTCATTGGTTGAGACGCGTGATGACGCTCATCGCAAGCAGCCAGTAGCTACTGATAAACACCCCACCCCTCCTGCGACTCGTGCTTTGTGTTGTATTCGGTTGTATTATTACAGTCTGTATTCAAACGCAGTGAGCAACGGACTTTCAAATAAAAAGTGCGTTAACGCGCGATAAATTAATTGTCGGCGTTAATTAATTAATGCGTTAACGCGATAAAAACGCGTTAACTTGCCCAGCCCTAATATATATATATATATATATATATCAAACTAAAAAACTGTAATTTTAGTTTGAGTAATTGTAATTGATATAATATGAATAAAGTCTACGTGTATTAGACAATGAGGATACAAAACGAATCCATTCTTTGTATAACGTCCAGCGTCAGTCAATAACAGCGCAGCATTTATGTTTAATTTCTTCTGTATACAAGCGTTGGACGTTTCTTTTTTATATACATAAAAGATCTTTTGCAGTATCATTCCGCTTCAGTGTTTGCTCTCCGCACGTGAACGCGCTCTCGCGCGAAGATTTGCTTAACAGCGACCCCTGGTCACAGTTTTCGATAGGTCACCGATTTCGGCACAACACCTGTTACAAACCCTTTCAGCCAGCTTTACTCTGCTCCGTGTCCCTGAAGACACTAAATACTCTGGACTTATGGATTTGTTTTGTTTGTAGATTCCGAAGCTCTTAATTAGGACATTAAAAATTGACCCATGCTTTTTTACTTAAAGACTCAACTTTATGTATGTTTCGTAAGATTCCCTTATCGGTCAAACATATTTTATTAGATTGTCCTGGACTGAACATGAGCAGATGCTCTTTTATGAAGTTGCTTCACATATTTAATGAGATTATGCCTGAAAAGGTTTTTGATTTTTTTTATCATGTTAATTAAAAAAAATTGTATAACATGACTTGCTGTTTATTTGTTTTGTTTTTATTGTATTTATATGATATTTGTGTTTTTGTAATTTAATTTTTGCCATGAAAATATCTTTGATTGCTGACATGGCATTAAATAAAATACTCTGAATTGGTTTGTAGATTCCCAAGTGATAAACAGAGACGTCAATGATAAACGTTCCTCTCAAATTTGTGATTTGCTTCCACCTGCAAATTGCTTTGTGTATCATATTTAATAAACCAATACAATTTGAACATTGTAGCAATCGTGCATGCAGTAGACTAAGGTAAGTACCGATAGTTCATTCGAAGTTTACTCAAGTGGAAGCATGTGACTAATAAACTTAGGGCTACTAGGATTATGCATTATATTTTTAAAAAAGTAGATAATCTTAATAATCAAAACCTTAAATTTCTCTGGACTCAATGATAAATACATGTCTGACCGTTGGAACGAACCAAAAAAAACCCCCTAGAAAATCGCATTCATGACGATTTATGGTGATTTTATTTCTGTTAGACCTTTGCCTACATTGACGCTGATGCATTAAAGAGGAGGAGTCCCCTGTTCCAAGATGGCGGCGCTATTGACGCATTCGTTCCAATGAAATTCCATAGCCAGGCGACGTCTAGTGTATATATCTATGGCCCTGCCCTACACTACCCAAACGCTAACTCTGATTGGTTTCAGCCTCTGTTTATGAAAAAATCTATTTGCTGCTTTATCTATCTATCTATCTATCTATCTATAATTACGCAATAAAATACATAGTTTGCTGATTTTAATTGAAATAGAAACAAATATCCTATAATATTTTTACACATATGAGAAAAAAATGCACACACACAGAGACACACACACACACACACTCACATGTTCGTTTTGCTATCAAAGTGAGGACATTCTTTGCGTGATGGTTTTTATACTGTACAAACTGCACATTCTGAAACACCCTAAAATTAACCCTCACTGAAAACATTCTGCATTTTTTCATTTTAATTAAACCTTGTTTAGTATGATTTTAAAGCTGTTTGAAAAGTGGGGACATATGAAATGTCCTCATATTTCACGTTGAAGTTGTAATACCAGTGTCATACCCATGTCATTATACACATTTGTGTCCTGATATGTCACAACACCGGTTTTTTGTTGTTGTAAACAGTTTCTGTTTTTCCCCATCACGTCGTATCTCATCAGATACAATCGGAGTAAACAGCCTGAACTAGTGTGTTTGGTTAAACTTGTTTATTTGTTTTAACTTAAGACTCATCTCCGTTAGCCCAGAATGCTATCTGGAAATAGACTGAGACTGAACTCGGACACACAGCGCCAGACCAAATCAACTATCCACATTTCCAACATCTTACGATCACATTACATTGATATAAATACATTCTGTTCATTGTCGGTTTTCCTCACTGTCATAAACTAATGGGTAACTAGCATGGATTAGCTGCGGGACTGAAACAAACCAACGTAACCAGAAATATAATTTCGTAACATTCAACATCATCAAACACGTTCTCACTTGTGAAATGTAATCCCTTGCTGTCTGGTTTTAAGATTTCTTTCGTTTGAACACCCATACGCAGCACAAAAGTCCGGTATCGTCCATAAATCCAAAAGTACAGGCGGTTACTGAGCCACTTCCTATGACAAGACCCCTGTTCCAAGATGGCGGCGCTTTTGACGCATGCTGAGAACCCCCAGGCGATGTCTAGTGTATATGTCTATGGGGCAGGGCTACAACTTTTGACGTAACATCCCGACCACGTGACCTGCTCTACAGCCGGGTCACCCGCTTCAAACTTCACGCACCGAGTCTATCAATTCTAACGAATAAAAATATTTATTTATACGTTATTCGCAATCTTGTCATAAAAATGTCGCTCTCCGCAGCGCGCTCGTTTCTTTCGGAGGCTGCTTACGGCGAGCAGGAGCTGGACGCCAATTCAGCGCTGATGGAGCTTGATAAAGGTGCTTCTTTATAAACACCAAACCGTCGCGCACTTGTTCATGAACGTGTGTTTTGATTAAATTACACGTACCTTATATTATACCCTGTGTTTGTTTATATTCAGAGAGAATGAAATCTGTAGATATCATACTATTGCAATGTAAACAGCACATTACACATTAACCAACTGCTATTTTGCACAACTACAGGTTTAAGGTCTTGTAAACTGGGTGAGCAATGTGAAGCCGTGGTCCTTTTCCCCAAGCTCTTCCAGAAGTATCCCTTCCCCATCCTCATCAACTCTGCCTTCCTGAAACTGGCAGACATCTTTAGACTTGGGTAATTGTGTACATTCAATTAAAATCTATTCATTAGTTTTGAGGCTGTCTGTATACTGTTCCCTGGCTGAAATGCTTGATCTGATTTGTCAAATATTTATAGTTGTTTATAATAACTGCTGTGTTCTAGGGCTGTGCAATATGGACAAAATAATCACATTGCGATTTTTTTTTTTTTTTTTTTTTTTTTTTTTTTTTAAATGAATATTGCAATTGCGATTTATTTTGCAATTTTGGTAATTGTTTTTTCTTTTTCAAACATGCTACATTCTGAATGTATTCAGTGCACAAGAAGTGCATAACAAAATGTTTCACAATGAAGTAACTGTATTTACAGCTTCATAAACAAAACTGTAATTAACTGTCTTTAAAACAGACTACATAAAATAAAGTAAGGTTAACTAACCTGAAATTCCAGTCATAATAAATAAACTTCAAAACTGTATTTCAGTGCACACATTTCACAGTGAAGTAACATACTGTACAGTAGGATTAACTACTTGATAAACAAAACTGTAAAAAAAAATTGTGTCTTAAAAACACACAACATAAAATAAATTACGATTATTTCACCTGCTTAAACTCGTATTCAACGCCCGCCTTACATTTCTCATAGATTTCGGGAATAGCAACTTGTGTGAAATAAGTGCGAGTTGGCAGCTGGTGTCTTTTGTCCGGTGTTTGAATCCAAAATTCTCTCAAACGACTGATGTTGAATTTCTCTTTGGCTCCAAATCATTTTTATTCTGAACCGCATCCATATTTTTTCTTCTTTCCTCCCGTTTGCCTATTCTGTTCTCCCGCTTTGCTTTTTTCTAATTTGTGTGGTGTGCTGAGTGAGCTCTGATTGGTTAACATCTTAAAGATGCGTACAGTAACGTTGCAGTATTCTGAATTAAAATATAAATAAATTAACAAATAAAATTGCAGACTTGTGCGATTTAGAAATTGCATGTGCTCAAATCGCGATTGTTTTGCGATTGCGATTAATTGCACAGCCCTACTGTGTTCTTGATCTGTCTCCAATATGAAACGTTCTGAATCTATAAATCCATCCCTGTCAAATTAGGAACAACTTCCTGCGACTCTGCGTGCTGAAGGTCACACAGCTGAGCGAGAAACATCTGGAGAAGATTCTGAATGTGGATGAGTTTGTCAAAAGAGTGTTTTCTGTCATCCATAGCAATGACCCTGTTGCCAGAGCAATAACTCTCAGGTACTGTTATTATATTTATGTTTGTTGTCAGTAGGGCTGCAACTAACGATTATTTTGATAATCGATTAGTTGGCCGATTATTTTTCAGATTAATCGGATAAAAATCCTAATTTTCTTTCTTTTTTTAAATTTTATTTACTAAAAACAAATTATTGCACATCCTGCTCAGTGTTCTTCAAACCAATGTGCCAAATGAATGCTATGAACACATACAGTGCTTAACGTCTTAGACTACCCGTCACAGAAAACACAAATATTTTAGGGATCTGACAAAAAGTCATTATTTACGCTTTAAAGTGTTTATATTTTATAAATATATTTATATATTATATAAATATTTTATACCACTTTATATTTTGTTTGGCCTCCTCTGGCTTTGATAACAGCTTGCATTCTTGCTGGCATTGTTTTCATGTACTTTTCCACAGTCTCTGTTATTGACTGTAATTGGGCATCTGAAAAAAGATGCCCAATTTTCTGTCTTTCTTGTAAAACAGTAAATTTGAAAATTCACGACGACAATCTTTATATTTTAGCATTAGAAATGCTACTGTGACTAAACAGCTTACACATACCGGTGTGTTAACCATTACAGAAAAATAAAAATGATTTTGGTAATCACCAGTACGGTCTAAAAAATTTAAGCACTGTATATAGTGAATAAAATTTAAATCTCTACATTAAAAAAATAAGATAATAATAAAGAAAATCAAAAACACAAACTCAGTGTTAACCAACAGCCAAGAGAAATGTTCTGCAGGAACACACACATAAACTCTTACTGTCATTTCTTTATCCTGTAAATAATAGAAACGTCTTCCATTTATTCAGTTACATGCTGTTATCCCTTTACAGTTACTACTCCCATGAATTCCTGAATGACATAATTTTTAAACCTAAACTGAACTGTCAACAACAGATATTTCAGAAAAATTAATATTTTGGCGCTGAACATTAATTGTCTCCCTCTCTCCGCGTTCCGTCTTTCTGACGCGGGTGCGCGCGTGCCGGCGCTCATTCAGTAACGTAAAGTTTCAGGACAAACCTTTATGCAAAACGGAAATCCTCGTGTGAATTTGAAACGTACTGATAAGGATCTAGCTGTAGAATGCACGTTTTGCGCTGAGGACGCGCGCGCATCTGTCAAGCGCCTGACGGGGCAAGCCATGTTAAACACGGAGCGAATGCATTAGCTTGAAGCTTCAAATAAAGAGTTCTCATGTTTTGGGCAGTTTGGTTTACGCACCTTTCCCGCAGCAGCTCACTCTGTTTCCTCCACTGTTTTTAAATGCATTTTGTCCATAGAAATGAGTTATTCAGTGCTGTAATTTGACAAGACTGGCGGACGCACATGGGTAAACCCAACTAATCGATAATGACAATCATTGTCGATGATTTTCATTATCGATTATAATCGATTTTATCGATTATAATCGATTTTATCGATTAGTTGTTGCAGCCCTAGTTCCTATAATGTTTGGTTTACTTTCAGTTATCAATTATTCTGTCAAAGACCACCCGAGGAAAATGTGACTGTTCGCACCTGTTGTCAATGTATTTTTTGCGTCTTGTGGATTTTGACAGGATGTTGGGAAGCTTAGCCTCCATTATTCCAGAGAGAAAAAATGCCCACCACAGCATCCGGCAAAGCCTGGACTCCCATGATAATGTTGAAGTAGAAGCGGCTATTTTTGCAGCTGCTAGTTTCTCATCACATTCTAAGTAAGTGGCAAACCATAACTTTCGTGAAAATACTATTTTGGTCAGGTACTAGTTCATTATTGGCAAAAGATTAAAAGTCATTTAGAAGCTTGTTTTAGTTGGCAATTTATTTGAATTGTGACTGTATATATTTAGGTAATATTTCGTTTCGTTCAGTGGAACAATAAGAAACGGATAAGATAATTCTTCCGGCAGTTCCGAAAAGCAGTTCCGAAATGGCTGTATGTAAATACATTTATATATTATATATTATATATTTCGGAGCTGCCGGAAGATCCAGAGAGAATAATAATAAAAAAAAAAAAATAACCATAATAATGTTTTTGTTTTATTGTACAGATAATTAGTGTTAATTTAATATCACTGAGATACTATAGTAGCATTTTAATTTTAGTTAAATATTTAGTGTTTTTGTTTTTTCCCATTTTTATTAGTTATTTATTTATTTATTTATTTTTTAATGTTATCTAATTTGTATTATTAGTTTTTAATTCAGTTTTAGATATTTTAGTTTCGGTTAACTATAATGAACCTGTCAATAATGCCTGTCTTTTTCATTGACTGTGTTTTTCTTGTGTAACAGAACAAATAAAAAGCAAAGTATTATTTTGAAAAAAGTAAATTAATTAAAAAAATATTCTATTATATTGTATGGAATTCTATTCTGTTATAATAAAGTGGGCAGATGGCTATTTACAGATTTTGAGTGCAAACATTTTAGTCATTGTGTCAATTTTTCTTTTTTCCCCCAGAGATTTTGCTGCAGGGATTTGCAACAAGATTAGTGAAATGATTCAAGGTATGTGTTCTCTTCATGTAAGTGATCTTCATTTGGTCCTCCTCATTTGTGTAAGTGGAAAAATCTCATAGATTGTGTGTTTGACCGAAGGATTGGACACCCCAGTGGAGCTGAAACTAAAGTTGATTCCGATGCTGCAGCACATGCACCATGACGCCAGTCTGGCCTCGTGCAGCCGAGAGTTACTCCAGGAGCTGGTGTCCTCCTACCCATCCACAGCCATGCTTATCGTCACTCTACACACCTTCACCCAGCTGGCCACCTCCTCACTCGTCGATATCCCTGAGCAGGTCAGACTAAAGGCCAGTTCACACCGCACCAACCGATGCCAACAAACACGTTTGTTGGATCGGTGTGATTCCCCTGTTGGCGTCTGTTAAACTCACCTAATCTTATGCTAGACCTACTCAGTTCTCTTGTGAACACGCGGATGGCCATTACCGAAAGCTAGAGATTACAGATTACAGGGTTCCAGACTGCGACTAAAATGGTCGCATATGCGATCATTTTTTGAGGATGTGCGAGTAAAAAATTTTATGTGGTCGCATTTGTGCGAGTGCATGATCATGTTATTCGCGCGAGTGTAACTGAACGAGGTATCGGCAGCTGCTGCCGTCCGTAACTGTTTTGTTTCCAAAATGAACAAAATTTATATAATGAACGAGTATATCATGAATCCATTTTCCAAACCGTGTTTTTGTGTTATCCTGAATCACTACGGTGCGCCTATAATAAGTGTTTATATTCGGACTATTTCAGACCAGGCTCGGATGCGCTGCGGAGTATCACAGTACCTGCGTGACTCGTCATAGACAAACAGAGAGAAGTAGTTCCGGCTACAATGTTCTTCCGCAAGACACGTGCAGTTCTATATATTAACCGCTAGAGAGCGAATGTACACGCGCACTGCTCAATGATGATGAAACGCGCCAATTAGGAATTCAGGAAATTTAGGAATTAAGCCTTATAAAAATGGAAAGGTCAATAGCTGAATACTTTAAAACAAAGATTGGAGGTCAAGGATGCTGGTGGAAAGGATGAGCCAGCATACAGACACAACTGATGATGAGCGCACAGGTAGAAAGGCACTAAGTTACTTCAACAGCAATGGCTTAGACCAGAGTTCCTCAATAGGCCGCGAGAGAACGTTTGGCCCGCGCTAATGTCAAAAAGTGTTGTCAAGGTAATGTAAATAGGCACGTCTCTGTCGCGCTGCTCGTCCTCCGCGCCGGTGGTCACGTGCGGTTAGTCTGTCAGCGACTCAAAAACTGACTAGGGAAAATAGACTCAAATGTGAATGAACTGAAAATTTTTGGTTTATTTTGTCTGACCAACCACAACAAAGAAAGCAAGCAAACTGAATGGGAGAAAGTATAGTGTTTGCTTTTATATTATTAGTTACATAAAGGCAAACTAAAGTTGAATATTTTCTCATTTACCTTCAACATATTAAAACAAATCTCTGAATATCTAATTAACATTTAATTTCACAGACCGTGCAGATTTATTCGAATACAACAGTGAGATTTTCTGAAGTGTTTGTAAGCGCGTGAACGCATGTATTCTGTGCGTGACAGTCGATCCGTGTGAAATGAATGCGGACTTCAGTTCAGCTTCGCTGGAAACGCGATCGAGATATATATATTAGGTTTTATATATAATTATTAAGGCTTTATATATATTCATTAATTTAATTTTCATACTTTTCATATTTCTAATTTATTAAATATGAATTAAAATATATATAAATTATACATATATCAGATTTGTATCGGTCATCAGCCACTGTGATTTAATATATTTAAGACTAAGAGGATTATTAATCAAGCATGCATTGATTAATCCGATGTTGTAGCAAAAAAAAGAAAAGAAAAGAAAGTGCGACTAAATCATGTGCTGGTGCGACCAACTGAGAAAGTTGGTAGCACCAGTGCAACCAGTGGAAAAATTAGTCTGGAGCCCTGGATTATAAAAGCTATAATTATGTATATTTTTCACATCAGTTCACTTCAAGAGGCCCGTATTAACCCCCTGAAGCCGTATGAATTACTTTCATGATGGATGGATGTGCTTTTTCGGGGCTTAAAAAAATGGCACCGTTCACTCCCATTATGAAGCTTGGAAGGATATTTTTTAATATAACTTGGATAGTTGGTCGGAGTCAGTTTTCACCTGACTGAACATGTTTAATCTGCGTTTTTGGGTCGTGGAACGTCTGATCGTAATCTGACATGGCCGCGAACCGTTGCCATGACGATAAGGCAAGTCCCTAGTGAAGACTGTGGTTTGATCGCGCCGCGCTTCATGCACACACAGCAAAGCACTGCAAACGTCACAGTTTTTTTTCTATCAATACTGGAATTCGCGCGTGAAGGACTTTACGTAATAAATAGTAAGTGGCCTATAGCGTCCAAATAATTTGAGAAATGGAAATATTTGGATTCGTGCTGAAAGAGAGAGGTATAAGCGTGAGAGGTTTAATCTAAGTTTAGTTTTAAATGAATTCGTTTTGGCTTGTTTAGCTACAAATGCTTGTATAGGGCTTTGATGGGTCACGCTAAAAGAAGTTTAAAAACCGGCCCAACGCAAGTCTTCAGACAGACAGCTAGCGCTTCAGATTTCAGGTTAGTGTTTTTATGTTTGAAAATATATATGATACTATATTATTAATCTAATAAACTTGCCTGAAAATATTGTTCACATGGTTACACGTATGTAGTTGTCGATCTCAATTTTTCCCAGTCACACTTGACTCTCTGTGACTTGTGTGTCGGTGTTTGTTGGTTCAGTGTAAACATGACAGTTATTTTTCATAACATTCTAAATCCAACAGCCAACTTGTTCGTGAATTGGCCTTAAAGCTACTGTTTCCAAGTATTGTCTTAAAGAGTTAGCTCAAGAACTTGGATAAAAGTTAATAGTTCAGTTATATACACCATGACAGCGATCAAAATACAGTAGAACACCAATTGAAAGTAACGTGGCACTTCAAATAATAATTGTATCGATTACAACGTTATGTCACCAGGTTTCGACTCTAAGTGACTTAAAAAAATTATGGTAACACTTTATTTTAGTGTCATTGTTACATATTTTAGATGTAGTTAATATATTAATAACTATAAATGATACATAATTACATGCAATTAACCCTAAACCAACACAAACCCTAATCCTAACCCTATAGTCAGTACATGTACAGTCGTGGCCAAATGTTTTGAGAATTCCATAAATATTAGTTTTCACAAAGTTTGCTGCTAAACTGCTTTTAGATCTTTGTTTCAGTTGTTTCTGTGATGCACTGAAATATAATTACAAGCACTTCATACGTTTCAAAGGCCATTCTTTTTCAGACCTCTGCAATTCGACTGGGCATGCTCTCAATCAACTTCTGGGCCAAATCCTGACTGATAGCAACCCATTCTTTCATAATCACTTCTTGGAGTTTGTCAGAATTAGTGGGTTTTTGTTTGTCCACCCGCCTCTTGAGGATTGACCACAAGTTCTCAATGGGATTAAGATCTGGGGAGTTTCCAGGCCATGGACCCAAAATTTCAACGTTCTGGTCCCCGAGCCACTTAGTTATCACTTTTGCCTTATGGCACGATGCTCCATCGTGTTGGAAAATGCATTTTTCTTCACCAAACTGTTGTTGGATTGTTGGAAGAAGTTGCTGTTGGAGGGTGTTTTGGTACCATTCTTTATTCATGGCTGTGTTTTTGGGCAGAATTATGAGTGAGCCCACTCCCTTGGATGAGAAGCAACCCCACACATGAATGGTCTCAGGATGCTTTACTGTTGGCATGACACAGGACTGATGGTAGCACTCACCTTTTCTTCTCCTGACAAGCCTTTTTCCAAATGCCCCAAAGAATCGGAAAGGGGCTTCATCGGAGAATATGACTTTGCCCCAGTCCTCAGCAGTCCATTCATGATACTTTCTGCAGAAGATCAATCTGTCCCTGATGTTTTTTTTGGAGAGAAGTGGCTTCTTTGCTGCCCTTCTTGACACCAGGCCATCTTCCAAAAGTCTTTGCCTCACTGTGCATGCAGATGCGCTCACACCTGCCTGCTGCCATTCCTGAGCAAGCTCTGCACTGGTGGCACTCCGATCCCGCAGCTGAATCCTCTTTAGGAGATGATCCTGGCACTTGCTGGACTTTCTTGGACGCCCCCTGAAGCCTTCTTTACAAGAATTGAACCTCTTTCCTTGAAGTTGCTGATGATGCTATAAATTGTTGATTTAGGTGCAATCTTAGTAGCCACAATATCATTGCCTGTGAAGCCATTTTTATGCAACGCAATGATGGCTGCACACACGTTTCTTTGCACGTCACCATGGTTAACAATGGAAGAACAATGATTTCAAGCATCACCCTCCTTTTAACATGTCAAGTCTGCCATTCTAACCCAATCAGCCTGACATAATGATCTCCAGCCTTTTGCTCGTCAACATTCTCACCTGAGTTAACAAGACGATTACTGAAATGATCTCAGCAGGTCCTTTAATGACAGCAATGAAATGCAGTAGAAAGGTTTTTTTGGGATTAAGTTCATTTTCATGGCAAAGAAGGACTATGCAATTCATCTGATCACTCTTCATAACATTCTGGAGTATATGCAAATTGCTATTATAAAAACTTAAGCAGCAACTTTTCCAATTTCCAATATTTATGTAATTCTCAAAACTTTTGGCCACGACTGTAGTTGATATTTAAATCTATAATTACAAGTGTAACAAAGACACCTTAAAATAAAGTGTAACCAAAATTATTTTTCATTGAATCATTCACTCGAGAAATTCATTAAAAAAAACTCTGATTCATCCAGTAATGAAACAAGCAAAGCATTTATGAGTGAGTCATTGATTCAAACAAACAAACGACTTTTATTATTAAAAGTTCTTAATCCAGATTCGTTATATGTTTTATATGGCCTGCAGAAATTAACATTTGTCAGAATCTCATGTAAATTACATGCTATTTTGTGTAATTGACTCTTCGCAATGATAGTTTACTAGTTAGTTTAGTTACTGTTGCTATGTCCGACAAGCCATGCGCTCTCACGCCACACATCATATTTTCACGCAGTGAAAAATACATGCTGGAGCAAAGAGGACACTGACAACATGTCGACAGACACATGAAACAGTTTCATATTTAGTATATCGTAATTTTTTAAATAAGTTTAATCAATAAATAGCGTCTAGTGTGTCTTTAATGTGTCGTGACAGATCATCTCTTCATACTAGTTCATTTATAGCATCAAATAAACATGAATGAACATCAGAAGGAATGTTGTTTCAAGCGCGGAAAGACGCGAGTACACACAATTTATCAAGTTCACCAACGTTAATCTACTAACTGCTTTGTTGGACAAAATGGCGGATTCGGGGGTTATGATTGGTCAGATCGCCTGTCATCAAACTGCCAGCGACGGGTCAATTGTCCGTTCAGAATCGTGGGAGAATCATGGTCTCTGTTTGAAACAAAACAATTATGATTCTCAATTTATCCAGAATCTTGCAGCTCTAAGGGGCCGTTCACATATCGCGCCGTGTCGCTTCCTCCTTCTTTTGCAAGCGCTCGGGAGCTTGCGCTTCTCTTGCGTCTATGGTTGCTATGCAACCATGAACAACACTCTCCACTACTACGCAGAAGTTTAAATGATTCCCATCACCGAAAAGCCCTTGCAGTAGCTCTTGTACAGGATTTATTCATGGAGAAGAAAAACTCCCGCAGTGTTTGGGTGCACCCTATCCTTCAAAAACGTAAAAAACATGGAGAATTTCACAAACTTGTCCAAGAGCTCGTCACATGACCCGCGGTGCGCTTGGGGCATTCTGAAAAGTTGAGATGTTTTCATCTCGCCGCGGCACAGGCGCGCATGGAAAAAACGCTTGAGATCGACAGATCGACGGTTACCGCGCGCTTATTCATTATATCCTATGTAGGCGCGCGCGGTAACCGTCGATCTGTCGATCTCAAGCGTTTTTTTCCATGCGCAAAGACGCGATATGTGAACGGCCCATAAGACTTCCATCCATTTTCGAAACACAAGACACTTTTAATGACTTTTCTATTCCTCCAGTGACAGACACAACTACTGCTTTGTCACTTCAAAAACTTCATTAAAAGATTGTAAAACTAACACAAATGAATTGAGGCTTAGTCCAGATTTTCTGAAGAATTGAAATGAATTTATCACTACCAATGGACAGAAATCTCTCAGATTTCATTAAAATACCTTTGTGTTCTGAATATGAACGAAGGTCTTACGGGTTTGGAACGGCATGAGGGAGAGTAAACGATGACAATTTTCATTTTTGGGTGAACTAACCCACAGCTCTTGAATGGCAGCATTTGAAACATATTTACAGCAAAAATATATATATTTTACTGTTAAATAAAATGGTGATTTGTCTTTGGATGTTAATGTGTAGTTCATTCCTCCTTTACAAATGTTTTCCTTCTAATATTTATTTATTCCCCCCCCCGTCTTGTAGATTCGTCTTCTTCTCCAGTACTTGAAGGAGGACCCCAGAAAAGCAGTGAAAAGACTCGCCATTCAGGATCTCAAGCTCTTGGCTAAAAAAGCTCCTCACTTGTGGACCAGGAAGAACATACAGGTCAGAGAGTCATAGATGTTAATGGAACTGCTGGTTCATTTCTTACTACAGGAAATGTCTATAAGTACATTACCAGTCAAAAGATTCTTTTAATGTTTTTAAAAGAAGTCTCTTCTGCTCGGTAAGTCTTCATTTATTTCGTCCAGTTTTAACAATTTTTCTATTTGAATATATTTTAAAATGCAGTTTACTTCTGTGTTGGCAAAGCTGGATTTTCAGCATCATTACTCCAGTCTTCAGTGTCACGTGATCCTTATTATCAGTGTTGAAAACAGTTGTGTATGTTTTTTTTTTCCAGGATTCTTTAATGAATAGAAAGTTAAAAAGAACAGCGATTATCTGAAATGGAAAGCTGTTGTTCCATTATCACTACCGTTCAAAAGTTTGGGGTTAGTAAGCGTTTTTTTTTTTTTTATAAAGAAATTAATACTTTTATTCAGCAGCGATGCATTCAATTGATCAAAAAAGTGACATGATAGTAGGGCTGTGCAATTTAGACAAAATAATCACATTGCGATTTTTTTTTTAATGAATATTGCAATTGCGATTTATTTTGCGATTTTGGTAATTGTTTTTGCTTTTTCAAACATGCTACATTCTGAATGTATTCAGTGCACAAGAAGTGCATAACAAAATGTTTCACAATGAAGTAACTGTATTTACAGCTTCATAAACAAAACTGTAATTAACTGTCTTTAAAACAGACAAAATAAAGTAAGGTTAACTAACCTAAATTCCAGTCATAATAAGTAAACTTCAAAACTGTATTTCAGTGCACACATTTCACAGTGAAGTAACATACTGTACAGTGGGATTAACTGCTTGATAAACAAAACTGTAAAAAAAAAAATTGTGTCTTAAAAACAGACAACATAAAATAAATTACGATTATTTCACCTGCTTAAACTCGTATTCAACGCCCGCCTTACATTTCTCATACATTTCGGGAATAGCAACTTGTGTGAAATAAGTGCGAGTTGGCAGCTGGTATCTTTTGTCCGGTGTTTGAATCCAAAATTCTCTCAAACGACTGCTGTTGAATTTCTATTTGGTACCAAATCATTTTTATTCTGAACTGCATCCATATTTTTTCTTCTTTCCTCCCGTTTGCCTATTCTGTTCTCCCGCTTTGCTTTGTTCTAATTTGTGCGGTGTGCTGCGTGAACTCTGATCGGTAAACATGCGCACAATAACGTTGCAGTATTCTGAATTAAAATATAAATAAATTAATAAATAAAATTGCAGGCTTCAAATAATCCTGATAAAAATTGTACACAACTGTTTTCAACATTGATAATTATAATAAATGTTTCTTGTGCTGCTGAATGATTTCTGAAGGATCATGTGACACTGAAGACAGGAGTGATGATGCTGAAAATTCAGCTTTGCTGTAAAAATATTTCACAATATTCCTGTTTTTGCTGTATTTTGGAAGCCAGAAGAAGAGACTCCTTTTAAAAACGTTTGACCAGTAGTGTAATTTCCAAACATGTGTTTGTAGGTGCTGTGCAAGTGCGCTCTCAGCACCCCGTACAACAGTCTGAAGCTGGGAATGCTGTCTGTCCTCTCCACTCTATCTGGTACCATCGCTATTAAGCACTACTTCAGCCCTAATACAGGTACAAACTCAATCTATATCAACTATGGTAAAAAAGCTTTCATTTCATGCGACATCCTAACATTCCTCATGAGTTTAACCACCGAATCTCTCTGGATGACGCAGGTGAGGCATCTCCAACACCGCGTCACACTGACCTGGTAAAGCTGGCGCAGGAGTGCTGTTACCATAGTAACCTGGCAGTGGCAGCACATGGAATTACTGTGTTGACCAGTATTGCTGTTTCTTGTCCAGACAAAGGTTGGTTTCTTCTCCCCAATAATTTAATTTGGGTTGTATAGACAAAGGATATCCGCAGCCTTGACTTTAATATAACATTTTTTATTTTGTCAGAGGTGATCCAACTGGAACAAGAAACTGTGATGGGGATGGAATCTCTCATTCTCCTCTGCAGTCAGGATGACAGTAAAACTGCACAGGCGACACTTCAAGTGAGTGTCAGTAAAAGGTTTAACAGAGCTTAGAAATACCTTCTTCAGTTTTTGCAGTGGTTCCACATTTCAACAGTTTTCCACATTGCAGCTCATGCTTAGCAAGAACAATGGACACTTAAAGCTTGGGTAGGCAATTTCAAAAAGGCCTTAGCAAGCTAGCTTTGAAAGCTAAGATCCCACCCTCCCTTCAGAGTGCTCTCCAAAGCCATGTCAGCACATGAGACTGCGTTAAATCTCTTGTTATGTTATGTCTCAAAGCACATAACATTACCATACGAGCGTATGGGACGCTCAGTGGGTTCAGGTGCAGTACAGCAAAGATGGGTAGTGTGTGTTTCCGAAACAGGAGTGGGAATCCCAGTTTAATTTGTGTAATCAAAGGAGGTTTGTATATGTTAGTTCACACATGTGGTCTGTAATAAACAGAAGAGAAACCAGGAAAACAGTTGTAAATGGATCAGTAAATTACCCAATTATTCAGTCATTAAGGAATATATAAATTAACATACATGGTTTAACTGTGTGGCAACGAATAATTAAATAGACAATGATAAACAAATCACACGATCATCGCATATTTTCAATGTTACAATCATGATGCATGTAACGTCCTCAAATTCAACCTTTCCAAACAATAGTGAACAAACTGGGCAAGATGTAACTAGTAAGTGAACATAGTAATGTAGATCGGAATGGAAATATATTCATATCGAACTCAAAGTCCGAAATGAAAACGTTAGGTTTCGCTTAGTGACGCACTTTGCGATGCGATCAATTTTACAGGCAAACATCGCCATTCAGAACAATAGTATTAATTACATAATAAACAGTCCATGTAACTCGGCTTTCGAGTCTGACTGAGTTGCAAAATGCTACATACCACTAGGGGGCATGTTAGGACTTTCTCACAATAACAAAAATAATGAACATAAACAGAACTCTTACTTGTACAACCTGACTGCTGCAGATTAATTTTGGCTTTGATAGTGTTGGCATAGAAACTCTTAAATCTGAGGCTGAGGACGTAAACGGCTCTGAGAAGAACGTCACCGGTTGCCATCTCTTAATTACAACATGGCGTGAACACCGCATAAGCTCGTTGTTTTGGTTCATGAGGAACCGTAAAAGGCAGCTGCTGTTGTTTGCGGCGCTCTGTAACTGTCTGTCTACACTTTGCATAGCCGTATGGAATGTGCTAATGATGTGCGGAGGTATGAAAATGCATATGTTGACAGATAGGCAGGACCGAATGCAATGATTTTTTTTTGTCCTGAGTCTTCCACAGAAGATATACAGTTTGTAATTTTTTTTTTTTATGAGACCGCTTCTATTGATTAGTAGAAGTGTAAAATTTTTTATGAAAAACATTGCCTACCCTACCTTTAAAGTCGGCATGGAATGTAAGTTGTGATGAGTTGCTTTTTTTTTCTTCCCTATTATGATGTACATTGGAGTGAAATGTCTCGTCAAGCACGAAAAATAAAATAGGGCGGGACTTTTTTCCATGGGGAATTGATTGGATGGTTGTGGTTTGCTATTGATCAGTCACATGTGAGTGAGAGGTTGTCCCGGCCTCACGCCAGTAAACGCATCAGCAGAGAATCGGCCGCAAGAGGAAGGGGAATTTATTCTGATTAAAGATTATAAAGGCACATGAATTATAAAAAATGATGTGCATGGATAAGTAATTTATAATGAATACTGCAATATACCATAAAAAAAACAAAGAATTTTGATTTTATGGTGACTTTAAAGAAATAATTACCCAAAAATGAAAATTCTCTCATTACTCATCCTCATGCCATCCCATATGTATATGACTTCCTTTCTTTTGTGGAACACAAAAGTAGGAAAATATTCCTTTGAGTTGCCATACAAGTATACAGGTTCCTCAAAGTTGATGCTTAAAAAACCACGCAAATGGCAAAAGTATGGGAATACTTTAAACAGAGGCCAAATAAAATGCTCCTTTGTTCCCTTTGCAGAACCGAAATGGCGTTCCACCGATGGAATTGGATCTCTGCCAAATTTTTGCACGTGCAAGATCATATTTTGAACGTGCAAAATGGCATTTCGCGCGCGTGAACTGAGTTGAGGAGAAAATATTCGTCACGCAAATAAGAAAATATTTCAAGTGAACGAAAATCAGTTTTGCATTTCAAAGAAGTTTATTTGCATGTGCGCGGATGTTCTCTTTCGCACGTGCGAGGTTTGAGTTGCTCGCGCTCCTGATTCCCGCCCCGCTCGCTCGCTAAGACTCGCTGCCTTACAGACAGAGCAAGAGGAAAAACACATGGTTCAGGAGACGTTTGTTCAATGGCTTTAAGACTGTAGAGAAAGTCTTTGACACTCTTCATTTTAAAGTTCAAATGTCTACCACTGGACGAGCACACATAAGTGGCTTATTTTTAAACAAAATCAAATCGTATTATTCAATGAACTGATAAATTAGTGCTAACTTCTTACGTAAAAAAGATCACTAGATTAATCAAATAAAAAAAAAAACCCTTAATAAAAATAATCGTTAGTTGCAGCTCTAAAATGGAACATGAATGTAATCCATATGATCCATATGGTTGATGAATCAATATTTTTGAAGCAAAACAAAAATGTTTGATTTATTAAACTTTAAACCATCTCTTCCGGCCAACTGCTTTGTATTGTTTTCGTATCATTTATGTGTATTTTCATTGTGGTCGTTTAGCGTGGTTTTTGATGCGTCAACTTTGAGCATAAATGTCCGATCTTTTTCTTTCTGCCATGATCCTTCCAACAACAATGATTGGTTAAGATTGTGTTTCCCACAGACTAAGATTTACTGTTGTCCGGACAATTTACATGGGCAAAATCCAGCAATTTCTATATGAATCCAGGACGGTGAGCTTTTTTGCCACGCAAAATTTCCAAGAGGTCCTCACTACAACTTGTAGTGCGGTTTTTAAATCCACTACATGGTAATAGCATGCATGTGCATTTGTGTGTTTTAATGAACTTATGGTGTATTTGATGATATTATGTTGTAATTTGATGACCTCAGAAAAGTATATGCAGTTGTGAGTTGGTGACCAAAACATGCATTCTTCTTAAGCCCGACAAGAAACAACTTTAACTAAACAAAGAGACTGTAGCGCCTGGAGTTTTTAGTATCGATAATATTAAATTATCGATTTTATTACATTTGTACTTTAAAAATTGATTTGTCTCTCTGAACTACCAAAAATCTAAAGGATTCTTTCCATGTTTCTTCACTTCAGTTTATGTTGAGTATTTGAGTAAACAGCACTCTCTCCACCTTCGATACCATGACTAAAGTGCCCTTGAGCAAGGCACCTAACCCCTAATTGCTCCCCTTGTAAGTCGCTTTGGATAAAAGCGTCTGCTAAATGATGAAAAATTAAATGAAAAAAAAAAATGAATTGTTATCTTTTGTTTGAACTCAGACGGCGCTCACCTCTTTGGTGAAGATGTTGAAGAGCTGTCCTCATCTCAGTCAGAGCTCTGTCGATCTCCTGCTGGGGCAGCTGCACTGCGCATGTGACTCTGCAAGGGTGCTCATGTGTCAGGCTCTGGCTGCTATTGCCACGCAGCAGCCGGTGCTGGCAGAGGGAATGCTGGGAGACCTGCTGGACCTCTTCAGGGTGGCAAGTCACAGAACTTCAGAGAAACAGCAGGAGCTTCTGGTGAGCAAATAGAGAAGTTATGTTGGTCTTAAAGTCTCTATTTTCCAAAACGATCAAGAGTTTTGTTGTTGCTTTTTTTTTTTTTTTTAGGTTTCCTTGGCAACAGTATTATTCGTGGCCAGTCAGGCCTCACTCTCGTCTGAGGTGAAAACAGTGATCAGGCAGCAGTTGGAGAATGTGGCCAATGGTTGGACTGTGTACCGCATTGCCAGACAGGCCTCCCGCATGGTGAGCTGGGTTGTGAGGGAGAAGGAAGCCCATTTCAACTTCTTTGGCTGATGTCACCTTATGAATCAATTGTTAAAAAGGAAAAGTCCACCCTAAAATGAAACTTTTGTCATTTACTCACCCTCATGTTTATCCAAACCTGTGTGACTTTTTTTTCCTCTTCTGCGGAACACAAAAAAAATATATTTTGAAGAATGTTGATAACCAAACATTTTTGTTACCAACGAGTTTCTTTAATTTTATGGACAAAAAAAAAATACATTTCTCAAAATCTGTACTTTAATGTCTTTAAATGAGATTTCCAGCAGTGTCATATAGTTTGACATCCTACAAATCGTCTAGGTTACTAATGTAACCCCCGTTCCCTGAAGGAGGGAACGGAGACGTTACGTCGGACTGACGTCATGGGATCTCGCTTGGGAGCCCAATCACCTCCGCATAGTAGAAAACAAGCCAATCAGAATTGGCTAGTGAGATTTACATGCCGGGCCCCTCCCCCGGCATCCGGGTATAAATAGAGCCGGCATTACTCACTTCATTCATATTTTTGCTGAGGAGCCGAAACTGATCTCGGCCGCTCAGCGGTGACTCTGTGCTATGGCAAGGGACGTAACGTCTCCGTTCCCTCCTTCAGGGAACGGGGGTTACATTAGTAACCTAGACGTTCCCTATCAGTCAGTCACGTTCGACGTTACGTCGGACTGACGTCATGGGATCCCGTGGAAAACGCCATAGCAACCGAGCCACGCTACGAGCGTCGGGGAAGCAGATGCTGGCAGGCCGAGGCGTGCCACCTGCAAGTGCAACCTCGAATGTCGTAACCCTCCAGCGCCCGGAGCAAGCCCTACAATGTCTTCCATACCAGCGGGATGGAGAGGACAGGATCTTACTCAGGAGGTGGTCGAAGCTGTTGTTCCTTACCTCAGGGGAAGAGTGCTTCGGTGACTCAATTCCCACGTTTTTCTCAGCTGACCAAAAACGCCAGGAAAGCGTCCCTCTTGGGGAAGCTACGGAGACCACACCCTGCCCGAAGGGAGGTAACGTGTGGAGCACATATGCACTGACCCGCGGGGCAGTATCTGCATATGGAGAGCTCCCTGAGGAAGGTCCTACCCAGGCTTGGGGAGGAACGCTACGCCTCAGGGGCAGGGGCTGGTCGCCCAGGGAAGACACGGGTTTACCATCGGGGAAACCGTACCGTGGACCATACACATATGGGGTTACCCGCAGGGAACCACAAACATATGGGCATCTAGCCCAGTACAAGGACTGACCGCTGGGGGCATGTACACGAGTACTGGACCTAGCGTCTGACGCCTCCGCCGCGTCTGACTGCCGAAAGGATGCAGGAGGAACTCCACAGGGTTCACCAACTGGGGAACTGAACTGAGGAGTAGACAAGCGCTCGCATCTCCTCGTGAAAGGAGAATGGCGCAGCAAGCGGTCTCTCGTGGCTATCTTGAAGACAGCACACGAGAGGACACCGGGTCCACTCGGAGGTTATAAAACCTGCCGAATGTGTTCGGTGTCGCCCAGCCCGCAGCTCTGCAGATGTCTGCCAGAGAGGCGCCGCGCGCCCAACGCCCAGGAGGAAGCAACACCCCGAGTGGAGTGTGCTCTCACCCCAGGGGGCATGGCTCGCCTTGGGAATGGTACGCCAAGGCGATGGCATCCACTATCCAGTGGGCCAACCTCTGTTTGGAGACAGCCTTCCCTTTCTGCTGTCCTCCAAAGCAAACAAAGAGCTGCTCGGAGCTTCTCAAGCTCTGCGTGCGGTCCACGTAAGCGCGAAGAGCACGAACAGGACACAGCAACGCAAGGGCTGGGTCTGCCTCCTCCCGGGGCAGCGCTTGCAGGTTCACCACCTGGTCCCGAAAGGGAGTGGTGGGAACCTTGGGCACGTATCCAGGCCGGGGTCTCAAGATCACGTGAGACAAAGCCGGCCCAAATTCCAGGCACGCCTCGCTGACCGAAAATGCTTGCAGGTCCCCTACCCTCTTAAAGGAAGCGAGCGCCATCAGGAGCACTGTCTTAAGAGACAGGTGTTTCAGCTCAGCTGACTCAAGGGGCTCGAAGGGAGCTTTCTGTAGCCCAGCTAGGGCGACAGAAAGGTCCCAAGAGGGAATTACGGGAGGTCTAGGCGGGTTTAGCCGCCTAGCACCTCTCAGGAACCTGATGATCAGATCGTGCTTTCCTAGTGACTTGCCATCGACCACATCGTGATGTGCTGCGATGGCGGCCACGTAGACCTTCAAGGTGGAGGGGGACAGTCTCCGCTCCAAGCCACTTTGAAGGAAGGAAAGCACTGAACTGATCGGGCATCTCCGGGGGTCTTCCCGGCGGGAAGAACACCAATCAGCGAAGAGACTCCACTTCAAAGCATAGGCGCGCCTCGTAGAGGGAGCTCTAGCCGAAGTGATAGTGTCAACTACCGCGGGCGGTAGGCCACTTAAGTCTTCCGCGTCCCGTCCAGGAACCACACGTGGAGGTTCCAGAGGTCGGGACGTGGGTGCCATATGGTGCCCCGTCCCTGAGAAAGCAGGTCCTTCCTCAGGGGAACTCGCCAGGGAGGGACTGTCGCGAGGAGCATGAGTTCTGGGAACCAGGTCCGGTTGGGCCAGTACGGCGCAACTAACAAGACCTGCTCCTCGTCCTCCCTGACTTTGCACAGTAGCTGCGCAAGAAGGCTCACTGGGGGAAACGCATATTTGCGTAGACCCCGGGGCCAGCTGTGTGCCAGTGCATCCGTGCCGAGGGTCCCCTCGGTCAGGGAATAAAACAACTGGCAGTGAGCAGACTCCTGAGAGGCAAACAGGTCTACCTGTGCGTCCCCGAATCTGCTCCATATCAGCTGGACCGCCTGGGGGTGGAGTCTCCATTCCCCCGGGAGCGTGAGCTGTCGTGAGAGCGCGTCGGCCGCACGATTGAGCTCGCCCGGGATATAAATGGCACGCAGTGACTTGAGTCGCCGCTGACTCCAGAGGAGAAGGTGGCGGGCGAGTTGCGACATGCGGCGTGAGCGTAGACCACCCTGATGGTTGATGTACGCTACTGCCGATGTGTTGTCCGTCCGGACCAGTACATGCTTGCCCTGCAGCAACGGTCGAAACCGGCGCAGGGCCAGCAGTACTGCTAGCAACTCGAGGCAATTGATATGCCAATGCTGGTGGGGTCCTGTCCAGGAGCCCGACGCAGCATGCCCATTGCACACAGCACCCCAGCCGGTGGTGGAGGCATCTGTTGTGACAACAACATGCCTGGACACTTGTCCTAGGGGCACCCCGGCCCGTAGGAAAGCAAGGTCCGACCACGGGCTGAATGTTCGGCGACAGCTCGGTGTGATGCCCACACGGAGCGTGCCACGGTGCCATGCCCACCTCGGGACTCGGTCGTGTAGCCAGTGCTGAAGTGGTCTCATATGGAGTAATCCGAGCGGCGTGACCGCGGCTGCGGATGCCATATGCCCCAGGAGCCTCTGAAATTGTTTCAGTGGGACCACTGTTTTCTGCGAGAACGAGTTCAGGCAGCTCAGCACCGACTGTGCGCGCTCGTTGGTGAGACGTGCTGTCATGTTGACCGAGTCCAGCTCCACACCGAGAAAAGAGATACTCTGTACTGGACAAAGTTTGCTCTTTTCCCAGTTGACCCGAAGCCCCAACCGGCTGAGGTGCGTGAGCACCAGGTCCCTGTGTTCGCCCAACTGCTCTCGGGACTGGGCCAGGATGAGCCAGTCGTCGAGGTAGTTGAGGATGCGAACGCCCACTTCCCTGAGAGGGGTAAGGGCCCCCTCCGCGACTTTGGTAAAGACACGGGGGGACAGGGACAGCCCGAAGGGTAGGACCTTGTACTGGTATGCCCGACCCTCGAACGCAAAGCGTAGAAACGGTCTGTGTCGAGGGAGGATCGAGACATGGAAGTACGCGTCCTTCAGGTCGATTGCTGCAAACCAATCTTGTGCGCGAACGCATGCGAGCATGCGTTTCACGGTGAGCATCTTGAACGGGAGCTTGAACAGGGCCCGATTCAAGACACGCAAGTCCAAGATTGGTCGTAACCCTCCGCCTTTCTTGGGTACTATGAAGTACGGGCTGTAAAACCCTGACTTCATCTCGGCTAGTGGGACCGGCTCTATTGCGTCCTTCGCCAGCAGGACTGCAATCTCCTCCCGCAAAACAGTGGCATCTCTGCCCACCACTGGTGTGGATAGGACGCCACTGAATCTGGGAGGACGCCTGGCAAACTGGATTGTGTAGCCGAGTCTGACTGTTCGAATGAGCCAACGGGACGGGCTGGGAAGGCCTAGCCAGGCCCCCAGATACCGTACGAGTGGCACCATCCGAACACCAGAAGTACCCGCGGGGGGGCAGCATGGAGCACTGGGGCCCAACCTGGGAGGCAGTGCGTCCCGAGGTATAGGCAGCGAGTGATGTGAACTCACTTGGCTCCGTGTGTCCCGTGAGGGACAGAGCAGGCGGGCGCGGGGAGGCTGTGCGTCCCAAACACGTCCGTGACCTGCTCGTGGCGACTGCGGGAGTGGTTGAGAGTGAGGAAGCGGTGCGTCGCACACTGACAACACAGACCCTTTTTGACTCAGAGATAGTGGAAATTGCTCTTTTTTTGAGGATGTGGGTACCGCTGACCCGGGGGTCAGCGGCGGAACAAAAAGAAAAGGAAACGGAAGATTTACCCCCCGGCCCACTCCGGGGGGAAGGAGCGGTGCCTTCACCGTCTCCTGGGGGAGAGCAACTTCCACCATCTCTGGGCCACCCCTCTCAGGGCCGCTTCTTCTGCTTTCTCTTGGCAGCTTTAGCGGCCTGAGCGGGTTGCGCCGCCTTCCTGCGGGAGGCTTGCAGGGGACGGGATTTCTCCGATCCACCTGAAGCCTGTGCAGCCGCAGGGGGGCGCCCTCGGCGACGAGCAGGCTGAGGGCCAGTCCTAGGGGGGACAGGAGTCGCATCTCGCCGGGGCAAGATGTGACTGATGGCCTCAGTCTGCTTCTGCACTGCCGAGAACTGCTGGGCAAAGTCCTCGACAGTGTCGCCGAAGAGGCCGGCCTGGGAAATGGGGGCGTCGAGAAAGCGAACTTTGTCGGCGTCCTTCATTTCAGCCAGGTCCAGCCAGAGATGGCGTTCCTGGACCACCAGGGTGGACATCGTCTGGCCCAGGGCACGTGCTGTGACCTTGGTCGCCCGGAGGGCGAGGTCAGTCGCAGCACGCAGTTCTTGGAACACCCCTGGGTCGGAACTACCCTCGTGCAACTCTTTAAGAGCTTTCGCCTGATGGACCTGGAGAATGGCCATGGCGTGCAAGGCGGAGGCCGCCTGTCCAGCGGCAGAGTAAGCCTTAGCGGCGAGAGCCGCTGTCGTCTTACTCGCCTTGGACGGGAGACGCGGACGATTCCTCCAGGTGGCGGCCGACTGCGGGCACAAGTGCACCGCAATCGCCCTCTCCACCTGTGGAATATCCACGTACCCCCTGGCGGCCCCACCATCGAGGGTAGTGAGAGTGGAGGAGGAAGAGGATCGGTTTCTGGCAGTGTGGGGTGCCATCCACGTCTTCTGAACCTCCTCGTGCAGCTCGGGAAAAAAATGGCACTGGGGCGGGCCGCGGCTGTGAACCGCGCCCCGTCCCCAGAAACCAATCATCAAGCCGCGAGCGCTCGGGACACGGTGGAGGGTTCCACTCGAGCCCGATGCCCGCGGCGGCCCGAGCCAGCATCGCTGTCATTTCTGCTTCAGACTCAGCCTGAGCCACCACCCCGGAGGGCGGAAGTTCGGCTTCATCTTCGTCAGAAGATAACAGCGCACTCTCCGATGCAGCGATCGACATCCGATCCTCATCCGGAGCGCCGAACGAGATGCGGGGAACCTCACGAGAAGGGCCCGCACCAGCGCTCGGCAACTCGACGGCACATGGCATTGCGGAGGAGTGGGAGGTTCGTGGGGGCTGACCCGACGAAGAAGCTCCCACTGTAACCCTCAGACCTCCCAAAGTGCTAACCATCCCTGCAGCTCTCCCTTGGAAAGCTACAGAGGATTGGGTAGCAGCAGAGGGGGCTCCGCCTTCCGCATTGAAGAAGGAGAGCCGCGATCGCAACGCCAACATGGTCATGCTCTCGCAGTGAGAGCATGAACCATCCACGAGCGCTGTCTCAGCGTGCTGTCTGCCCAGACACATGATACAGCGCTCGTGGCCGTCAGATGAGGTCAGGAAACGACCGCATCCAGAAACACACGGACGAAAAGCCATCTTGAAAAAGACGTCTTTTCACCCGTGCTGCTCTTTTAGAAGTGCTCTCCCGCTGGAACACCGAGGGATGGAATGCACGCCGGTCCGTTTCTCCCACCAGCGTCCGCTGCACCCCACCGCTGCTGTGTTGTCGCGCCAACGAGAGAGAACAGAGCTTTTTGAGAGAAAAGTACTCTATAGCAATTAAAATTGCTCTTTTCGGGAACTTGTCCCTATAGCAATTAAAATTGCTGTTTTCGCTCTTATTCTCGCCTTCTTGCAGAGATGAATGGCAGATCAGTGTCCCGATCGGCTCCGAAGCAAAAGTATGAATGAAGTGAGTAATGCCGGCTCTATTTATACCTGGATGCCGGGGGAGGGGCCCGGCATGTAAATCTCACTAGCCAATTCTGATTGGCTTGTTTTCTACTATGCGGAGGTGATTGGGCTCCCAAGCGAGATCCCATGACGTCAGTCCGACGTAACGTCGAACGTGACTGACTGATAGGGAAATAAAATTACTGTAATCACTGATTCTTGTATTCATGAAGTTATGAGTATATTAATTTACAGACTAGATGCGATATTTGACTTTTAAAATTGATTTGTCACGCTTTAATCGACTGCGAAAAATCGAAAAGATGCTTTTATGGTGTAAAACCTTAAGATTTTAATCTAAAATCTTAATATTGTAAAAACATTTTAACATATATAATTCCAATTATTCATCTTCCATAGTGAACCATATGTTCACATCTTGTTCAGACATTTATTTTGCCTTTTCAGGATAAAGAAAAAAAAAATAATAATTTCCATGAAAACTATATTTTTGCATTACAGTTTTCAGGCTTCTGATATGTGTGCCATTTAATATGCATGTATTTATATACACATATACATTTTTTTTTTTTTTTTTTTACTATTTATTTATTGTGACCTGGATAGTTCTTGACAGTTTTTGAGAGATCCACCCAGACAGGTTTGTCCATGCGCTAGTAGCATGGCAAAATTACTGCTTTCATTATTTTTAAATTTGTCCGCAGGGCTGCCATGATTTTTCCAGGGAGTTGTACCAGAGCCTTCGTACCCGCGTCGCCTCAGAACACTTCTACTTCTGGCTGAACAGTCTGATGGAGTTCTCTCAGGCCGAGCAGTGCCTCAGTGGGCTTTCAGATGGAGACTACAGCGCAGCCATGAGTGCCATCTCTGAGGCGCTCAAATCCTACCAGAAGGGAATCGCGTCTCTTACAGTTAGGATCTTCCAGTCATGCTCTTTTTATTTGCAGCTGGTTTTGTCCATTTCTCTTGAGTTATTTACATATTGAAGCAGAGAACAGCTTTTTTGTGACTGATTCTAATCACATCCCGCCTTCAGGCCGCCAGTACGCCGCTGAGTCCTCTGACGTTCCAGTGTGAGTTTGTGAAGTTGCGTATAGACACTCTTCAGGCGCTGTCCCAGCTCATCTGCACCTGCAACAGTCTGAAGACCAGCCCACCTCCTGCCATCGCCACCACCATCGCTCTGTCCTCAGGCAGCGACCTGCAGCGCTGCGGCCGCATCTCAACTCAGGTGCTGAAAAACATATACATCTCTGTGCCTGCATATGTTTTGTGTGTTTTTATTTGTTTCTCTGACTCCCTCAGAGCTTTACCTAAAATTATGTTTAGTAATTGTTTATGAGGATTGGATGTTAACTGTATGGTTTTTGGATTTGATCAGATGAAGTTATCCATGGATGAATTCAGAAGTCTGGCGGCCCGCTATGCTGACCTGTATCAGTCTTCGTTTGATGCTGACTACGCGACCCTCCGTAATGTTGAATTGTATCCTCTAAAAATAACCAGTTTATTGTTCATTGACTTCTACTAGTATGCCATTCATTGGTTTATCTAAATTATTGAGCTTCCCAGGCACCATCTAAACATAGAGAGTGCTCTGCTCAGATCTGTCAAATCTCCTCCTGCTCAACCAATAGCGAGAGTTTGGGGCGTGGTTACTGTAGCAGGTGGAGCCAGAGGGTGGGAGCATGGCTGACGCGTTACATGGACAAACGACATTCAGCTTCGGATGCTCGTGTTCGCTCTAGACATTGGTAGCATACTCGGATACTACAGAGCTAAAAGTATTCCTAATAAGAGCTGTTTGGTGTTTAGTTTAGTTTTTTAGTTAGGGGTGGTGCAACGCATGATTGTTTGCAAGGTTGTTTCAGGGTTCCCACGTATCCTGGAAAACCTGGAAAAATATGGGAAGTCAACATGAGATGCTGACACGATTCACAGTGAATCACGTATTCAGCGATTCCTTGCACACTCTGTGCGTTCACTTGTAGTTTGAACGAACTTGTAGTTCGGTTGGATCGGTCCGGACCAAAAAACAAAAACAAAACAGATAGTCCTCGTCCATTTAGCGTTCACACTGGCATTTTTAACAGCGAACCTGAAGTTACCGAACCAAAGGCACAGGGATACGGTCACGACCTGATTGGTCGGCTTTCATGACGTATATTTCTCGACGGAGCTCGCTTACCGAACATTCAAAACAACGCTGCGTTCTGGATTAAACGCCATCATTTTACGCTTTATTTTTACCAGCTGAGAACTCACGAAGAGCTCATAAAATGTTCAAAACATTCAAAACAGCAGCAGGATTTCCTCCGTTGTACACAGAAACAGAAACTTCACCTCCTCGTTGCTCCACGTTTGCCCTCGACTCATTTTGGATACGCCGATCTTTCCACGTCGTCAAATCAGCTGACTTGTAGCGTCTCATCTTGTGACATCACGTCCTGTTTTTGGTTCGTTTACATGTCTTTGGTCCGTGTTGCGTTCATATATCAATCGAACCGCACCAGAGTTCGTTTGGAAGCGGACCGAGACCCGTCTTTTTAGCGGTCTCGGTCCGCTTGTTTGGTTCGGATGGCAGCGTTCACATGTGTTCAAACGAACTGAGCGATCGCACCAGAGTTCGTTTTAGTCGAACCAAACATGACAAGTGTGAACGCACCCTTAGTTTGGAATTAGGGGTGTGCTATATGTTTCTACGGTAATAAATAAGTACTTATATAAAATTTTTAAAAGTACGATTAGAAATGTGATACTGATTTTCTGAAACGCCTCCCTAAACTAGTTAATATAAGTGACTTACATTTTAGACAAAATTTTGTCTGTTTCACCAACAAAAAGGACGGAGAACAGAAAGCATTCATAAAGACCGTCATTTGCTTAGTTCATAAATGAGTAAGCGATTCGTTTGAAAGAATGTCTCCCATGACTCGTTCATGAAGTCCTTTATATAAGAATGTCGGTCCAATTTTTAAAGTACCTTTCTTTTTTACTTTTCAAAATGTATTGTTTATATTAAGACATAAATAGCATTATTAATGGAATTGTGATATCTTGTTTTTTGATATTATATTAATACACTAGATTACTAATGATTGTATCATTTTATTAAATAGTTTGTTAATAAAATATAAATATGATGTCACAATTTTAGATCAATATAGAAAGTGTTCTTTCTAAAAAAGAAAATGACAACGAAGTACAACAACCGAATACTGTCAGTCATGAAGTAAATAGAAACGATACAGTTGTTTTAAGACTTCTGGAAAGAGGAATGGATTGCATTAGTCTGTGAATCTGGGATACTTGTCTTTTATTCCCGTTCTAATGAAATTTGAAATGTCCTGGAAAATTGGTTGTTTGTACCGTTTAGTATACTAATTTTGTACAAAATATATTAGTGATGTGTTTAGATGATTGAGTTTATAATGTTCAAAAAGTAAAGTTTATTAGAGATTGTCAATATGTGCAATCCTAAGATGCTCTGCAAAACATCTGTACGTTCCTTAAAACTTTTCTCAGACAACAGCAAAGCTGCTTGCTTGTATCTTATGTTATTGAGGCTTTAATAATTGATCCACAAACAGCCAGGTAAGAATACTCGAACTTGAGAATCTGTAAAATGAATCTTTACATATTGATTGTCATGATGTTTGGCTTTTTTTTTCTTTTAGATAATAGATGATTGTAGAATAGATTTTAGTCTTTAATATTTCATTGACGCATTTTCATGACATCTGGATCAGTTTCCAGGAGTTCGGCACACATGGATCAGTTCTGGCAGAGAGCGAGTATGAGCTGAGAATGCTGGCTGTGTTCAATCACGTCCTGGAGGAAGTGGAAAACTTAAGCAGGAAGCACCCTCCTGTCTCTTACCTGGTAATGGTGAAGTGTTTCCATTGGCAAATCTATTTGGATTCACTTTTCCTTGATATAATTTCACTTCAATTTTTCCGTTTCTTCCTGCGTCTCCTTTTTTAATTAGTCTTTTTACTCTCAATTTCAAGCACACTGGCTGTCTGTGTGATGCTGTCATAGCCATTTTGAAGGTACCGCTGTCATTCCAGAGATATTTCTTCCAGAAGCTTCAGTCCACCAGCATTAAAGTAAGTGATCTGTGCAATGGTATTTTAAAAAAATAAATGCATCTAAATAATCCACTCAATTTTTCAAAAAATAAAAATGTATTTCTTCTCACAGTTTTAGCACAGTTAAAGGGTTAGTCTCCCAAAAAGGAAAATTCTGTCATTAATTACTCATCCTCATGTCGCCCCAAACCCGTAAGACCGTCGTTTATCTTTGGAACACTAATTAAGATATTTTTGATGAAATTCGAAGGTTTCTGTCCCACACATAGGCAGCAACGTAATTGCATCGTGTAGACTTGAGAATTAAACTCCTTTATGGTTTATTCACGGAAGCGACACTACTCGTTTTGCCAAGAGATCTCTGATTTATTATATTTATGTGTCAGACATTAGAGAGAAACTGGAAAATGTTGACTTTATGCCAGCTGTCTGTGTTTCTCTGGAACGGCACACTAGATTCTGTCATTATATACCACTAACCAAAGACACTCATATTCCTTACAAGATAGAGAAACATGTTGTTTTTTAAGTTTAAAATAGAATGCAGCTCATGCTCAATCCACTTCCCAAATAAAGACTTTTTGTACTTCAGTCAACGTCATGGGACAAATGCATCAGTGGGATGAGTGTTACATTGCACATGCATTATTTTTGACTTCAAAATGCAATCCCCCCCATTCACAACCATTGTAAACACTGGAGAACTAAGGATATTTTTATCTATATTTTAGATATATATTATATCTCTGATTGTGTTTGTCTTGGAGAAGAGAGTCATTTACACCTATGATGGTTTGAGGGTGAGTCAGTCATGGGATGAATTTCGGTAACACTTTACAGTAAGGTTCATTAGTTAACATGAACTGCACTTAAACATCATTTAATAATCTTTGTTAATATTAATTTCAACATATACTAATACAATGAACAACTGTGTTTTCATTAACTAACGTTAACGAAGATTAGTGAAAACAGTAACAAATGTACTGCTCATGGTTAGTTCATGTTAGTTAATACATTAACTAATGTGAAACTAATGAACCTTATTGTAAAGTGTTAACTAATTTTCATTTTTGGGTGAACTATCCCTTTAAGGTTGGCGTGAAACAGAAGTTGTGATAGTCTTTCTTTCTCTATTAGATAAAATGTAAAATAGAACGGCTTCTTAAACAAGATTAATGTAGGCTGGGACTTTTGGGATTTTTGTCCATGGAGAATTGGATGTTTGTGGTTTGCTATTGGTTGCTCTTATGTCAATGATGTGATGTCCATGATTAAATCATTTATAATAAATACTGCAATATTCCATAGAAAACCAAGAATAAGTCTTTACCTTTGCACTCTCTCTCACACACACACACACACACATAGAGAGAGAGCTGCACGATTCTGGATAAATTGAGAATCACGTTATTTATTAAAAAAAAAAAGGAAAGAGATCACAATTCTGTGTAAAAAAAAAAAAAAAAAAAAAACTAAACCAAACAGTTAATTTAAAAATGTGTTATTAATTTGAAAAAAATTGGTTTGAATTAATGATTCAATGACTCGCTCATAAAGACTTCATTTGTTTCATTACTGGATGAATCAGTGTTTTTGATCAAATCTCTTGAATGATTCAATGACAAATAGATTTGTTCACCAGTCAGTTGTCGCCGCAATTGATACAATATTTGAAACGACTTTCAAAAGGTGATTTACACCATTTTTGAAATTCACAATCTTTGAACAATTACTGCAGGTCGAATACATACATATATATATATATATATATATATATATATATTTTACATTTCATACACACGCACAATTGTTTTAAAGTTAATAAATATATATAATGATTATTAACAAATTTAGAAGGATTATTAAAATTTAGTAGTATTTACTCAAGTACTTTACATTCATGTCTGTTATTATGTATCATGTCGAAATGCCCTTTGTGTTAAATTCATGACTTTTCTTTTGTAAATGTCAAACTAAATTAAAGATTAGAAATGATCTTCATATCATTTTAAAATGATTTATGTTTTAGCTTGCTCTCTCTCCGTCTCCTCGCACACCCAATGAGCCAATCCCAGTGCAGAACAACCAGCAATTGACTTTGAAGGTGGAGGGGGTGGTGCAGCATGGCTCCACTCCGGGACTATTCCGGAAGATTCAGGCTGTCTGCCTTAAAGTCAGCTCTACTTTACAGACAAAACCAGGATCAGACTTCAAGGTGAGTTCAACCAAGAGTCCAAGGCCCAGTTTACACGTGGTATGAAGATGCGAACGTTTTGAAAACGCATTCGACCTGATTGCTTTTATGATGTTGAATGTGTTCGAACAGCCACAAAAGTCCGCCTCCTCTCCGCTACTGACCTAATGCGTAAACATTATGGAAGCGCGCTAGCCAGACAGGATTTAAACTTTATTTGATGAAAATATAAGTTTGGTTTGAAGATGAAAATTATACCAAGCACAATGTTCTCTCACCATTCCTATACTATTATATATACTACTATACTATACCTATACTATCTCCTATTCCTCTGTGCGTGTTTTCGGTAAATTATGTGAGCTGTTAGATTTTGCTGTATTTGGCTGAGCTGTCTCTTTGGGTGGCTCACCAATGTATTAGATTTCTCTAATACATAAAATGAATAAGCTTGACCAGAGTTCTTGTGGGGAGAAGAGTTTATTGAAGGCAGTAGTGTAGCACAGATCTTCAGCAGCGATGTCAGCCTTCACAATAACTTAACCCAAAGTTCTGTCTGTGAGACAGAACTTTATACATGAAGACAAAAGGGCTACAAACAATAGAAAACTGTTAGGACCTCCTACAGGAGGTTGCTCTACCCTGCAATCTAGTCTGACCAAACCGTTTCTTTGTTATTCAGTTTTTGTGGGCCATTTGGTTGACACCTTTACAGACAGACTGTTGATTGCATCAAGGACAGAGTTGATTGTGTCTGAGGCACAGTCACAATTTAAATGCATCTAACTAAAGATGATGAAAATTCAGATAATCTTTCAGAGCTTATGAGATCGAAAGATCTGAAAAAATCCATACATTTACAGACCCTCCCCTCAGAGAAATCAAGAAAGATGTGATTGAAAGTGGACAAAAATAGATGGATTAAAACACCAGCTATAAACGGGAATGTGCCTCCCTCATCTTCCTGTGATCCGATCAACCAAATCTACGGTGGCCGAGAGAGCTCAAAGCGCTGCAAATAATAAAACACATGAAAATTAAAAAAAGCACATGCAAATAAAAAAAACGTGATCATCAGTTTGACAGCACATGTGCTGCAAATCCTCACAACACATGCATATACAAAAACGCGCTACATTTGCACAAAAGCGCTGCAAATAGCTCAAACCACAACGGAAATAACGGAAATGTTTCAAGGGAATCCCAAAAAGTGACGGACCCTACTAGGACGTGCGTTCAAAACCAATTCAACTCACCCTTCACTTATTCACTAATCCCTATATAGTGTACGGCATTTGAGTGCACAATGTGTTCACAATTATGAAATACTATAAAAACTGCAAACAAAAATAAACAAGTGTACATTATTTCATGTATTTATTATTTTTAATAAAGTGTTTTTTCAGTTTGCTAGAAGCTCACGCTCACAGATGTCGTGGTCGTCGAGCGCCTCGGGTGGCCGTAACGATGACGTCACATTAGTACACTACAGATGATTAACGAATATTTTTAAATCATCCACTAAATTATTATCCCTTAAAGTTTTATGAGTTTGTGCTGTTGTCAAGTAGTCACTTTTTGGGGTCCCTCTTGAAACATTTCCGTTGTGTTTTGCAGGTTTTGCAGCGCTTTTTGTAAATGCAGCGCGTTTTTGTGTTTGCATGTGTTGTGAGGATTTGCAGCACATGTGTTGTCAAACTGATGACCACGTTTTTTTTTTTATTTGCATGTGCTTTTTTAATTTGCATGTGTTTTATTATTTGCAGCGCTTTGAGCTCTCTCGGCCACCGTACAAATCGCATCTTAATACCAGCTGTAAACAAACAAGTTTTAAGTAATTTTGTTCGTTTGGATCACGTTGTTGATCATCCAAGGCAGTTGTTCTCAGCTGGTGGGTACTCTCATGTTCTCAACTTTGATTTTAGATTCCTCTTGATTCCAAGACCAACGAGATTGAGCAGAAAGTGGAGCCTCATAATGATTACTTCAGCACACAGTTCCTGCTCAACTTCTCCATCCTGGGCACACACATTGTCACTGTTGAAGCCTCAGTTGTAGACACCAGTGGGATCGAATGGAAGACGGGACCAAAAACCACTGTATCAGTAAAGTCTCTGGAAGATCCTTATTCCCAGCAGCTGCGACATCAGTTACAGCAGCAGCAGCAGCAGACCGGGCCTCAGCCGGGACCCCAGAGGAACATCTGTGCCCGCTTCCAGTGACCTCCATCCCCATCGACTGCTCACTGCCTGTATTTTACCCATTTACAGACTTTGTGGTCTTTAGAGTTTTGTGCAAGTGAGCAGGTGAACTACTATCTGGCAAATGTTCCTTGTGTAATAACAAATAGGCTCACATTTTTATTCTTTTGAATATCTTCATAAATTTGCCTTTTTGAATTATCGGTCTCCTTACTTTCACCGTTATGATGGATCAACACAATCCTAAAGAAGAGGAATATTACTTCCACTGCACGTGTGATACTATAACTTTTGTTTTGTCAGGTACAAATCAGTCCATTAGTTTTTGTGGTAGATGCATTACACTTATACAAGAATGGCTTTTTTTTGTCTTGGCTTTTAGTGACCGGTTCATTTTGGAGCTACAGGGGTAATTGAAATTAAGGCAGAAAGGCTTCTGTCAATAATATACATTCATAAATAAAATATTACCTCGTTTTTATTTGAAAATCCTTTATTTTTATTTTTTATTAAACTAATTAACCCCATGCTGGGAAACCCTGAAGCATGTAACATTTAACAAACTTTGTGTTGTTGATAAAAAAGAATGCCACATTTTCATATCAATATCTTACAAGTCTATCCTATTAAAATCAATGTGATCGGTGAGTTAGGTCAAAAAGTAGTCCGATTACATTAAATGTGAAATGTAATGGATTATGTTACAAAAGCACACTTAGCTTTGTTACAAACCTTTTTGTAAGTATGCATAATCTTTAATGAAATTGTGCATTTCTACAATGTTGCAGTTGAGTCTTAAATTGCTTTTTCAGTAACAGCCTTTAAACGTTGAACAGCAATGAGTGGCTTTAAATAAACTTATCACAAGCCTCTGCTGTATACACACGAGCTGAAGTCCATTTAAAATGCAATTGTTGAAGACTGACTTGTATGGAGTGTAATAGAGAGCACTGGATTTTTTTTCTATGGACAGAAAGACATTTTTTTAATACAGAACATACAGGTTTGGAATGACATGAGGGTAAGTAAATGACAAAAAATTTTCAATATTTCTGTGTGAATTATTCCTTTATGTACTGTTGGATGTAGTTGTGGTAAGGGGAAATTGTGGGAGTATACCATTACCACAATGTAACTCTATTGTGATTTTTAGTTTAGCTAGCATGTGCCATGATCACAGCCACTAGCCAGAGCTAGCGCTGGGCCTAATGAAGCAATAGGAGAAAGGAATGAGGAGAAAATGAGATTTACACTCCAACACACATACCATTTTAAACTGCTTATTCAGTTTACAGCTCTCAATTACAAACATCCATGCAGAAACACATTTCACACATGAAGGCTAGAAATAATAAATTAGCAATACAGCAAACTCTATTCCTGCTACATTTACCGAAGAGATAGAACCAGCGTTGGACACAATGAATTCTACTATACAGATGGCCACATGTTCGTACTTTCAATTCAATTCACATTTAATTGTATACCGCTTTTCACAGTGATCACAGTGATTGTAATTTAAGAATAATAAATGGCGCTCTTGTTAGTCAATCGATCGTTAGTCCACTTGCACAAGCGTAAGATATTCTTTAGATTATTCTCCTAGCATGCTGGATAATGCGATCGTTAGGTTTTTCACAAACGGAGGCTGGTTATAGGATAGACCAAAATAACCAAGACCAAACAAGACATTATGAAATCAGTTCTTCCACAAAGTCATCAGTGAAAGAACGATTGGTTAAAAGATCCCCTCGACACCTGGCTCCACTGGCCATAGAGATGAGACCCTCATCAGGGGCAGAACCTTTGCTGGTTCAAAGGTTATCTCAGCACCTTCTACCAACCATTGAAATGAAACTGTTTCTTCCTCCATAAATTCATCAGTGACAGACCCATTGGAGGTTAAAAGGGCCAATAGCTCCACTAGCCACCAAAACCAGACCTCCTTCATCAGAGGCAAAACCTTTGCTGGTTCAAAGGGCCTCTGGACATTTTGCTCTAAAAGCAACTGAGATGATACCTCGTTTGTGGTGGAAACCAAGAAGGTTCAAAAGGCTTCGACACTTGGCTCAACTTGGCACTTCCAAACAAGCCAGCTCCAAAATATCCTTGTCTAGATCCTCTGAATTACTGTAAATTTTACAGTATAATACTGGCAGCAGGGTTGCCAGCCAGTTACTGTAAAATTTACAGTAGTGTTACTGTAATTTAATTTACAGAATTTCCCCGTATTCTCTGATTACAGTAAATAACTGTATTTTTTAAATTACGAAGGGTCAATTTACAGCAATATTCTGTAAATTTGAGTCAAACCAACATGTGACCCCAGAATGCATTGCAGTTAACAGCAATATGCTGTATTATTAAAAAACAGCCAGCGGCTGTAAAATAATGCTGCAATTTTTACAGCAATTCATTACAGTGTAGGGTGAAACAGGAAGGACTGATTGATAGGTAGGTGAATGATAAGGATCAACTAGACGCTGGATTTTCAAATGTATGTAACGTTCGCGGGTCCATTGTTGGTGTAAACTTGCATAATGAATCATTTACTGGATGCATGCCGATCTGTCTAGGGACATCGACTTTGCATTTCACGCCCCAATCATGAAGTGGAGCAAAACGAATTGCGATTGGTTGCGTTACATGTCAGTAAAACGTCCTCTTGGGCGGTCCTTGGCCAATGAAAGCTGGGATAGATTCCAGACCTTCTGCAGTCAGTCTCTGAAGGTCTGGTTATGCGAGTCTAGCAGAAGCCTAAGAGCAAAGTAAAAAGAAGATTTGGTCCTTTCAGCTGGGAAAAAAAACAAAAACACGAGAGCTGCTTGAAGATTCCCCGAAGGACCCAAAATCACAGTTTAACACACAGGCTATTCTATAACTCCAACTGTAATCCCAAAATAAAGGCTGGTCTCCTTCATTCTCTATGATGGTCCCTTTCCTCTCGGTTCCTCTTCGGAAATCAAAGTTTGAATCTCCAAAGCGTCAAAGCAGCTACTCTTCACCTCTGTACTAAGATTGAGATGCTATTCCTCTCAGACAAAACCTCGTAGAATGTATTTTTGATTCTCTCTACAACAATTCTGAATTGGATCTGAGAATTTCAGAATTAATTCTGAGTTTAGTTTTTAACCACAGCTATGCACTGGCATTAGAAACGATCATATTCATAACTCCACACACACCAAACCCTTGAACCCTCCATAAAGTAAAGTTCCATAAAGTTCAAAAAGGTTGAAGTGAATTACAACCACAATTCAAACAAAGGCTAAATAAAGATGTTTTACAGTTGTGTTCAAATTTATTCAACCCCCCAATGCTGTAAATGGTTTTAGAGAATTTAGAGTACATTTGTAATTGAATTCAGAATGAAATCCTACAAGGACTTCTTAAAGAAGCATATGCAACTAAAATGACATCAATTGGTTTTGTAATACAGTAGTAAATGTTTCTTTTGTGAATTCTTCATTGACACAATTATTCAACCCCTTAAAGACTACCACTCTGAAGAACAGAGGTCCATTGAAGTGTTTTCAGTCAGGTATTGAAAGCACCTGTGGATGTCAGGGAGCAGCAATAAAGCCTAATAAGCACCAATTAGGCAGCTTTAAAATGACTGTGATACTCAGCTCCTTCTAGACATTTACTGGTGTGGTTACAAACATGGTGAAGTCAAGAGAATGGTCCAGGAAGACAAGAGAAGAGGTGATTACTCTTCACAGGAAGGGCAATGGCTATAAGAAGATTGCAAAGATGTTAAACATACCAAGAGACACCATAGGAAGCATCATTCGCAAATTCAAGGCAAAGGGCATTGTTGAAACGCTACCTGGTCGTGGCAGAAAGAAGATGCTGACTTCGACTGCTGTGCGCTACCTGAAGCGTAGAGTGGAGAAAAGTCCCCGTGTGACTGCTGAGGAACTGAGAAAAGATTTGTCAGATGTAGGTACTGAAGTTTCTGCTCAGACAATACGGCGCACCCTGCGTAATGAAGGCCTCCATGCCAGAACTCCCAGGCGCACCCCCTTGCTGTCTCCAAAGAATAAGAAGAGTCGACTGCAGTATGCCAAAAGTCATGTGGACAAACCACAGAAGTTTTGGGATAGTGTTCTGTGGACTGATGAAACAAAATTAGAACTGTTTGGGCCCATGGATCAACGCTATGTTTGGAGGAGGAAGAACAAGGCCTATGAAGAAAAGAACACCTTGCCTACTGTGAAGCATGGCGGGGGTCAATCATGCTTTGGGGCTGTTTTGCTTCTGCAGGTACTGGGAAGCTTCAGCGTGTGCAAGGTACCATGAATTCTCTTCAGTACCAGGAGATATTGGAGGACAATGTGATGCAGTCCGTCACAAACCTGAGGCTTGGGAGACGTTGGACCTTTCAACAGGACAATGATCCCAAGCATACCTCCAAGTCCACTAGAGCATGGTTGCAGATTAAAGGCTGGAACATTTTGAAATGGCCATCGCAGTCACCAGACTTAAATCCGATTGAGAACCTCTGGTGGGACTTAAAGAAAGCAGTTGCAGTGCGCAAGCCTAAGAATGTGACTGAACTGGAGGCTTTTGCCCATGATGAATGGGCGAAGATACCCGTAGCTCGCTGCAAGACACTTGTGTCAAGCTATGCTTCACGTTTAAAAGCTGTTATAACTGTAAAAGGATGTTGTACTAAGTATTAAGATTGAATGTCACTTGGGGGTTGAATAAAACTGATAATGATGTGAGCAGAGAAAAGACATTTGTGGTTATTTCATTATAAATGTTATGTTATATTTGTCTGACCTACACGTGCCTCTTTATTTAATTGTAAGCAGGATGACTGAATGATCAAAATCAATGTCAAACCGGCCAAAACAATCAATTTCAGTGGGGGTTGAATAATTTTGAACACAACTGTAGATCAGCAAACTTGCACAGTAACTTAATTCCATTTAAAATGTATTTACTAATTTGACTATTTTATATTAACCTCAACTCAGTTTAAAGTAACTCAACCTTATTTTATATTTATTCCAGATGAAAAAATATATTTGCAATCCACATTGTGGCAGTTGAAACATAATAAAGTATGAATGAACTTGATGACTCACTCATTAAGACAGCGACTTTAGTTTAATATTTAAAAGTTTTTTTCCTTTTTATACCATTATTTTGTAGGGGATTTTACAGTTAAAGACCCAAAAGACCAGATATGATAAATGAAGACCGGAGTCAGAGTTAAAAAAAATAAATAAATTGAAGAAAATTTTAATAAAGAATAGTTTGCAGTTTCATCAGCAGAAGCCAGCTTCAAGTCTCACAAGGAGTTCGTAGGCCGCTCTCTGTCTCCTCCTCTCTCCCTACATTCACATTTCCAGAACAATTATACTCTAACAGAGTCCACTAACTACGTCATTACTAAGATACTGATTGGTTTAGAAAACTAGACAAAACTGGTAATTTTCCACACATGGACAGATAGTCAGAATCATATCTCCTTCCATCATGATGCTGACGATTGGACCCTGAAGTTAGGGACAGAATGTCCTTCTAGGTCAGGCCTAGGCGCCTTCAGGTCTCCAGTCCAGATGACAGTAGTCCACCAGTACCCATAACGGACCTGTACAGAACACTGAGCGCACATACATAGATACACATGATTCACAGCTTCTTCAAGGCTGAAGTTGATCTGAGCTCTGCACTGAACAGGAAACTTTACCAAAACATACTGATAAGTTGTACTTTTCTCTCAGTCAGAGGTACAGACAATATACATCATAATTTTCTAGTGTTTGAAAATGAAAAGGAAATTAAAGGCTTTAACGTAAGTTAAAGTTACTCATTCTAAATAATAACATATTCAGAAAGATAATTTTTATGATAAATCACTCAAAATATATTTATATGTTGAAGCGGCAGTGGATTCCACAATCCACCCCTTCAGTCCCCCCTTAAAGGCCAATGTGGAGTCCTAAACAACACATCTGGTCTTAACAATAGAAGTCGCTTCAAAATTTTACATTTATGACCCATGCTCCCCTGGCAGGTTACAATTTTGATAAAATAGACAATATGTTTTCCCTTTAAATACTTGCTAGAACATAATATTCTACAGAGCACATAGTGCATTATTGACCTTCAGATCTTACACATAGTTGTCTTTACATCAATCTTGGCAAATACAGATTATCATCAAATTCATTGATTAGAAAACAAGTACATATTTTTTTCTCTGGAAGCCGGGATAAATGAGTAATCACTGTTACTGCATTCCTGGCATGGGCCAGACCCTCAGTCACCCCTCAGATCCTAAATACAGACATTGACTGTAATCATAAATACCAGGATATATACACTGGTTTTTAGAAAAATATAATTTCCAATTCATTATATAATACAAGAAGATGGATTCTAAATCCACTCCTTTCCAGTTCTTAAGATTAAAAACAAAATTGTTGTTTAACTCAAAATAAACAATGAAAAATAAGTAACACCCATGATCATTCTTTTACTTACTTCAACTCTCTAAAAATCACTTTCATCTTACAGTCTACAGACATACCATGTACCATCTTAATTACAGAACATCTTTTCAATTTCCTTTTTCTGCATCCTCTATAAATCATTATCTTCCCTAAACCTTAATAACCTTTTTCTTAAGCTTTCTTTTCACAACAGATCAATTTACAGTCATTATAGCCCACATAAATAAAATAGAACACAAATTAAAATAAACAGAAACGTGTTAATGTTAAAGACATTTCATCAAAATTACATAAGCATCAAAATATAAAAATTCAATGATATCAAAAAATTGTTTGTCTTAAATTGCAAATATCTTTTTCATGATATCATTCTTAATCATACTCAATACCTAATTATTCTTAATATTAAACTTTTCACAATATTTCACAATACTCAGACCATGTCAACAGTACAATATCAAAATCAAATAATTAGTACTTCCTTTAAAGTTAGTTTTGTTCTCAATATCTTGTCTGTTAAAACAGCTTGGGCTAAATTACCAAAATATTAAGCCTTGGTCATTTGGCATTGATACTCATCTCATCAGTCTTGCAATTTCTCCAAAATTATCATAAACACAATTTTATGTATATAATCTTCCATATTACTTCATAAATTATACAAATTTGTACTATAGGCCATTATAAATTTCTTTAAATCTGTTTTGAAACTTAGTCTCATCTTTTAAAGAGCACTACCATAGTTCGTAATATTATTAACTTGATTTGACTTAATATGTTCATAAATCAATCCACTAATACTATCAGCATTTTTATTTTCATAACATTAATTTTAACTGCTTTACTTTTTGTTATAACTACTTGTCACAGTATTTCTCTATCAAATGGTTAGTCTGCAGATTCAAAAAATATTATCATTATTGTCTCAGTCCCACTTATCTGTACTATTTTGCAGAAACCAAAATATTATTTTACTCAAATCTCAATAGGTTACACAGACAGCCTTGTAGCTGCTTTCTCCCTCAACCGTTATTGCATAAAATGTAGTTCTCTAGACATCTACTGTCATACATCCATTTAATTTAATAAAAATAAATAAATCTTAAATTTATATTCTCTCCTTTATTCGCCCACCGGCCTTCCATAAATGAGGGTGCTCTCTGGATAGTGTTTAATAGTGACTGAGCCAATGTGTCACTTTGTCTCTGCCGTCAAATCTTATAACATACGTTTATCATTCTGATCACAAATAACTGACAGTATTTAACTTTAGACCCTCAGTTGGATTTAGACAAGGGTTTTTAACCCATGGACGGCAATCTTAAATTCCACATTACCTTTTACATAAATACTCTTAAACATACTACTCCAGAGTGTAATTCAAATCCACAACATAAATGACAAAAGTAGTCATAATTACCAATAGCAGACAGAGCTGGATAACCAATCCACTTAAAGCTCGTCCTGTATGTTCTGTATCATCTTTTCGTCAGATTCGATCAGAAGTATCGGCTTCTGTAAAATTATTGTGGTTTCACTTAACCCAACTGTAATGATAAAAACACTCATTCCAGAGGTTAATGACATACACACACAATAGGGTCATGATAGTTCCCCAAAATGAACACGTACAAACAGTCAACATCACACACATTCATACTAGACATATGAATATGAACTACTCATTTTCAAGGTTTAAAACCATGTTTAAACTTCACACTTTTCCTATAGGTTATATTTACTTTCTATATAATCCCTAATCCAGTCTCAAAGCATACCTCTTCACTATAATTTGTTTTATTTAGAAAAGTCAGCAGAGTTCTTATAGTTCTAACATCATTACTTTGTTTTGTTTAAACTTTAGCAGGCCGATAACAGACACAGCACCATCCTTCCCTCCACCCCAGAAGTCTCTCACTCTCTCTCTCTTTCCTATTGTACAAATAATCTTTTCAACAGCCTCAAGACTGTAAGCTTAGACAGAATGAAATATTTAATTCATTAATGCATATAAAACTGTTAATCATTAACCAATGTTATAATACATGTTTATTTTTCAGATTAGAAAAAAAAAAAAAAAAAAAACATTACCACAATCCTTATATGTTATCTTAGGAGCCTTTTAAGGTTATCTTTAGTTTAAATGCTCACTTTACTTAACTTCCTCTTGAATCTGCAAATGCGGTCTTCATCTTTAGCCACCACCATGTCTTTGCATTCCTATGTCATGTCTAATGACCTGCTGGAGTAAAACTATGATGCAGACATATTAGTTCAAAATCAACACAGTCTCACAGATTCAGGGATTCACATTAATACTGAATCCAAAACTTATACAGTTTTTGCCAATAGGGCAACCAACATCATGTTAATAAATTTTGCCCTGGTCTCCCCAGAAATTATGGACTGTCACCTCATGGTCTCAGTCGGCTCTTGAAAGCTCATTCCCATCAGCTCTTTATCAATAATCTTCTTTTCCTCAGGGTGTTGTCCCCTGGCATAGTTGCATACAGTTGTGGACACTTGTCACAATGAAAAACAAGCCATCCTAGGAATGCGGGTTCTGGTGAGTGGTATGGATGAACATTTTTGGGTCAGACTTCTGTACTTCTCACAGATCCCCCCTTAATGATGCTGCTGGCCTCACAGACATCCGCTCCACTCTCATACCCATCTCACACACAACACCTCCCTTCAGGGTAGATGCCCAGTGTCGGCGGTAACCCCCTGCCTTAGGTTGTCCCCTGTCTGGCCAAAGAGGATCTTACCCGTCATTGAGAAATCACCTCGTGCACACTGGTAACCGCTCTTTCCCATTGCAGAATCTTTGACAGTTTTCTTCAACATAATCAGGTGTTTTGTTGAGCTTAAGGAAGATGCATTCAAGAGCCACCAGAGCCATTGGACTGCCTAATAGTGTTACAACAGGGAAACAGGTTCATTACAGCAGTATTTAATCATTAAAAGTCATTAGACATCTTCAAAGCAGAAACATATCAATGCTGAGATTATACTCAGTGAATTTAGTTATCACAACCATCCATTCAGTGGAATGTTCTGCTACATCTTTAACTGGAACCATCGGCCCTGTGCATGGTGGTGACTAGGATGAGACAAAAAGCTACTGGTCATAAAATAAATTTATCAAAATAGTCACTTCTATCATTCCAGGTTTGTATTTAAAGACCTCTTTAAAGACATTTCATTTTACTTTGTCATCTTTATCACTAATTGCCCTCTTCATGGCACTCATTTCTTTAAGCTCTTTGTCTATGATTTTCAAATGACACCCTGTGTTTTTACTATAAATATCTTATCACTTATAACACCGGCTAAGATAGCAGCATTTAGCTGAGTTTGAATAAGACGGAGAGAGAGACTCTGTGGCATTCAGGACAGCTACACTGCATTTTCATAAACTTTTAACATCAGACTTTTGTCTGATATCTTTTGACTGTGGCCCAGCTTTAGACTTTGCCAGAATTGATATACATTTTTGAATTAAACATTATTTTTATATTTACTTTTACCCACATGTCAAAAGGAATTTGGAAATTTCAAATTTCCCATCAGCTTGAGTCCTTTTGACACTGGCAGTCAAGTCGTTTAACTTGCCATTGAAACTATCTATGTCAATCAAAAACCAAACATTTAGAACTTATAGTTCCTACATCAGTTTAGTTATTTACCCTACGGTAGTGATGTGCTCATCACATTGAAAACATGCTTCAGATTGTTCAATATTTCCCATTAAGTGAAAAATTCTTTCATAACATCCAATAATCAATTATCATCTTCTATACTTTTAAATTTTTGTAACTCACATGTTTTTGGAGTCATTGTTTGAAATTTGACATCAACCTGTTCATTCACTGTAAAACGTATTTTTTTTTTTTATCTCTTGTTCTTTCTCAGTTTCACAAGCTCATTCTCAGACAGAGTGGAAGTATTTTTTTGTTTGTTTCTTTCCTTTCTTTAGTTTACAAAATTTTCGAATATGTCCAAGTTTCCCACACTTGTGGCATTTAAAAAGCTTCTCATAGCAGTCACAAGCAATATGCCCTTTCTTACCACACTGGTAACATTTTATGTCATCTTGTGGATGGGTTTCAGCTTTAACCACACCATCCGACACTTTGTCTATATTTTGATCATTGTGAGCTTGTAAATGGCTCCAACTTACAGCACACCATGATAACAGTGAGTCCCATTTTGGAATGGCAACAGAGCCCCTGATAAGCAGTTCTCTGTATTCTTTTGACAGTCCGCCAGTCAAGTTGTTGTGCGATGTTCCAATCAGAATCAAAACCCTGGCTAACCATTTTCTTAAATTGTTCAGAAAATTTCTTTGAAGTGAGAGCTTCAGAGCGGAGCTGTTTACAGCGTTTGCTCTCTTCGGTCTCATTATCTGTATCAGGACTGATCAAGTTACTGATCAAGTTACTAAATTTGTCAGCCATATCTTAGTCACGGTTAATACTCACCTGAGAGAGATGGAGACGGCAACCTTTGAAAAACACAGCTTTGGCTTCTGCTTTGATGAAACTGCAAAGTATACTACGAGACACTCGTCACATATACTGGTACACTCCAATCAGGGTCACAAAATTTCTTATAAAAATCGGAATCATTCCAGATGCATCCCTGGCAAACAAACAACCCTATCATCTTTTTATATTTTGTATCTAATTAAAAACTTTTTCCCTACCTATCTGAATCTCTAAGCTCGGGGTACCCCTATCTGGAGTGGACGAGGCAAAGCGTCAGGCTCACGATTTTACACACATAGTGTCTCTTCACTCCGGTGAGGGTGCTCCCGCACCTAACGCACAACTTAGTGCACGTCAACCCAATGTCCACACCGGAGTGCGCTCCCAGGGCACACAAAGTGTCGTTATACTCTGGTGGGGGTGCCTCCCGCACCTAACATACAATTTAGTGCACGTCAACTCAGTGTCCACACCAGAGTTTTAACCCCAGGAGACACGCTTTTTACAGCGTCATGACATCGACCCACTGTCAGATGTCGGGGTACTCACGTCTGAGTCAAACCCTACCGCTCGCCTTTTTCTCCACCACTTCCACTCCAGACAGTCCTAGCAAAAATAATAAAATTCTTCCTACCTTTGTTTGTTGTTTGGCCAGGAATGTCACCAAAGAATGATTGCCCGCTCATCCTCCACCATTAACTGTAGGGGATTTTACAGTTAAAGACCCAAAAGACCAGATATGATAAATGAAGACCGGAGTCAGAGTTAAAAAAAATAAATAAATTGAAGAAAATTTTAATAAAGAATAGTTTGCAGTTTCATCAGCAGAAGCCAGCTTCAAGTCTCACAAGGAGTTCGTAGGCCGCTCTCTGTCTCCTCCTCTCTCCCTACATTCACATTTCCAGAACAATTATACTCTAACAGAGTCCACTAACTACGTCATTACTAAGATACTGATTGGTTTAGAAAACTAGACAAAACTGGTAATTTTCCACACATGGACAGATAGTCAGAATCATATCTCCTTCCATCATGATGCTGACGATTGGACCCTGAAGTTAGGGACAGAATGTCCTTCTAGGTCAGGCCTAGGCGCCTTCAGGTCTCCAGTCCAGATGACAGTAGTCCACCAGTACCCATAACGGACCTGTACAGAACACTGAGCGCACATACATAGATACACATGATTCACAGCTTCTTCAAGGCTGAAGTTGATCTGAGCTCTGCACTGAACAGGAAACTTTACCAAAACATACTGATAAGTTGTACTTTTCTCTCAGTCAGAGGTACAGACAATATACATCATAATTTTCTAGTGTTTGAAAATGAAAAGGAAATTAAAGGCTTTAACGTAAGTTAAAGTTACTCATTCTAAATAATAACATATTCAGAAAGATAATTTTTATGATAAATCACTCAAAATATATTTATATGTTGAAGCGGCAGTGGATTCCACAATCCACCCCTTCAATTTCATATTTCTCTATTGAACTTTTATTTATTTTAAATTCTATCTCATAACATTAAGCTATTTATGCCAGTGTAATTTCATTCAGGCCACCTCTGAGCAGCATTCAACAGTTTGTAAAGATCTTGTGCCACTACAATACAAAGATGGCTTGTGTTGAAGCTGATTTCAGTTGATTGAAATAATTTAGTTTAATTTATTGCTTCATTTATCATGTTAATAATTAAATTAAAGGAATTGACTCGTCGCCGGCAGTTTGATTGACAGGCGATCAGACCAATCATAACCCCTGATCCGCCATTTTGTCCGACAATGCAGTCAGGAGAGTTAACGTTACATTACATTTACATTGGTGAACTTGAACTTGAAATATTATGTGTACTCACATCTTTCTGTACTTGACAAAACATTCCTTCTGATGTTCATTCATGTTTATTTAATGCTATAAATGAACTAGTATGAAAAGATGATCGCTTCACGAGGAGCTACAGCGATCTGTCACGAGATATATAGTATTTATTGATTAAACTTCTTTAAAAAATGACAAAATTTTAAATATGAAACTTTTCATACGTTGTCAGTGTCCTCTTTGCTCCCCGATGTATTTTTCACTGCATGAGAACATGATGTGTGGCGTGAGAGCGCATGACTTGTCGGACATAGCAACAGTAAAACATATTTTTGACAAGAACATTGATTGGATTGTCTTTTGATTTGCAGGTATTCTGACATTTTACTTCCTGTAAATGTATATATTATAATAACTACATATATAATTATAATATTAACATTATTAGTGATTATTTTGAAAATTATAGTAATATTTTGCAGTAATTGATCTATATATATATGTATATATATATATATATATATATATATATATATATATATATATATATATATATATATATATATTACAGTAATATACTGTATTATTAATTACAGCAGAAGCAGACCAAAATTAGAAAATGCTGTAAAAATACAGTAAAATACTGTTCTGTAGAATTACAGTACTCTTCTTGAATACCGTAAATTTAACTACAGTGCGATCACTGTAAATGAAAAATACAGTAACTTGCTGGCAACCGTGCTGCCAGTACTGTTCTGTAAAAATGCACTAAAATTGTTAACAGTGTAGCTAAAGGGGGCGGGTCTTTGCGAAGGGTCAAAAAAAGGGATCAAGAATCTTCTATCCTCAGTCAATTCTCAGAACCAAACATGACCCACACATTTAATAGGGTTATAAACACTTTACCTTCATAAAGGTCAAAAAATGCACCTGAAAATCAATTAAAGGGGCAAATATTGTCCATTAATGTATTCTCTGATTACAGTAAATAACTGTATTTTTTTAAATTATGAAGGGTCAATTTACAGCTATATTCTGTAAATTTGAGTCAAACCAACATGTGACCTCAGAATGCATTGCAGTTTACAGCAATATGCTGTATTATTAAAAAACATCCAGTGGCTTTAAAATAATGCTGTAATTTTTACAGTAATTCATTACAGTGCAGCAAATGGTGAGTCCTGCAGGTGCGCCTCATTAATACTCTGCTGAACGAGAGCGGTTGAGCGACAGTGTTGATTGTCATGATACCTAATAAATTAACTGTAATGTTAACAAATTGAACTTCATTGTAACATACTAATTTAGTAAGTGGCATTGCCACATCAGAATATTGGTTAAAAAGAAACAAGCCATCTGAAACATTTAATCTTTAAGTGTGCTTGGCGCTGTTTACTGCTCGTTGCACTCATGTTTAGAGGAACGACAGAGCTGACTTACATCCACGATCTATTTTCCTTTAGGCTACAACTACTACAGCCCAAGGACATTCCTATGATCCACACCGGTCAAAAACTTTTTGAAAATATTCAATATGGAATTCAGTACAACCCTGCTCTAGAAATCACATACAATACTGTTAGTTCATTGCATTAATATTTTCCTCCATGAAGTGTAAAATGTTTGAACTCTCAAAACCTGTGGTGGTTATGGCCCTGATAAAACTGATTTATATTTTTGGAAGAAAGTGATAACACTTTTTGTTTTAATTTATATAAAATCAAAGCATAACTTTAAAACATAACTTTGAATATAACATTAAAAGTAGGCAATGATGTTTTATTACAGGTTACAGGTTATACTGATTATGCATTTTATCATCAAAAATGAATTAATTGCATAAGATTGTTTCATTGAAAAGCTTCATCTTAAAATCCTCTTGGCATAAAAAAGCCTTATAAGTAAAAATAAATACAAATAATATGAATGCATTTCTTTAGTCAAAGTCAGAGTCAAATTACAGGTAACATAACAATACAACAACAATACAATAACAACATAAAACATGACAATATCAACGACAACCCTACAAGAAATAAATAAGTACAATGACATGTGGCAATAGGAGATTGAATAGACATTAGGTTAATGTATAACAAACATACAGATCAATCAGAAAATAACAAGGTCATAATGTATCAGAATAAAGTAAAAGGTAAAGTAAAAATGCATATATATATATATATATGGTTGAGTATGTGTAAACACAAACATTGTGTGCTCTATTAGAATATTTGTCAGGAGGAAACCATGGAGGGTTTTTTATCTTATCTAACATCCACCACTAGATGGAAGCATTTATCTCGCAGTCCACCACATGATCATGAGAGAGCTCAATGGTCTCTGAAGGAACGAACATGCCATGGTCCTACAGGTCGAGTGATTCCTGTCTTGTCAAATTGCATTTCACATTGCTCTCTCTCTCTCTCTTTGATCATGAGTTCCAAACTGAAAAACTGTTATTTTTTTCTTGTTTTACAGACATCTTTAAAACATCTGTTGCGAATAAGGAGTGTTTGGCTGCTATCAGCTGATTCATTTGTGACTAAAGAACTGCTTGTCATCTAATAGTGCGTTATGAATACGAGCTTTATGATCTCTTTGCAAGGACCTTTATATCCATCATCTGTTATTTTACTATTATTTAACTCTTCTTTGATACCCAATTTAATTATGCTAATAAAAACTCATCCTCATCCAATCCAATCTGTGATTTTTTAATTTTTTTTTTATTAATTATTAGTTTGAACACTTGTTACATTTAGATAAGGATGATTCCACAGTCAACTCTGTTCCCATGTTTTTGTACAGTAAACAACTGAATGTGACTGAAAACAAATATCAGCGTTATATCCCCTTTCAATAACAACTTGTTGTGTAATGACCTTGAACCTATGACTAGTAAAGGCGAATTAAATTGTAAAAACCAGCCACCCTGTTACTTTGTAAACTTAAAAATAAAGGTCCCAAAGCCCCCCCCCCCCATATTTTGCAGTTTTTTTGGACCATTTTAGGTTCCCCAAAGAATCTTTCTGTTCTTAGACATTATTAAACATCGTGTGGAGAATATTTTACAATCTAATTGTGCATTGAAAAGGTTCCAACGTTCTTCACGGAACCATAGATGCCAATAAACAAACCCTGTTTCAAATAACCTACGATTTATCGACACTTAACGTATTTGCGTCAGAGAGAACGTTTAAAATCTAAAATCAATTGACTTAGAACACAGTTTCATCATGTAAAATGCACCCATTTGTTGGAAGGAGCGTCGCGGTGCAGCGCGCACCAGAAGAGGGGAACAGAGTTTTCCCATGAAGATGTTTGCAGATAGTCGCTCGGGTTCTTTCTTCGCGCGTGCCATGCTTTTGCGTCTCCACGCATCTGCCGGTACAACGCTGCTCTTCTGAGATGACCGACCCTCCCGTTCATCGCCCCTCGTCTCAGAGAGCTTTCTCCGCTATTAACAGTGAGGACGGGCTCATTGACGGTGGGAGGTTCAAGCTCTCGGACACGGTGAGCAGATTCACCAACTCTCTTCAGAAGCTCATTCTCCACGCCTGCTGATTCTAAAGAAGAAGACTTGCGCGGATTGTTTATAGAGGCAGGCGCGCGACAGAAGGTGTGCATGTTTTCGCGGGCTCGTCCCGGTAAAGATGCCCTGGAGTGAAGCGCCGTTCAACTGGCAACCGCGTTAACTTTAACGCCAAGTGCACGTGATCATACATTCGGAGAGGCATCCATAAAGATGAATTAACAGGGAAATGTCACGCAAGCGAAATTGGGGTTTGTCTTGGAGTCTATGCACGTGGTCCCACTGGATTGACTCCGGATCAAGCTGTGACTGACAGCTAACTTCAAATTAAATCAAAGCGCTGGAAGGACTTGACTGCGATTGAAACCTGTGGTTCAGGTAGATTGTCTTAGATCTCAAGGATGCTGTGAGTCCTCGAGAAGTTTCGCGTTGGTTTTTGGAGAGTTGTAAACGCAACTTGAGCGTTCAGGATGTCTCAGGAACTCTGCGATGGATTTTGCTCTAAAACCTGCTCATTTATCCAGAGAGATAGAGGTTGACGATCCTCACGCTCATAGAAGGGTCTCTTTCTCGATTCTGGAGATACGCAAGGCTGATTTCATGATGTATTTAAAGAAGACTCAGTGAAGTTGCACATTGCTCGCTACGACATATGGGAATATGAAGATAAGCTATTTATATGAAGCAACAGGGGAATGGATTCAGACTGTGTTTTTCTGTCAGTTTCATTATTTTAAAAAGTGACGTACTGAATTGTTTTCTTCATGAATTCTGAAATGGCTGGCAAATATTCCTGCACAACTCATAATAATGCGCTGACTTGATAGTGCTGTCATTCATTAGATAGGCTGAATCTGAGAATCAGTGAAGGTCTTCTACTCATCAACAGGTGACTGAGGTAAAGCATCTCTATAACGCAGTTTCAGTTTGTTCAGCATAAGTCACTTGTACAATGTGATATATACATTTATATTAAGCTGATTTGATTTTAGTGAGTAACAAGGTTTTGGTACTATATCCTCACTGAGTAAATAAAGATTTTATTCTTTATATGTTCTGTATTAAGTCAAAAATATTTGTATTTCATTTCACCACATTTTCAATGACGCTATAAGTCTTTAAAACCCTAAGGCTCTTTAGTAACCATGTAAATGTGTAGGCCTATATATCCTTAAGGCATTGCTGCATCATGCCGTTATGTTGACAAAATATTGCCTACTGTCATTACTTGTTAATTTATTATAGATTTAGCCCTGCACATCCCAAATACATGGCACAAGACTTCTGACACTACTTTGAAAAAGTACACCTCCCTGTAGGTGGTTACCATAATGATAATTACTTGTATTATTCTGTTATCCAGTAACCAGGGCTGGGTAGGTTACTTTTAAAATGTATTGATTACGAAATACATGCTTTAAAAAGTCATTTGTAACGTATTTCGATACATTACTCAAGTTTACTAACTTCATCTAAATACTTTAGAATACTTTGGAATACTAATAAGTGTGGAACAAACACAAAAAAGGTCATTGCAAGTTTTTATCTCACAATTCTGACTTTTTCCCTCAGAATTGTGTGATATAAAGTTGCAATTGTGAGTTATAAAGTCAGAATTATGAGATATAAACTCACATACTAAATTCACAATTGCAAGAAAAAAAGGTTAGTATTGCAAGTTTATATCTCCCAATTCTGACTTTATAACTTGCAATTGTGAGTTTAAATCTCGCAATTCTGAGAAAAAGAAGTCAGAATTGTGAAATTGTGAGGGGAAAAAAAAAAACAAATTGCGAGAAAACGTTGCAGTGACAAGCGAATTATAAAATGACTCACAAAACATGAAAACAATCGTGGATCATCAGGTCATGACAGGACAGTTCAGTTGACAGTTGGGCAATTGTTTTTATAAATTCAGTCATTTTGTCTTGTTCAGGGCATAACTAAATAAAAATATCAACATTTTTATGATCCCTCTTAAAAGTATTAAAATGTTGATGAAACTTAACTCCGCTTTTTCAGACTGTCAGAGTCAGAGAATCACCAATCGCTGTTTAAATGACATTAAAACTCAAAGTAATCACTTTGGTAATCTAAAACACTTTTCAGATGTTCAGATTACCACCCATTTAAAATGTAACTGTAATGAAATACAGTGACTCAAATTTTGTATTTTAAATACGTAACTAAGTTACTTGTCTTTCGTTACTCCCCAACCCTGCCAGTAAGTTGCTGGATAAAAAAAAAAAAAAAAAAACGGTATTAAAAAATGTATCTTTTAGAATTCAGTTGGCTTATTTGATTACGAAATAGTGTTTGTCTTCAGATGTATTTGCAATAATAAATTCATTCTGGTGTGTAAAGCTAACACGATCGTCTCTCTGCGCTTACAGTGGTCCGTGCAATATCAGAATGCTCATACTGGTATGAGAGCTGGTCCCGTGGGTTTACTGTCGACCCTCCGTGCTTCCTTCTTTTCCTGCCCTGCTTCTCGCTGTCCACATGCAGGCGAAGAAGCGATACCTGCTGGTATCTGTGGGGGCCTGTAGCCTGCTACTAGCCTACCTGTGTGGCCTACAGATCGGTGAGTTCCAGAACCAGAACCACGCAGAGCTTTATGGAGTCTCACAGATCCCTCCTCGTCTGCCTCGCTGGCCTGAATGGGTGGATCCTCCCCTGCAGACGTACCTGGGTGAGGCAGAGCAGGAAGAGGATGGGCCTCTGCTTCTTCATCAACACACGTCTCCTCGCGAGAGACGAGAAATCCAGAAGAACATCTACAAGAGCCGACGATGTCGAATGGACACCTGTTTTGATTTCCAGCGTTGTGAACGGGGCTTTAAAATCTACGTGTACCCCCCTCAGAAAGGTGAAGCACCATCGGAAAGCTACCAGAAGATCCTGGCAGCCATCGAGGAATCCCGGTTCTACACAACGGACCCCAATGAGGCCTGTCTTTTTGTACTGAGTATAGACACTCTAGACAGGGACCAGCTGTCCACTCAGTATGTACATAATGTCCGATCCCGAATTCAAAGCCTCCCTCTGTGGTACGAAGGGAGGAACCATCTGATTTTTAACTTGTACTCTGGAACATGGCCCGATTATACGGAGGAACTAGGCTTCGATATCGGCCAAGCCATGTTGGCCAAGGCCAGCACTGACATGGACAACTTTAGACCACACTTTGATGTGTCAATCCCTCTGTTTTCAAAAGACCATCCTCAGAAAGGAGGGGAAAAAGGCTATCTGAATCTTAACAATGTCCCTCCTTTACGGAAATACTTGCTGGTCTTCAAAGGGAAGAGGTATCTAACTGGCATTGGTTCTGAAACCAGAAATGCTTTGTATCATATACATAACGGGGATGATATCATTTTATTGACTACGTGCAAACATGGGAAAGACTGGGAGAAGCATAAGGATGCAAGGTGCGACAGAGACAATGAAGAATACACAAAGTAAGTCCAATATATTCCCGTTTTTATTACGCTGGTGTAAGGATGGTAGCCTTTCTTTAAAGGAATAGTTCACCCGAATATGGAAATTTTATCATGACGTTGTTTCAAACCTGTATGACTTTCTTTCTTTTTGTCCATTCAATGAAAGTCAACAGTTGAAACATTCTTCAAAATATCTTCTTTTGTGTTTCACACATTCCAGGTTTGGAATGACTCATATCATTCCCGCATGAGTAAACAATGAGTAAACGATGGCAGAATTTACAGTTTTTTGTGTGAACTATCCCTTTAATTGTTTTTTTGTTGAATTTACAATGTCAGTCGAGCTATGCAGATTGTTGTTTACTCCATTCATATGACTTTTTCCAGTTTTGGCTTTACTTATATGCTTGGTCATTTAAAGGCTAACCTGAGTAAACAGCATTGAGGATAGAAAGCAAAATGGCAGTGTTTAATGTCAGAGTGATTTAGACTGTTGCTTGTTTTGTACTCTAGACTGTAGTGTTCATGTAGTTATCATGGGAATACCGCTATAAATGGAAGTGGTGTTACATTTGTCTAGCTCAGGAAAAAAGTGCAGTGGAAAAGGACTCTAGAGGTCTCTTAGCCTGAAACAAAGCCAGTCTTCATCTTTTTGTGACAAATAAATAAGAGTGGTACTGTGTAAATCCACTGTTTTGGTGAGGTTTATGTTATAGTGTTTAATTCTCTTTGGTACAAGGATATAAAAAGTGATTGCCTTATATTATAAGGATGTGTTTGCAATGCATATAGTTTATTTCTTTTTGCCAAGATGTGAACATTAGACACTGATTGCCATGTGCAACAACTAGTAGCAGGAATAAGCATTTTCTGTGTATCCAGTTTTATTGTCAGATACATTTTATGTTTATGTGTTGTGTTAAACAGTTTAACAGATTTTTTAGTTTACTATGTGCTAAGACAAACCCTGGATCGCTTACTGAGGTTTATGATCTACCTTTCAAAGAGCAGGCTGGAGCTACATTTTATGTTTATAATTAGTTCTTCTCTTCAGAAAGATCTTAATCTGTTGTCTTTTCTGTTGTACTGTTTTAATGGGGTTATTACACATTTATTACCATGTAATTATAGTGTAATTACATAGGAACAGATGTCTATCCATTTTTTGAACGTCACAAGAAAAGCAGACTTACAAAGATAAAAATATTATGTGTGTGATGGTTTTCAATTGTGGTAGTAGCAAAATGCCTTTTACATTGTTAAAATTGGTGCAATTTAAAACAGTGTCTAAGATCATTAAAGGTTAACAACAGTCTACGCTACTCAAATTTGGAATAAATATATATGGAAATAAACATTTTATATCAAATTAACCCTCATTTTCATATTATGATTCAGATAAATGATACAGAACAGGAGTTATAATTTACCCAGTAAGTACAACAAACAGGACAGATGAAATCAAAGCATTTTTGGACATTACAACGATTTTGATGTACTCATTGGTTTTAAGATGAAATGCTCCACAAGCAAATGTTGTTCAGGTGTCTGCACACTTTTGACCGTTTAGTGTATTAAAGAGTATTGCATTAATGCATATAATGTAGAGTATTAAATAGTTGGCCAGATTTAACTCTTATGTAATTGGTGGATCATCAGACTGAAGAAAGTAGGGTTAGAAAGTCTTGACTAGCAGACTCTTATACTTTAAATGAATTGAAACAATTTCAGGGAGGCAGAACAGTCAATAACTGGCCCTCAGTTGAATTAATCAGGAGCTTAGTTACATAAAATACCACACACACACACACACACACAAACACATTGGGTTTTCATGTTTTATGGGGACATTCCATAGGCGTAATGGTTTTTATACTGTACAAACTGTACATTCTGTCCCCCTACACTAACTCTACCCCTAAACCGACCCGTCACAGAAAATGTTCTGCTATTTTACATTTTCAAAAAAGATCATTCTGTATGATTTATAAGCTTGTTTCCTCATGGAGACCAAAAAATGTCCCCACAAGATCAAAATTTATTAGTATTACTGTACCTGTGGGGACATTTGGTCCCCATAATGTAGGGAATACCCGCCCACACACACACACACACACACAAACACATTGGGTTTTCATGTTTTATGGGGACATTCCATAGACATAATGATTTTTATATTGTACAAACTGTTTAATCTATCCACTAAGCCATAGAAAACGTTTTTCATTTTCAAAAAAGATCATTCTGTATGATTTATAAGCTTGTTTCCTCGTGGGGACCAAAAAAATGTCCCCACAAGATCAAAATTTACTAGTATTACTGTACCTGTGGGGACATTTGGTCCCCATAATGTAGGGAATACCCACCCCCCCACACACACACACACACACAAACACATTGGGTTTTCATGTTTTATGGGGACATTCCATAGACATAATGATTTTTATATTGTACAAACTGTTTAATCTATCCACTAAGCCATAGAAAACTTTTTTCATTTTCAAAAAACATCATTCTGTATGATTTATAAGGTGTTGTCCTCATGGGGATCAAAATTGTTTCAGATATTGCCGTGTTTGTGGGGACATAGCTTCTGTTCCCAGAGATGATTACAGACAGAGCCTGACAACGTCACTTACTGCTTGTCTGACCCACCGACATAGACACTCTCTTGGACGCAAAGGCACAATAACACACATAAAGTTACCCCTGGGATAAAGATATTCCAATTTTACTGGCATTATCTGTTCAGATGTGTTTTATATTTATAAAAAAAATTGGAATACTTTGATATGGTTATTATAGTGGATTGAAATGGGCTGTGCTGCACTACTAAGTCACAGTTTGTAGTCTGCGTGTTCAAACAGGCATGTACTTCGCATGCTGTTTCTTCTGTAGCCGTATGTGGTGCAAGTAATGCATGGTTTTGTCATAGTTTTATGGTTACAATAACAGGTGAGCCATAAGATGGATAATTAGTGGCGTATTCAGCTTAAAGCATTTGCCTAGAAGCAATTTAACATGCTGAGAAAGCAATATAAATCATACATTAATATAAGTCATACATACATCACATACATTCATGTAAATCATACACAAATGAAAAATTGCATTACATACATAAACAACAATGATGGTATTAAATATAGTTACAGAGATGATCTTCAAGGCCAGTTTCACACATACTGTGTGGGGTGTGAGCTTTCACACTGATAGTGTTTATGGTGCATCACAGAGACATTTATGTCTCAGGGGTTGATTTCAAAGTTTTCTTTTTGTTATATGAATGCTACATTAAAACTGTTTGATAAAAATGAAGGTACGATTAAACAAGTTTCCTTTTCAAATGCCTTATATTATATTGTTAAAATATGACATGCTTAAAATATGACATTGGATTTGGTTAAGATAGGACACAAACGTGACAGTGAGCAACTTGTGATGAAATACAAGTGATGTGAGAATAATAATTTAAAAAATCACAGGAAACTGTATTTTGAACAAAACATTTTTGTTCATAATTTCCTTGCTGTGTGCTTTTTTTCATATTACTCAAGTGTGAAAATATTTTTCAATTTTATGTATTAAGGATGCATAACATTAGTTCCTTCATTTATGGACTTTATAACTCAGAATTCTGACTTTTTATCTCAGAACTCTGACTTTATATCTCAGAATTCTGACTTTTTATCCCAGAATTCTGACTTTATATATCAGAATTCTGAGATAAAAAGTCGCAAAAATCTCAGTTCAGAGATTTGCATATGTCGGATTAAAGACTATATTCACCGATTTTTCCTGAAATACCCAAAAGTAAGGGGCCGGTGAACTGGGAAAAGAACATAGTTAACTGCACATCTGATATAAAACACATCGTCAGATTTTAATTGAAGAAATGATTATCCTCATTATCGCTTTCCATAAACATCAGAAAATGTATTTTTGGCTAGTAGCCCATTTAAATGTCTGAAACTTTATGTGTTTGAAAACACAGAGTAGTGCTTTCAATAGCGTCTATCTCTGACTCAGCGCCAATCAAAGTGTGAAAGCACGTTTGAATTAGCAGTGAATATCTCAAATGGAGATCGCTGAATGCCAGCATACTTGTTTGTCAGCATTATTTGCATAATCGGATCATTGCGCCACTTCTGTCGTGTTTAGAGAGCATGTGCACACGGTTGCCAGATTGCAAATGTTAGGTAAAACACAGGGCAGAAAATGTATACTTTTAACAGAAACGCTCTAATTGGGGGGGTTTAACTGCAATCTTGACATCTGGCAACCACGAGCATGAAACAAAGTTAAAAACAAAGCTTGTCTTTAAAATTTTGTATGCACTTTTTATTTGACAAAACAAAGGAATTTTACATTTTAGACTCAACACTTTACTCTATAAATCTTTTTCCATCAGTGATATTCCATGTTGATATAGTCACAATTATCGTTTATTTAACCCTCGTGTTCTGTTCCGGGTCAAATTGACCCGATTAGATTTTCAAGTTTCTAGAAATGCTGGTTAACCTATGTTTTTTTTCTTGATATTTTGTGACTTTTTCTCATTTGTCATCATGAACACGCATGCAAAGTTTCAACATGCTGGTGTTTTTTGACATATTCAAACAAAATTGCTGTTACGTTCGTGACGTTCGCCGGGTCAATTTGACCCCCATATTTTAACGCTCTAAAGCAACTGTACTGACCCAAAATATTAAAATTATATTTTGTTATTTTATTTTTTTACTACCTTATGAAGCTAAAAAATGAGGTTTTCACACTTATTTCGATACAGAAAAATGTTGTAACCAACAGCATGTGTGTGAAGTTCTGATCCAGAAAGCTCTTGACTTTATGAAATGAGTTTACAAAACAGCCGACTTAGGAAAAGTACATATTTTCATTATACAGCTACATTTAATTGTTCAGTGATGATGTTCTAAGAAAAAAAAAAGTATTTATTGTATTTAAAAATGTACTGTTTATTTTCGAATTTTGTCAAAACAATCAGTTTTTAAAAATGGTTAAAAAACATTTTCATGAAATCATATCTCTAGATATACATTTTTTGGAATATTTGACAAACGATGATATTAAAAGTTTACAGTTTGTACCTGAATCTTTGTTGTTTTTCATAGAGTGATTTTTGAGGAATTGTATTGAATCCAATCAGGGTCAATTTGACCCGCTCCATAACGAGTGCACACAGAAATCCAACAGGGTTAAGGGAAGTCGTCTTGTCATTGTCTCATCCAGTCACGTAAAAAAAGGTTGTTGATGAACATTCTTCTCATAGATTTCGTGTGTGAATGCTGTAACCGTTAAATATGTGCAGCAAATCCGCAGTATGTGTGAAACAGGCAAAGTCAACAACACATAACTCAAAGAGGCAACAAGCACAACACCACTGCAAATAACAGAGTAATTCACATGATTTATTAATGCTGAACTGCATGCAGGGAACCAGAGTTCTTCTGTATAAAATGTGCAAATCCTATAGTCTGAGGAGAAATGAAATTTGAGAGATGGCACCAACCTACCAATCTCACTGGTAGATTTCTGGTCTCGCCACTGGACTCTTGATGGAAAGTTCGCATTGGCAATTTTTCATTATCAAGTGAGCCAGAGTCAAAGAGAGCCAGGTTTCAGAAGATGTCAAGTCTGCGTTTGTGCCTACAGTGGAAGATGGAAGACAAGAAGTAGGAAAAAGGTGGAGAAACAAGGGAGGACGAGCCCCCGCTGATAAGATGTATTGATAGACTCTAAATTAGAGCAGCTCACGACTGGGTGCTTCCTACAAATCCATCACACTCGAGAAAAAGAGAGACAGCATGAAGAGAGAAAGAGAGAGAGAGAAGCCTGCTGTTTTTTAATTAGGGTGTGTGATTAACGTGATGCGTTGTTTTTTAGCCTCAGAATCACACAAAAGGGAAGTGATTACAAATCCCAGTTATACTTCCAAAATTAATCACCCTCTTCAATAAACACAGCTGCTCAAACTTTGAGAGCTCACGGCTGTGCAGTATTAAATCCTAAACTTTTATGACAAGCAAACTTGAGGAATCTATCCACCGTCAGGCATAAAGGGAGACACATTGTTAAAATTGAATGAAAATGATCCGATTTGTTACAATGTTTCAAATCGTGGTTTTTGTCTTCCTTTTTTGAATTTTGTTCGGTATGTCTTTGTGACATATGCATTCATTCTTTTTATTAATGGCAAACTGGCATCTTATTTTAGTCAACAAAAACATATTAACTGACCCTTCGCTGGCAGTTTGATTGACAGGACCAGATCTGACCAATCATAACCCCCGAATCCGCCATTTTGTCTGACAAAGCAGTTAGTAGATTAACTTCGGTGAACTTGATAAATTGTGTCCTCACGTCTTTCCGCGCTTGAAACAACATTCCTTCTGATGTTCATTCATGTTTATTTGATGCTATAAATGAACTAGTGTGAAGAGATGATCTGTCACGACACATTAAAGACACACTAGACGCTATTTATTGATTAAATTTCTTTAAAAATGGCAAAATTGGAAACGTAATCTCATAAAATAACATGATAACTAATACTGCAACAATGCATCGGGACAATTTGTAAGCATTTTGCCATTCGGTTGCAAATTTGAACAATCTCATTCGCATGATGTGCTCACGCCAGGTTAGGTTTGCCTTGCCTTCGGACCTTCATGGTGATGTTTTACTACAAAACATAATGTATGTTTAAACACATGGTTCAGGAGACGTTTGTTCAATGGCTTGAACACTATCAAAGTTCCTTTAAGACTGTATAGAAAGTCTTCATTTTAAAGTTCAAATGTCTACCTCTGGATGACCACTGGCTTATTTTTAATCAAAATCAAATCGTATTATTACATAATGGCATGATTCTACACCTCAATGAACTGCTAAATTAGTTCTAACTTCTTATGTAAAAAAAACCTTAATAAAAAAAAAAATCGTTAAATTAGTCGACTAATCAGAAAAAAAAAACGTTAGATTAGTCGACAGAAAAAATAATCGTTAGTTGCAGCTCTAATGGAAACGCATAACTATTTTATGTTTTGGCAAATTACCGACTAATTCATATTGTAACGATCGTCAGCTGAAGTGCCCGCTGTAACCACTAGAGGGCACTTCACCATGGACTCAGCACTACAAACACTCACTCACTCATTCATGCAGACTACATTTCCCAGAAGCCCCGTACCTATCACTGATCACCTCACCAGCTGCAGCTCATTATCAGGACTAAATTAACACACTGCACACACACACACACACACACACACACACACACACCATTGCAAGGTCTTGTTCTTTCCTAGTGATTTACATTTCTGAGCGTTTTTGTTATGTTTTACTACAAAACATGCATTTTTGAATGACTAATATTGCTTTAATTCATATGAAAGCGGTAACTTCTGCAATACTTACACTAGAGCCTCAGCACGGCTTTGTTAATGTCTTGTGGTGTTATTTTTGAGGAAAACTAAATTCATTACATATTTTTATGCATTTTTTTTTTCCCCAGCTGATCTTGCACCTAAAAACGTTTTTGTGTAATTGTCAGTTACAGTTACTGTTGTCTCTGCTGTGGTCTGTACTATTTGAGCATGGATCACGGATAAACAGTGACCACCGGAAATTTGTTAGATGAAAATCGATGCTGTTGAAGTTTATGCTTCGGTTGGCTAATCAAACACAGAACAAAACACTTCAGCACAGCCAAATTTCTTCAGAAAATTAACCACTGTGAAGTAATTAATGTTGCTGAGCTCAAATAAAAATTTATACCCCATCATCACACCTACTTTTTCACATACAGGAACAGCTGACTAAATGTGTTAAATTAAGTACATAATCAATATATAATATGGCTTTCTTCAGACATAAACATATTGAATTACAAGCATGGACGCTTTTTAGCCAGCAAAGAGATCAGGATGTTGAGATGATGTTTCATGATGCCTTTTGTGCGAATCTAGTAAATGATTCTCATTGAAAACAATGGGGTTACAGGGGAAAACATCGCTATAAAATGGTAAGGGATGATTTTTCTGATACTTGATTCTTTTTGTAGTGAAAGTATGTTGGATGACAAATTAACTCAGTATACCAGCTTGGCCTGCTGTTGGCTGAGAGATGGATCATGTTTCTAGCAGGAGATTTTCGGCTACCTAGAGACTTTCAGAGATTTCAATAGGCATTCTCCACAGTTTGGGAGAACACTGCACTGTGGGAGACAGCGGGAAAGAATGAGAGATATGAAGAGGCATTCGACAGAAGAAAGAAAGAGAGTGTAAAAATGTTCTGAAATGTCAGTAACAAACCCACCCACATGGAAAGAGGTTTAGTTACTGTTTGTCCAGTAACCAAAAATCTCATCTCCCTAATAAAACTCTCTCAGCTCCTGAGGACCAAAATTGCATGGAGAACAGTCGTATTTTATATTTGTAGTTGTATTATAAATTCTCATTTTCAACAACACTTCAAAAATCAGAAAAGAACTGGTGTTTTTTTACAGTAAGCACTGCATCTGGAAGAGTTAAATGTTCACGCTGCCTTCTTTCTGAGCTTTTGCATTCATCCACGCACAGTACATTCGGAAAATCCTGACAAACATTAAAAAGCAACAAAAAAGCATCCATCAAAAGGGATGATTCACATACAAATTACGTTTTTAAGAAAGCACTATTCATGTTTCCACCCTAATGTCACTCATTATGGAAACTAGTGCTGCAACGACGCATCGACGTCATTGATTACGTCGACGCGCCACACTGTTAACATTCATCTGGCGTAATGGTGGCTTCTGCTCCTGGGAACGGAGAAAGTTCCATTCTATCACAGAAACCTAGACCACGATGATCAAAAGTATGGGAATACTTTCAACAGAGGCCAAATAAAACGGTCCTTTGTTCCCTTTGCAAAACCGAAATGGCGTACCACTGATGGAATTGGATCTCTGCCAAAATTTTATTATGTGAACTGAGTTGAGGAGAAAATCTTCGTCTCGCAAATAAGAATATATTTTGAGCGAAAGAAAATCAGTTTCAAAGAAGTTTATTTGGATGTGCGCGGACGTTCTCTTTCGCACGTGCGCGGTTTGAGTCGCTCGCGCTCCTGATTTCCGCCCGCGCGCTCGCTAAGACTCGCTGCATTACAGACAGAGCAAGAGGAAAAACACATGGTTCAGGAGACGTTTGTTCAATGGCTTGAACACTATCAAAGTTCCTTTAAGACTGTAGAGAAAGTCTTTGACACTCTTCATTTTAAAGCTCAAATGTCTACCACTGGACGAGCACACATAAGTGGCTTATTTTTAATCAAAATCAAATCGTATTATTACATAATGGCGTGTCCCAGTGTTTCTACACCTCAACAAACTGCAAAATTAGTTCTAACTTCTTACGTAAAAAAAATATTAATAAAAAAAACCTTAATAAAAAAAATCGTTAGATTAGTCGACTAATCAGAAAAAATTAATCGTTAGATTAGTCGACAAAAAATAATCGTTAGTTGCAGCTCTAATGGAAATGCATAACTATTTTATGTTTTGGCAAATTACCGATTAATTCCTATTGTAACGATCGTCAGCTGAAGTGCCCGCTGTAACCACTAGAGGGCACTTCACCATGGACTCAGCACTACAAACACTCACTCACTCATTCATGCAGACTGATCACCTCACCAGCTGCAGCTCATTATCAGGACAATATTAACACACTGCACACACACACACACACACACACACCATTGCGAGGTCTTGTTATTTCCTAGTGATTTACATTTCTGAGCATTTCATTTCTGTCTAGTCTGCCCATTTTTGATCCTGCCTGTTTCTACCGTTTTCGATGTTTATCTTCCTGCCCTTGGACCTATAGCCTTGTATTTTTGGACTGTGTTAACTTGCTGCCTGCACCGATCTATCTGCCTGTTCTTCATTTACGACTCCTATTCTGTGACATTTCCATTTGCTGGTATCTGACCATACCTTCTGTTAATAAAAGCCTGCATTTGGATTTTCTCTCCTCTGACCCGTCATTACACACATGAATTCGTAAAATCTCATTTGTATGTTATTGTGTAATTTTATAATTATTTATTATTTATGAACAAACATTCTTCCAGTAGTTATCTGGTCTTTAATAATGTTCTAAAAAGGTTAGCACAAAAACATTATTTATGCATTGCGGATGGTTTTTCATCCTGAAATTATTTAGTTGGATGTTCATTTAATATTTTAAAATTTTAGGCTATACTCTGAATATTCTTAAGGATTCCTATAATGTTTAAAAAAATAATGTTCATATAACTCAATAAGCAAAACATTGTTAGAACGTATTTTTGTTAGCTGGGCATACATGCTCACATTTTTTTCTAAAAATTGTGCATTTCCATGTGAATCATGAATTTGCATAAAAAAAATAATCATTTTATCGTGAAATGGGGTTGAATTAAACTTCTATGACTTTTTGGAACCCAAAAGGAGAAAATGTCCAAGTTACTTTTTTGCAAACGGCAGTGTGAGACTTTGCTAAACCTCTTGTTTTTTTTTTATTTCCCTCATATGTCACATGGGTTGTAAATGAGTAAATGACAGAATGTTCATTTTCAGGTACTTTCCTGTAAGCTTTTCTAGAGAGCTACATATCGCTGCACCTGCACGATCTGTGGCTAAATTTTGCTTTGCTTGGATTTCAGAGTGATCTGTTTCCCCAGACTGTGGTGCCAGCACTCTTAAACATGATTTACTCTGTCACAGACAGCCTGTGTTCACACCTTCATTTCATTGAGTAGCCACCCGAGCCAATTCTTTGTAGCACAGACTGCACAACGCCATGACTCCTTGAGAGGATTCTATCACAACTGTGCGTTATTACAACCAAATCACATGCAATTTGTATCATGCATGCACAGAACACACAAAATAAGTATGTTTTAACTGAATATAGATAGAAAATATATTCTTGATCCCTTTCTGTTGTGCCTTCAGCGAGAATTTGGTCCATTCGCAAAGACCCGCCCCCTTTAGTGACTGTTGCCATGTGCTCTCGCCACACATCATGTTCTCACGCCGTGAAAAATACATTGCGGAGCAAAGAGAATGCTGACAACCTATGAAACAGCCTCATATTTTAAATATTGTAATTTTTTAAACAATTTAAGTTTAAACAATAAATACCGTTTAGTGGCGCTTTAATGTGTCGCGACAAATCACTGTAGATCCTTCAAACCAACTATTTCTTCATACTAGTTCATCAAATAAACATGAATGGACATCAGAAGGAATGTTGTTTCAAGGGCGGAAAGACGTGAGGGCACACAATTATGTTAAGTTCAATTTCACCAACGTTAATCTACTAACTCTCCTGACTGCTTTGACGGACAAAATGGCAGATTCAGGGTTATGATTGGTTAGATCGCCTGTCAATCAAACTGTTTGGGAAGGGTCAATTGTCTTATTATGCATCTGTTACGTAGCTATATTTTAGGGCTGTAACGGTACATATATTCGTCCTGAACCATATGAAATGGCCACCATTCAGTTCTTGCAGTTAGACAACAAATACAGTCAGTCACAGACGATCCACACTCCAATCCAGAAGGAGGCGAGCACATTAATGCATCACTGTTTGCTAACCGCCAAAACAGGAAAAAGAGCAGAAGAAGAACAGCACAAGTGTGAACGACCGCTTGAGAGAAGTCCTCTAGATGTACATGTAACCCCTCCAACCGGGTCCTACTCGACCGGTTCCGAGCAGGCCTCGAACCCCAGCATGGGAGTCGGACGCATTAAAAAGGAGCTAAAGGCATCTAAAACATCTCTTGAGTGAGGTTTACTCACACAGCAACTACTCACTGGCCTCCGTTACACTCACCTAAACCATCCGGGTCACGGCACCAACGTAACTCCTACACCCGGGTCCTTCTCGACCCGCTCCGAGTGGTCAGGAATACAGGGGAAGTACTCTGACTTATTTGTAAGTGAAAGCTTGTGAAATCAATCCGATGGCATGTTAGGAAGGGGTAATTGCAGATGACGAGTTGATTGGATAGATCATTTGAATGTGCTCCTCCTGAACTTAGTTAATGAAACATCATTTCTGACACAGCGTCTCGTTCCCTTTCCCAGGGAACCAGGGTTACATTCATAACCGATATGTTTTCTGAGTATTTCTAGTTGTGTCAGGTATGTTAACGAGATACACACATTACAGATTTCAGCTTTATCATGTTTTGTATTTCTGTTGTGCTTTTGATTTGCTTTGGCATTGTGGCAAATTGGATCTTTTGAAATTCTACTGGGTTTGGTCTGATAGGGTCATTGAAAAGTATAAAGGATCGGGATTAAAAAAAAATCCTGGTAGCATTGTGACAAGCAAGGGGGGCGAGAGCCATGAGGGAATGGTGCGAGGCCGTTGCCGCGAGTGATAATTAGCGTCAGCTACGTGCTGCACCGGTGTTTTGTTGTGTTTTATTATGTTTGTGTGGGAGGTAGTCGTGGAACTGCGCTATTTTACTTTCGTTTTGTGGTTTGTTTATTTATTTGATTAAAGTACGTTGAATGTTCGCTGGTTCCCGCCTCCTCCTTCCCGTACTTGAGAACTGTGTTACAAACATATTTTAGGGAAAATAGTTTAGTCATGAGTAGAAGAAAAAGTATTATAAATATGCCCATGGAGTTATAAGATTTTATTAATTTACATGACTTTTACAGGTCTAAAAATCACACCTGAGGCTCAAAATGAGTATTCTTCATATTTACAGGTTTTCTAAGGCCATGATTCTTCACAGACAATAGAAAATGAATTTAAAAAAAATAAATTTCTTGAATTTTTTTGTCTAATTTTAAATCATTTAAAGTCTCCTAGTAAGTCCAACTGGTTGAAAGTGCTGGTCTAGATGAAACAATTGAGAATTGTGTCATATGTGATTTTATCATCTCATTTAAGATTTTTTGTCGTATGGGTTGCCTCATCAACAGTGAGATGAATGATATTGTCATTGTCTTTTCTTCTCTATTGTGACGTATATCTGAGTGAAACGACTTCAAGAAAAAAAATACGTCCATTGGGAATTGATTGGATGGCAGTGGTTTGCTATTAGTCAATGTCATCTGAGTGATAGGTTTGCCTGTCCTTTGCGCCGAAAAACAGAGAAGAATGTTGTTGCAAGAGGAAGAGGAATGTATTTTGACACGTGAATTTAAAAAAAATATGTGCATGGATGAATAATTAAAAATTAATTAAATCATTTTGATTTCATGGTGACTTTAAGGAACCTTGAGGTCTTGTAAACTACTGTCAAAATGCTGTATTGCAGCCTCATTAAAAGTAAAGACTGTACAAATGTTTTCTGGAACAAGTCATTTACTATAAAGTTCACTGACTTCTTATACTAAGTAACTCATTCCTGAAGGTGTTTGTGAGTTACCATTGTTGCCATTTTCCTGATAATACAACATTTCATTTAAATTGATAACATTGAGCAATTGTGCAGAAACATGAAATGCCATTTTATTAATTTGATAAATGAATCAATGATATATATTACTGGTCAAAAGTTTGGAATAATTAAGTTTTTTTAAAAATGATTTTTCTTATTGTAACAACAGAGATCCACTGGAGGCGAGTTTAGGTGAGAACCCAAGTGCAGCTTTATTTATAGTCCATAAAACAAACATAATTCAGTTACTGGGAATATCCACATAATCCACAAACATCGACCAGGAACTAGGGATGGCTGACGCGAAACTAACGTTTCGACACAGTGTCCAGATCCCGAAGTGTAGACGTTTCGATACACTGCTCCGAAATGTGATTCAAAACACCCGTGTCACGTGACTATGGCTAAACGAAGCTTCTGCGCATTTCGACAGGAGGCGTGCCAGCCGAGTCTGCGTTTGATTGACAGCGGCGGGAACAAATCACACAATCGCACATCCGTCTCAACTCTCACAAAGTTGAAAAGAGGAGTTAATGCACCTTCGCCTCGTGGGTTTTTGTGAGAGGAGAAAGCAATTAATATTTTAATATTATAAAAATAAAAATCCGTAAAACAAACAAAAATTAGACCATTGTGGATTGATTTGTTTTATTAATTTTCATTTTTCATGACCAAATTAACCTAGTTGTTGTTATTATAGTTATATAGTGAGGATGTTAAAAACTCACCACATTAGCACAAACATAAAATTTTTATTTTTTAAATGTTTGGTTGTCAAAGTTGTTTCAGATAACATGCGCAATTGACCACTAGGTGTCACCGTGGAGACGGGTGTCGGTATAGTTTCGAAGCCTCGATACAATACGGCACATTTGTTTCAACTGTTTCAGTATTTCATGAAGCCTTGCTCTGCCCACCACTACCAGGAACAGTGGAAACATGAGGGTTTAAATAGACAGACTAAAGACAAACGATGAACACCTGTGAACAATGATTACACCCAATAAACCAATCAGAACACAACATCAAACAGGGGAATCACATGACAAGGAGCACATGGCAGGGTCACATGACAAACTGGGGAATCACATGACATAAGACAGCTGGGCACATGGGTAAACAAACATGACACTTGACAACAACAATGAAACACGAACAATGAACAGAAATAAGAAAACATGAACATGAACAAAACAAAAACTAGACATAACACTTATGCTTATCAAGGCTGCATTTATTTAATCAAAATACAGTAAAAACTGTAATATTGTGAAATATTAAAATTTAAAAGAACTGTTTTCTATATTAATATTTTTAAAAAGTAATTCACTCCTATGATGCATTTTTAATGAATTTTCAGCATCATTACTCCAGTCTTCAGTGTCACATAAAATTTTAATCACTGAGTTGCTGCTTAATGTTTTTTTGTAGAGAATTTTTTCAGGATTCTTAATAATTATAATAATAATAATAATAATAATAATAATAATAGAACATTTAAATTGTAATAATATTTCACACTCTCAGCTTTGGTGAGCATAAGATAATTCTTGCGAAAGCTACGGTGGCCGAGAGAGCTCAAAGCGCTGCAAATAATAAAACACATGCAAATTATAAAAAGCACATGCAAATAAAAAAAAAAACACATGAAAAAAAACAAAAAACAAAACGTGATCATCAGTTTGACAACACATGTGCTGCAAATCCTCACAACACATCAACTCAAAAATGCGCTGCATATACAAAAAGCGCTGCAAATAGCACAAACCACAACGGAAATGTTTCAAGGGGGACCCCAAAAACTGAATAAAACTTTCATAAAAATTTATAGTTTTGTATATACATAACTCCTGAATAAAACATTTAATGTGTTTCGACTGATTAAAAAAAAAAGTTTTGAACAAATTTGATTGGTTTGTCGATAGTGAGCGCAAATGCAGGTGATAAGCGTTTTTTATTAAACGAGTCATTGAGTCGTTCATTCAAACGATTCGTTCAAACGGCCGATTCGTCAAGAATGAGACAGATGTTTGTGCATGGGTCATTGAATCTTTGACTCAACCAATTCGTTCAAAACACCGAATCATTCAAAACACGATTGAGTGTTGCTGTGAGATGCGCTATGCTGTGATCTTTGTTTGGATTCATCGGATCTATTTTCGCTGCTAAAATAGACCAAGACAGTCATTATTTGTCTAAAATGTAAGTGACTTAAAATTATTAACTTGTTTGTTGAACTGTCATATGAAATCAGTGTCACATTTTCAATCGTGAGCTGATGGTAAATTAAGTGATGGACTGGGGCCCCAAACTGCAATGAAGCAGCTTTGGGGGGGGGGGGGGGGGCAGCTTCCAAAAGGTTGAGAACCCCTGCTATAGACGTTGGAGGAGAACCATAAGTATGACACACACACACACACACACACACACACACACACACACACAGCCTGTCTCTACCTCCGTTACAGAATGAAATGTTTTGTTGATCACTGACACAGAGAGCATGTGTGCTGCTAACACTAGCACTCTTTTAAATGAGCTGGTCTTCTTGTGTGCTCTGTAGAGGTCAATCAATTTTCTGTATAGTTTATGAAAAGTGACATCACCATTAATAACATTTTACTCTGCTCAGCTGTGTCAATTCAAATTCATTCACCTGTCCAAAAATGAACAACCTGCAGTTTCAGCCATTCTTCACACGACCACACACGAGAGTTAGGTACTTATTTTATATTTAAAAAAATGGATGTTAGGTACTTTTTTATATTTAAAAAAAAATGGATTTCTAACAGGTTTCAACCCTTCAAGGAAGACACGTGGAGATATACTAGCTGTGTTCTGATTATGGTGATGCTTGTAAAAATGAAAGATCAATATGTTTGGATGACTGGCCTTTTTTTCCCAAAATATTAAAACATATATAGAGCCATTGCAGACTTGAATGGTTTCTTTAGAGAAGAAACCACTCAAGTCTGCAATTCTTTTTTTTTATTTGTGGAACTTTTTCTAATCACTTTTTCTACTTTTATAATTCAATATAACAAATGGTTAAATGTGGAAAAGTACAGATAAACTGCAATAACATAATTAATATGAGATTAAAATCTGAATGCATAAGAATAAAGCATGAATTCGAAGTATAAGCATTAAGTATAACATGATTATATAACTGTAGACAGAAACGCATTTAAACAAAAAAAAGTGGAGCAGAACTTTAAGAAAAAGTGAATACAAGTGGTTAAAACATCAAATCCATGTGGAAATAAATTAAGATATTTAAATAATGTCAATAAACTTTAAATAGTGCATTATAAAACATTGCTTAGAAATTGGATTTATACAAAGAATCACAATAGCTAATAAAAAACAGCTCTTTGTAGAAAAGTAAGTTAGTTGATTTGCAATTAATGGCTCATATTTTCAGTGTGACTATTTTCGTGTCTTCGGCTGTGTCTGAATTATTTCCTCACATTATTCTTGAGAAAACGTGACAAGCCTTAACAAGCACTGTTTCTGTCATCTAAAAACACTTTAAGCACTAAAGAACACACACACACACACACACACACACACACACACACCAAAAACTCACACTGCCCAAAAATATGTTTTTTGGTGTTTTTTTATGTGTCACAGTGAAATGTGACTATATTAAGGTGTGGAATATGTAGATAAAACTGCAATATAAACAGAATACTTGAGTTCACAATGCACCACAGTGTCAGTGTTTATCTGCTCACTCTATGGATTTCCTCGCCGAATCCAACATTATACCCCCATATGTAAATGTAACGTATTTAATGTCTTTTATTATTTTAATGCTAACAAAATCTCTTTCTCCATCACTCTGCAGGAGTCCTATTGTGGGTGATTAAAAAAAAAAAAAATCTTACTATACTAATTGACTTTCTCTTTGGGCCATGATTTGCAAAAAAATCCCAAGAGATTTAGAAATGACTTAATAATTGGACTCAATAATTGGTAAGAAATTAATATCCTTTTTTTTTTTTGGAGCGATATGTAAATTCACGAGCAGTTATTTTGCAAACGGAGAGGTTTTTGTGTATGACCGACAATGACCCCGAGATTTTTTCCAAATGTGCAGTGTCTAAACTGAAGCCCCACAGAGCAATTTCGTGTTTGGTCCCCTTTAGGATTACACAAATTCATAACCGTGTCTAAATAGATTTATTTCTCATAACCCCCTACTATGAAAATGTAATATATAACGTACCCACAGTCAGCTCAAGTAAGCATTTAGTGCAAATGTTAATTTTCATAAATATCCCTCACTCTTTCCCATGCCGTTTTTGAGTGCTGGCATTTATTTAACCACAACTTGATTTACAGGAATGTCAATGTGCCTTCACCCAGAATTCCCTGAACCAATCACCATCAGTGCTGCATTCATTACATCATCTCAGCTGTTATTTACCATGACATGATTATCGATCTGTTCTTATTCTGCATTTATTCCTCTTCATCAGAAATTATATAACTGCATCACTGCCCCAAACTCATCATTAAAGGCTGCAGTTAGTGAAAATGGTGATAAAGCAAGGTAGTTGCCTGCTACAGGATGAAAAAGTTGGAATTTTATATTATATTATATTTTTGTAATGTGTAGTAACAGTGGTCTAGTTAACCATGCATAATCAGTCCATATAATCAGTTCACGAGAAAATAACTACTTTACAAGTTGACGGTTTTGTATCAGTGGGCTGTAAGCAGATCGTACAAAAATTTATGAAGGTAAACGTACTAATTCATGCAAATTAACCACCGATTTGCCAAAATATTAAATATGTTGCGAACAATAGTTTTGACTGTTATGATTTACAGTATGAGGTCTTGACATTAAATGGACATATAATGTTTGTCCTTCTTTTGCACAAATTCTTGCACCATCTTTGAGAAGTTTTAGTCAATTTGACATTTTAGAATGGTCGACATGATGCTGTTCATCAATAAATTTTGGAATGATCAAAAATGCCACAGTATTGTTCAGTAATAACCTTATAATAAGCTATGCATTCCAGACAAAATTAGATAACCTTTCACAGGTGAGAACGTTTTGGAATGAGACATGACATGACAAATGTTTTCAGACAAACATATTAAACAGTCAAAATTTATATTGATTTGATTAGATTAGGTGTAAAAAATTTACAGGTACACTATGTATTTTTTTGAAATCACCAACATTTAAATAATGAGACAATACATCATCAATCCTTCTTCCAAAACGTGTTTTTGTTTTACCCTGATTCACTATGGTTAGGCTATTATAAGTTGACACATTTTCATTTTTCATCATTTAGCAGACTTTTTTATCCAAAGCGACTTACAAGGGCAGCAATTAGGGGGTCAGGTGTCTTGCTCAAGGGCACCTTAGTCATGGTTCATTCACAATCCCCACCTTCAATTCTTGCCGGCGTGGGAATCGAACCGGCAACCTTCTGATTACAAACCCAACTCCCTCATCACTAGGCCATATAAATATATATATATAAAATATAAGTTATTATATTTTAGACCCGCCAGGATGGTTTTCATGGGAGGTTATGCACGTACTTGAAGTCTGCTACCCGACCCGTTATTGGTAAGTTTGTGCTTGTTCTTTGTTTACCGATCATTTCATGCATGGTCGGGTCAAGTTCAAGCTTAAAATGTAACTGTACCGGTCAGGGGTGCGTTTCCCAAAAGCATTGTTAGCCAACTAACATCACAAGTTCCGTCGTTACTAACATAGTTCACGTGTAATGAATCCGCTCCGTCATGTTCCATCCACCTGCCACCAGAGGTCGCCCGCTCACATACACCACACTACATTTCCCATAAACCCCTCACCCAGTCACTGATCACCCTGCTAGCTGTAACAGGTTACCTTCACACCTGATTCATATCTCACCACTATAAAAGCACCCCTCACACACACCCACCTTGCGAAGTATTGTTATCCCTGTAACATTCTTAGCATTACCCTTGTCTTGTTGGCCTGTTTTCGGTTCCTGCCTGTTTCTTGTCTTTTGATGATTATCTGCCCGCCTTGTTGACCCTTGCCACTATGAGACTGTCTTTTTCCTGCCACTTCTGTTTTGCTGTTGAGTTGACCATTGCCTGTCTGACCACGTTTTATGAATAAAGCTGCATTCACTCATCGTTACATCATGATTAACCATAGTTCAAACAAACTGCATCTCAAAACGTGTTGTTGAAACGACAGTTAGAAGCATGGTATTTAATAAATTGCTATCTTGGGCAAAATATGCAGTCTGACATTAAATACAATGTATATATTTTAGAATATATATATGTAGAAATGGGCCAGGACCTCCAGTGTGAATTGGGACGGTTTGCAGCTGAGTGTGAGGCAGCTGGGATGAGGATCAACACCTCTAAGTCTGAGACCATGGTTCTCAGTCGGAAAAGGGTGGCTTGTTTGGCTTAGTTGTCACAACGCACAAGAAAGGTTGACATGGATCAGCTAAACAAAGCAAAACGTGGTGAGTCGGGTGACGATTTCATCCGAGGGGAACCCACCATTCATACCCCAGCTACGTGCCCTTATACAAAACCTTGAACATCAGGGAAATTACCCGTTAAAAAAAAAACTGCTAAGGAACAAGAATGCGACATTGACTTGGATTTTGGCGAAGGTGAGAACAGAGGCATCGGTAATGTTGTAAAAATGATGCAGAGATTGTGTTTTTATTACTCAACAGGCGAGAAAGGTGTTTTATTGTACAGATAAAGTGAACAGAATGGTTATTTCATTATGCTTGTTGTAGCACTGTGGTGGAATTTATTTTCAAGGAAGGACCGTGTCTATTAATGGGTAAAGATACAGTAACATCTTCAGCTAGTCAGCTTGAGATCCTTTCCATCTAAAGTGATTATATCTCTTAAGCCTGTAGTGAATGTTTTATGAACAGTAAGATGTAATGTTCACGTTCACAGTCACGCAAAGCTAAAGCACAACCAAAACAATGTTCTTCTGCAAAAAAAAAGGTTTCTAGAAGTCACAGAACGTACGTTTAACTATAGAACAACATTAAGTGGAACAATCTGTGTCTGTATTTTGAATGTTTGTTGCATATATATGTAATGATAGATTTTCACAACACTAAGGTTATTAAAAAACTGTCACATGTTTAAAATGGTCAATTATTTTTAGGGTTGTAATGAGTTTGTATTGAAGTGAGGCTTAATGGATTTTAATTACTTTTTAATTATTTAAATTTTGGCACACTGCAATGCTGGAAGAAGGGAGAAGCATTGGATGCTAATGTTCTTTCTGTCAGCGTTGTGTTTCAGTTTAGTTGCACACACACACACACAGTTTTTTTTTAATCATGTTTTATGGGGACATTGCATAGACAATGTTTTTTTCCCCTAACCCTAAACCTACGCATCACAGAAAACGTTCTGCAGTTTTACATTTTCGAAAAAAAACAAAAAAAAAAACAACAAACAACAACACATGCTTAGAAAAAAAAAAGTCCCCTCAAGAACATTAATTTTGGATATTGCACACACACACACACACACACAGGTTTGTTTTTGCTATCTTTGTGAAGACGTAGCATAGACTTCCATTGATTTTACATCCGATCAATGATATTTTCTAACACCTAACCCAACCTCTACTCCAAACCTACCATCACAGAAACACGTGACCATCACTAGATTTAAATAATAACTTTGAGTTTTATGGGGTAGAATTCTTTTGGTTGAATAATAAGCCTTTTTAGGTAGTCAAATGTCCTCACTAGGGGTTTGACAAAGTCTTTCACAATATAAGTGAGGACATTTGGTCCTCACAAGTATAGCCAAAACAAGCACACACACACAATGTTTAGATGATTAGAGAACAGTTTCATGTCTGAAACATTGTCTTGTGATTTCAGCGTATAGCATGACATTACATTTTCCCCTGAAAGAGGGGTGTCTGAAAGTCCATTGCTGTCTTCTACAAAGTAAGTGATTCTTTTCTGGTGACCCAAACTCTCCTCTATCAGTTCATTGTAACTGAGATGTTGTAAGTGATAGCTTGTCCTTGTCAGCGTTTTCTATTTACCTGCATCTTTGTGACTTGAACTACACCAAAGTCCCTTGTTGCCGGTTCACTCTGCGGCCATCTTGGGCCATGTATATATACAGATATATATATATATACATATTTCATTTATCACATGATGAGAGTAAGGGGAGATGACTAACAGGACAATGGCAGAGAATTTGGTGCACAACAGATCCTGAGCGTCATTGACGGGTATCTTGAATGATCTATGAATGGTCCACGTCCTGCTCATACTGTCACGACACAGATAAAGTGCCCCGCTATTAACCATAAGAGCTTTTTTCCAATTTAATCATCAGCCACAATTGTGTCAGACTGTCATGTTGTTTTCTCACTTGATGACTTGAAGGTTCCAGGTGTTCCTTACGAAAGCGGCGTTGTCATCTTCCAGCGGAACACGGTCAAAGGGCCACGGCATAAAACTGATACAGGAATTAGAGGAAGCATTTCAGAACACTTGCTGTATAATCCGAGATCTCTTGCTCCCTCACTCCTTCTGCTCTGCAATTTGAAACTTGCTGTCATGGGCATTAGAGCAGACTTCAATCCATCCTGCACTGGCGCTCAAAGAGCCGGGCAGACTGGAGGAAATTGATCAGTGCTGTAGTTAAGATTGGGAGGTAAATATAGCAGTGTGTTGGAATGCTACACCAGGAGATAAGAGTCTGAGTGCTGTGTGATGCTACCTGATGTTACAAGCTCTATTTTGGAGTCACGAGGACACACACACACGCACTGACAACTAATACATTGATCGTTTAGTTGCTTAGCACACTGTACATGTATCTTTGCATGGATTTAGCTGTCACTCAGGAGCATTGATAGACACAAATGACAGGCCATTAGAGTCATATCAAAGAGCAAAGATACCTAAAAGTATAAATAATGCAAGAGATTTTTTAAACGTTTTTACATTGCTGGATTTTCAGCATCATTACTCCAGTCTTCAGTGTCACATGATCCTTCAGAAATCATATGCTGATTTGATGCTCAATACATATTAATTATGATTGTATTTTTGTGGAAACTGTGATCAATTTTGTTTTATTTTAGCGTGATTTGTATATTATTATAGTTTGTATTGATAATTTGAATCAGCTTTTATTTTATACTTTCAGTTTTTATTTAAATTTTTGTTATATGTTTGTCATTTTTGACTTTGTGTTTAATTTATTTTATTTCGGTTTTAAAATAAGAAAAAATATAATATATTTATTTTTAATTGAGAAAAATTAGAAATGTTGATTGGTAGCAGCTAACTGGAATAAATTTTTCATCTTATATTTTATTTCAGCTTTTTTCAATTATTATTATTATTATTTTTTAATAGTTTTAGATTTAGTTAATGGCAATAACCCTGCATATGCAGCATTTTTACATATTTATTCAAAGAATTTGTAAGTGTGTAGACTTTTTGATTTTTTGTCAAACAAATAGCCCCATCCCGAACCCATGACATTGGTTAAGACAATATTACTGCTTTAACCTGGTTGGAAAGGTTAAAAAACCCCGAGTTAATTGAGTGATAAGAATATGAAACAAGAAAAAAAGTTACTCTTCCATTGCCAATCCATTTTGCTTGTAGTCAGATTACTTTTTTCTGGCTCACGAGGATGTGAAAGAAGGTTCAGTTTTTCACTAATGATAAAATGCATAAAATCAAACTTTCAGTTTTAATAACTGCACATACCTCCCATGGTCAAGTCAACCTCTGTCTTCAGTGGTTTGACTTTGCTGAAGGAGTAAATAAAGTTTCAGATATGAGATTCCTCATGCCTGAGGACACGTCTACTGATGAGAACTGTATTTGCAGCGAAACTATTATACAGTAGGTCATTATGCCCTGAAAGAATATGATGACAGAATGTACTGCTAGCTCGTCTATATAAATGTGTGTGTGTGGGTCTGTGTGTGATATAACAGATGGTGAGCAATGTGTTTAGAGGCACTCTAAATTTCAGCAGTGAAAATAAAGCCCAGCTGCGGAACGGAAAGCAACGCTGCAATCACAGAGCATTGTCTCACACCGTCTCATACACGAAAGCTTCCTCAGCTCTTAATCCCTTTTCACAAGCAATTAAAATCTTTCTTTCTCTTTCTCTCTCTCACACAGCTTGAGCTTTGAAATGCGATCACAGGGTGGCTTGTTCAACAGAGGTTTGCGCGGAAGTGTCGTTCAGAACAGCATGATCCACTAATGGTTCTCACTTTTGTTTGTCACACCCCAGCACCTTTGAAACTAGAACAGACTTCTTCTTTTTTTTTTTTTTTACTCTCCATGACCATAATATGAGTGTCTGTCAGTATTGTCTGTTCGACCAGACAGACTGGGGAGGCAAGATTTACATTTACATTTACATTTAGCAGACGCTTTTATCCAAAGCAACTTATAAGGGGAGCATTTAGGGGTTAGGTGTCTTGCTCAAGGGCACTTTAGTCATGGTATTGAAGGTGGAGAGAATGCTGCTCATTCACAATCCCCACCTTCAATTCCTGCCAGTGTGGGAATCGAACCAGCAACCTTCAGGTTACAAGCTCTACTCCCTCACCACTAGGCCACGACTACCCCACAAGATAATGTAACAGTGATATTTATTAACAATCAGCAAGCAAAATATGGTAAGAGAAAGTTCTTTGGTGTAGGCCCCATCCGTAGCTTAGATCCTGAGGGTTGCGGACTCTGCATTTCCTGCCTAAATATGAAGGCAGGGACGTAGCCGCTCCCCGGGAGGTATGGACAAGGACCATCCTGGTGGTGGTGGGGAGGATGGAGTAAAGGTTGATGTCAGTATTTATGAACTCAGACATGTGTAAGTACCGATCTTATATACTACAAGAGATAGATAATGATTGGCTAGATCTAAACTCATAGTGACGTAACATTTGAGTCTTCCACCATGCTTCAGTGTTGGGACTGTATTGGACAGGTGATGAGCAGTGCCTGGTTTTCTCCACACGTACCGCTTAGAATTAAGGCCAAAAAGTTCTTTCTTGGTCTCATCAGCCCAGAGAATCTTATTTCTCACCATCTTGGAGTCCTTCAGGTGTTTTTTAGCAAACTCCATGCGGGCTTTCTTGTGTCTTGCACTGAGGAGAGGCTTCCGTTGGGCCACTCTGCCATAAAGCCCCGACTGGTGGAGGGCTGCAGTGATGGTTGACTTTCTACAACTTTCTCCCATCTCCTGACAACATCTCTGGAGCTCAGCCACAGTTATCTTTGGGTTCTTCTTTACCTCTCTCACCAAGGCTCTTCTGCCCTGATAGCTCAGTTTGGCCGGACGGCCAGCTCTAGGAAGGGTTCTGGTCGTCCCAAACGTCTTCCATTCAAGGATTATGGAGGCCACTGTGCTCTTAGGAACCTTAAGTGAACCAGAAATGTAACCTTGGCCAGATCTGTGCCTTGCCACAATTCTGTCTCTGAGCTCTTCAGGCAGTTCCTTTTGACCTCATGATTCTCATTTGCTCTGACATGCACTGTGAGCTGTAAGGTCTTATATAGACAGGTGTGTGGCTTTCCTAATCAAGTCCAATCAGTATAATCAAACACAGCTGGACTCAAATGAAGGTGTAGAACCATCTCAAGGATGATCAGAAGAAATGGACAGCACCTGAGTTAAATACATGAGTGTCACAGCAAAGGGTCTGAATACTTAGGACCAAGTGATATTTCAGTTTTTCTTTTTTAATAATTCTGCAAAAATGTCAACAAGTCTGTGTTTTTCTGTCAATATGGGGTGTTGTGTGTACATTACTGAGGAAAAAAATTAACTTAAATGATTTTATCAAATGGCTGCAATATAACAAAGAGTGAAAAATTTAAGGGGGTCTGAATACTTTCCGTACCCACTGTAAATTTTTATAAATTCCATCTTCATTTACTCACCTGTATGATTTTATTTATTTTTTTCATCCATGGAGCACAAAAGGAGTTGATGGGATATAAAAGGATAATGATTGCGACCTTTAAACTCTCTCTCTCTCTCTCTCTCTGTCTCTCTCTCTCTCTAAGTATGATATAAGTGAATATAAATGATACACGCGTGGTTCTGAAACAATGTGAGGAACAGACTGAAATCTAACCAAATTTCACAAATGTGTGACCTGTTGCAAAAGAACTGTGGATTTTTTTTGTTTACATATTTCACTTTGATCATAGCAGAAAATAGAGTGTTAACAGGCATGTGATCATCTCAGCTTAAGTAATTCAGCATAAAGAGGAGAGATGTGAGACAGGAGCAGCTGATTACATAACCGTCACACTCTGATTGGCTGAAGATGCTCTGAGTGAATTATTGACATATATTTGATATACATTTTGTTGAAATTACATTTCAATCTTCTAGGGAGGGAAGTCTTAAATTGGAAGTGGCATACAATTGGCTCATGTTTCTTGGTCTATCTGTCATTCTGTCAGTTATCTGCCCCTCTCTCTCTCTTTCACTCCCTCATCTTTATATTACTGGAGCGTTAGAAGCCAACTTTTGGTGAGACTTCATTAGCGAACAAATAGAGCTGTAAGGTAAGATCTTTTGGGAAAGGAAAATAGCAAAATCCATGTGAAATGCAAGTTTAATTGTCAGCTATATGTTTTATTTTATGGACTATCAGGACACGTTTTCAACTAAAAATGCAAAACTTGTGTTTTGGCTGTTCATTTACACAACATCAGCGTTTGTACAGCCTGAAAATGCTAACTTTTAAAAATGAATTACAATGGAGTCCCTAAAGTATGGTGGAGAGCTCAACGCGCTGCAAATAAAAAAAAACATGCAAATTAAAAAAAACGTGATCATCAGTTTGACAACACATGTGCTGCAAATCCTCACAACACATGCAAACACCAAAACGCGCTGCAAACACAAAAACACGCTGCATAAACAAAAACGCCCTGAAATCCTCACAACACATGCAAACACAAAAACGCGCTGCATATATAAAAACGTCCTGAAATCCTCACAACACATGCAAACACAAAAACGCGCTGCATATACAAAAACGCCCAGCAAACACAAAAACGCGCCGCAAACACAAAAACGCGCTGCACATACAAAAACGCCCTGATATGCTCACAACACATGCAAACACAAAAACGCGCTGCAAACACAAAAACGCGCTGGCTCTTGGCCACCGTACTAAAGAGACCATTGCAAAAATAAAATATACACCGATTTTTGAATTTTGTGTGGTCACGTTGCAATTTCCAGTTCATGTAGACTATAACCTATTTCATTTGTGCGTCACTGCCATGTTACTTTGAAGAAAACGAGTGTATGGATGCACATGAATGAAGAAAAATGCATTTGCTCGAAATTTGGCTTTCGTTAGGGCAGTATTGACTCTAGTATCTCTAATATCACAGCATTTTGTCCACTTTAACGCATACTCTGTGACAGCCGAGAAACCGTGGAGTGAACAAATGGTCTGATGGCGTAATATGGCTGTGTGAATTGTCCTATTTGCTAAGTTCAAGGGTCCATAAAGCCAAGCTCAAGGGTCCCGTATACCTCTAATATCAAGACCTTATATCCACTTTAACGCATCCTCTATGGCGGCCGTGAAACCTCATCGTGAAATGGACTGATTGCGCAATACGACTGTGTGCATTGGGCTGATAAAAAAGTGGTCAAATTATGGATTTTGTTATAGCAGTTCGTCTAGTACGAGGATGAATCCAGCTACTTATTGTCAAATTTTTCATTTTTTTGAAGCATGAGCCTTCCTTTATATCTAAAGTCCTTTATGTCTCACAATAAGCTCTGTTAGAATCGATTGAAGAAAATAAGCATTTCTCTGCCACCTGTTAGGATGCGCCAAATCCGACAAAGCGGTTTAATAAAGAAGGTTTTGATCTTGTGAAATATGAAATTTTAGTACATTTTACTGTTCCAATCATTTTTATATGGTGCAGGGGCGTCAGACAATATTGGAACAAAGTAACAGTGGCCCTAAGGGGGGGGGGGGGGGCACAAAGATTCATAATAAATTCATAATATTATCCTGACAACATTACAAAGTTATAATGACATGCTGTCTGGAGGAATCATTTTTTTTAAATCTTTAAATCATTTTTTTTTTCCATCCTTAAAAATGACATTTTTTAATTTTTTTCTGTCCTCCCATGATAGAGATTCCCTTTATCAAAAGGAAAAGCGATTTAGTCTTGTTATTGTGGTTGTGTTGTCAAAAATACCGGACCAGTGTGGATACTTAAATGACCAGTATCCACATCCACACCAGACTTTCTTAATTAGATACCCGTTGCGTTCAAATAGTCCCAAACGTATTCATATTTGTGCTCTGAAGAGAGTGTAAAATATTTTCTTTCAAGGCTATGGAGAGTCTTTTAATTATTCTTATTTCTTCATTTTATTACTGACTTTTCATTTAATCTTTTTAAAGCAACGATTGCTTTATTAAAAAAAAAAAAATTCAAGTTGTGAATTGTAGAGAAAATGTAGTGTTTTTGGTGTAGTGAGTGGCCCATTCCTTGGTTGTGTGACCGGCACCCAGCATTGGATGCTACGCCAATATAAATATTCTGCCCTAACTACATATTTTTCTTTATCAATGTTTTTCCATGAACCATTAAACTTGTGACAATGCATACTGAGCCCATTTAGCTGTATGGTTTATCGGCCACCACAGAATTAAATTCGTCACATTGGACACAAGGCCTTGAAATATGACACACTGCCCTAACAGAAGCCATTTTTGCGCACCATATCAGGCTTTTTTTATTGACCCTTGAACTTGGCAAATAGTGCCATCAGCCCATTTCACAGCAAAGTTTCTCAGCTGTCGCAGAGAATGCTTTAACGCGGACATAAGAGCCTAACGAAAGCCAAATTTTGAGCAAAAAGATTTTTAGTAATTCATGCGCATGCATTCTCTCGTTTTCTTCATGGTAAAATGGAAGTATGAATATGGAAATAAGTTATAGACAGAACACATAAAACGGAAACTGTAACGCGTGAGCACTCAAAAGTTCCCTTTCAGAATTGACGAATTGGGATATCGCACGACAGCCAATTCGTCGGTTCACTTCTGATGTACATCTCTGTTCCCTACTTAAGGGAACAAGAGTTACATTTGTAACTGAGACGTTTCTCGTGCGCACGTGAAATTCTATCCCCCTAAGGTCCCTTTAGGGGTTTCAAAGTGCAAGTTTTTGAAAACAGTCCCACTGTGATCTCTGTATAAACTACAAAAACGCGAATGTGTGTAAATGGCAACATCATTAAAACAATTATTAAACAATACTTTAATATAATAATGAATACCTTTTTGTTTTCAAGTCAAGTCAAGTCATCTTTATTTATAATGCGCTTTTTACAATGCAAATTGTGTCAAAGCAGCTTTACATTAATAATTGGCAAGTAATTTTGGCTGCACAGCAGCTCCCAAAGAAAATGGTGTCATTGTCCAGCTTATTCTATATATTATTGATTCATTCCTTTGTAAAGATCAATAGTTATTAGTCTAGTTAATTTATGTAGATCAGCACTGGAGAAAACAGTGACGTAATCGTCCGGTTCAGCTCAGTTCACATACAACGACACCAAAAACACTGCTGAATATCAATTAAGTGTCCCCAACTTAAGCAAGACAAAGGAACCAAAACTCCAACAAAATGGAGATAAAAACCTTGGGAGAAACCAGGCTTAGTCGGGGCCCCATCCGTTGTCCAATACTCAGGCAGAGTTACAGGTCTTTAAACCGATTTGGAATCTTGACAGTCAAAATATTTAATCCAGTTCCATCTAGTTCAAGATCTTTTTGATCATGCCGGTATGGGACGGTTTGTTGGGGATTGGTGCCACTGGCTGATGAGTAAGGATGAGTTAGTTAACACAGTCTCCGCCGACACCCCAGGGCCACACTGCTGCCGCACACAGGCACAGGTTCCACATCCGACCCGGACACGGCCCGGATCCAGCCAATCACGTTAATTGGTAAACCTCGGGATAAGCAGAGAGACAAAAATTAGCGTAGACGCCATTCTTCTTCAGATGTAACAAGTACATCCGGTGTTATAGGAAGTGTTCCCGGTTCCGGCTGACCTGATCTATGCAGCCTAACAATCCTTTGTGTTTTGGGTTATTTTGGTTTGTGAGAAAGTACTCCATTTAGTAGTTTAGATTATTCTGATGCTGTCAATATCTCATTTTGTATGTTTTATCATATGTCTAAATGTTATATAAAATAGTTCCGAGACCAGGTGGACAATATTTGGGCAAGACCTGCAAACTTAGACAGGAAGAGGCCTACAGCTCTTAAGAAATCAATTGAAGAGATTCATGAAAAGTTCCCGTGTGTGTGTGTGTGTGTGTGTTAGTATATTTGTGTGGTAAAGTGAATATGCTTATATGACAGCAATCTCTGTGTTTAATGGACTCTGCTGTAATAGTGTTTATACAGCATTGCTTAATGCCTCCAGCTGCTTTGTGTTCTGCATCTAGCAGATGTGTCTGCGTGTGTTTATGGGTATGCATGTGCTTGAATTCAACTATACAGCATGTTTATACATATGTGAAACGGTAATGCACATATGTGTTTTATTAGCACAGATGTATGTTTTTGTGATTCAAGTGAAGGCTTTGTGGTTGAATCACACAGCCTCTCATAATAGATGTTTTATTTCCAAAAAAATCGGGACGCTTTTGGGAAACACACCCCTAAACGAGAACGTGCTGAGTGAGCGAAAGACCTTTCAGCAATAAACCTGAACAAATTATTTTGGTGAACTGAATAAAAAAAGATTATAAAGGTTCACTCGGATCAAAATCACCAAAACAGATTTGGTGTCAGTTACAGTTACAGTGTTCAGTTAGATGTAGATGAAACAAGGCTTTTTGAAGACGCTTTTTAAATTATACATTTGAAAACAGTTTTCGCGTTGCAGTGTGGACTGTGAAAGGGGATATTTTCGAAAATGATGAGGCATATTTTAGTTATTTGGCACATATTGTACACATAGATATCTGTTTATACCGGTATGTGCCTTCTAAAGACAAATTCTAAAGAGAAATTTATTACGTATGGTCTCCGGGTATCATCTCAAGAAGCTTTTTGCCAATATATGCATGATTTAAACATTTTTTTCGACATTTCAGTGTGGACAAGCGACTTTTGTGGGTGAAGAAACAACAAAAACGCAGTTTTCGATTGTGCCTGGATTTATTGCTGCATATATACTATTTTAAAAATATAATAATATGAAATTACTATAATAAATCATTAATGCGAACTCGTGCCTGTTGAAGAAATAGCCATGCACATTAATAAGAAACATTTAAGAATGAGCACAGTGATGAGACAAGTGATGATTAAAATAGTCCAGGAGTTACACTTGAAGACTTTTGGAAAAGTTGCTTGTGTTGTGTGACAAACGTGACAAATTTAAAAGAGAATCCAATAGTGTAATAGACACTGAACTCCAGAGGAGTGAGGTGAGGAGAGACAAGTCGATATCCGTACTTGAAGGTAGCGGAAAGAGATGGATAGATGGTAGCACCTCAGCCAGCTGGAAAGGACAGAAGAGTCATGGTGCGTAGCGTGTACCAAATTACGCGCTGAGGAACAAGTGACAATGAAAGTGAGATCTGGAACCGTCGCAGCTATTGCCCACTCTTTGGTTAGAAGCTGGCAGAAGTTCAGATGGGATGCGAACAGGCAAAAGATTAGAGACCAAAGGGAGGAAAGTGAGTGACAGGTAGGACGTCCAGCAGACGCAGTGGAGGGCATCGAAGCTGCAGCAAAGAAAGACATGGAAAGGAAACAGAGCGTAAATAAGCCGTAGCAATTGCAGCCAAGCCATGGTGGTCAATTTCCCGCATAGTGAGAAAGACGGGGTGTTAAAAGCGGCATTGCTATTGAGTCCCCAGCGGTTGTCGAGTTGGAAAAGGAAATGAGACTGGTGCCATGGTCACCGGTGGAGAAGAAACAGATGGAGACGGAAGAACTTGGCACCAGTGGTGGTAATTTTTTTGATCCTGTCACCAAAAATATTTGTTCTGGTCCATTACTGAAACGGCTTTTGTTTTCCGTCGCAGTCGATCCGCAGACTCTTGTTCAGGGATGCGCTGTTGTCCAACTATGCAACAGCAAGATAAAGGATTCTGACATTTTTATTCCAAAAATGTTTCAAATACAATTTCCACCACAGAATTTGATCAAACAAAATAACCTTTAGCAAAATCCAAGTTTAGAAATTTCACGAAATGTCCAGGACGATGGACATTCTCTGATATTGGACAGACTGAGAAACTCATTTCATGTGCAGTGCTGCTCAATATACCAGTCAAACACTCAACCTTAATTAGAATTCACAAAACCCACACACACCAGCGGATGTCCAGGGAGGTTTCTGGACAAAGTATGAATGCGTGTAAAAAAACGAAATGATTAATATATCTATGGGCGGGAAATTAAAAGTGACCCTAAATGCTTACAGTATACATCATATCAGCAAATGTGTTAGGGATCAATAATTTGTATTTCCAAAATTACTCTAAAGCTCCTTATGTCTGCGTTTCCATTAAATTGGTCGATAATGTTTCATCAGAGAAGCAGGCGTTAGTGTTGCAAGCTGCTCTCCATTAGAAAATGACATACTTTACCATTATTTGTGTGCCGCCATATTAATTCATTGTGTTCAACCACCAACTTTTAATTACAGGCTTTTGAACCTAAATTGAGCGGGCAAGCGAGCAAGCAAAAACCAACCTACGCTCAAAAAAATAACTTCTTGGTCTAACTTAATTCAATTATGACACCTATTTCCACACATTTGAACTGATTAATTTGAACTTAAGCTAGGCTAATTGTACTGACGAGTAAAATTCATCCTAATTTAATGAATCGCACCAATTTCAATGAATGTTTCCTGAACGTGATTCACTCTTGTTTATCCAGCCAGTGCTGTTGCTATGCAGACTTGCTTGAGTTTTCTGTGCTTTTAATAAAATGTCCAGAGCAACACTTGATGGTACGCTAAGCATAACATTTGTAGCAGTCAAGCAATGATCAGAGCTGCGTCCGAAACCGCTCCCTATCCACTATATAGTGCACTATATCGGGGGTCATTTTGTAGTGCTGTCCGAATTCTGAGTGAACGACTACATTCCCTACATTCGTTCACTACTTTTACCCACAATCCTCTCTGATTTTGAGCGTACATTCGATGTGCACTCGTTAAAGCGCCGTTACCCAAAATCCAACGCGATAAGACGATCGAGCGCAAAAGAAAAGTTAATATGGTGGACGGCAATACGGGAAGCGGCAACTTCTACAAATGTAAGTGTAATTTTTTATTAATTGGAACATCTTTGTAAAGATATTTTGAAGCGAAACGATACAGGTTCATATCATAATATATATATATATATATATACTTATTATCATATGATAATTTGGTCGATTTTTCTCATATATTAGTGTTTTTGCTCTGTTATTTTTTAAATATAAATGTACTAAATAGCATGACACAAGTGTTTTTATTCTCTCTTTATTCTCAATAAACATGACAAATAAACAGTAATATACAATTCATTAAGCTAAACGGGACATATTACAGATGGGTATAGGAAATGTTAATGGTGAAATTGTCTGGCGCATGCTATTAATGTCAGCGTCCGAATTCGCTCACTCGTTTTCATTCACTCTTTGCTGATATAGTGCGCTCAATTGCCGTGCACTATATAGGGGTTAGTGAACGAGTGGGCGGTTTTGGACACAGCTCAAGTATATATTTTCTCATCACTAGCATTATCAGAATTATAGCTTATTGAGTACATTATAAATTAAGTTCATGCAGTCACCCTCAGTCTAACCAAAAGCTTAACACTTCACAATGGTAGCCCCAAAACGATTAACATAACAGAAACTTTTAAATATCAACCTAATAGAGCAGCAAACATTAAAAAGTCTCTCCATTTTCTCATCTTGCTAAAAACTGCTTAAAATATCATTTTATTTCAACATTTACTCTCCCAGTTCAGCTGCTTTGCAAAGCTTGATGGGAAGTGAGAGTCCTGGTTGAGTTTACTTGATTGAAACATGTTATTTTAACTTGAAATCATCAAGTTAAGTCCAAAATTAATCGTTTCAAGTCAATTTAACATGAAGCGATCACGTTTGAACCAGAAACCTAATACAATTGTGTTGAATCAAAATAAGTTGTTTAAATAAACCGAACAATCCTTTTTTTTGAGTAAATGCACGCCTCAACCAACACTTTTGTGAAAATATATGTATACCAGTAGCGAACTGTGACACTTGAACCTTGACCCTCTCAAACCCCTCTCTTTTTGGGAAAAAGTTAAAAATCAGCTCAGCTTATCACTAGTCTTCTTCTATAATACGGTAAAAGTTACCTCTGACAAGAAATGCATTCAGCATGGTGGGTTTGAGAGTAATCATCAAAATAAAACAAAATGTAGTAATTCCTCATTATCCTCCAATCCTCATTACTAATAATTGCATCATCAGACAATCGGTGTGTGCATTTCAGCAGATGGTGACACTGAATTGCAGAAACGTATGACACACAAAAAACAACTAAATTTAACGGAAGCCAACACATCATGACAACACAGCAAATTAGCCACAGTCACTTCCACATCAAAGACAGCAAACAGATATCATGGCGTTTTTACAGCAGCTGGCTAAATGAACAAAACAGACCGTAATAATCGTATGATTTGGGAAGAATGTAACTGTTATGCAGACAGTGGCAGCGGCGGGCAGAATGAAATCAGTTGGCACCCAAACAGCAAACAATTCCAGCATATATAATTCTTTGGGTTGAAATGCTTCTAAAGCTTTGGCTTTCTACACTAAATTAAGCTCTGGTGTAGGTCTTCCTTTGTCTGTTAACTACACATTTTCTTTAAAAGATCGTCTCATAAATTAGCAAAGATGAGGATATTAACATTACTTGCATTTTACATAGTGAATAGCGCTAGTGTTTTTTTTTACCGATCGTGTCGTAAAACTTTGTGACAACAAGCCCCACCCATTTAGAGGGACAATATGATTGGTCAATTTTCTTGTCATTTGAAATTAGTCTCTCATTTGACTTGCTATTGCTCGGCCCTCTATAATTTCATAGCTGGACCAGCAATCACAGAAATGAAAGAATTCTGATATGGAGAAAATGGGCTCACAACACAAACTGAATCGGCAGATTTTAAGGATTTATTTCTTATTTCTTTAATGTCAATTGATGAATTCCAAAAATAACATTAGAACTGGTGACTTTTTATTTAATACGTTTTTACTTTTTATTAAAACTATAATTTAAAAGTTTGTAAATATTATATTTTTGGTCAAAAAAAGTCAACAACTTTGAATTCTTTTCACATAAATTATGATTGCGAGGGCAGACTGTTAATAAAGAAATTTTCGCAAGGTTACTGGCACAATGTTATTTTATGACCGCAAAAAACTTTTACCAGCTCCATATTTTTCTGACACTTGAGCTGTGAAGGTTTGAATTTTGTGAAACACGAATCACTATAAAAGAGTTTAAAAAGCCAACTAAAATGACATGGCTTCAGTAAATGCATTTTTTCCTCACTTTTGCTTTTGTTAACACGATTAATTGAGGTCTGTTTTGTATGTTTTAAATATGATAAAGCATTAACCTTTTAGCGCCACTCACTGGATATTTAATTTCGGAACAGGCTCCATATGTACATATTTTAGCGTTTTAATGACAAATGATGAGACATTTAATGACGCATGCTGTCCTAACTCTGTGTCGGGTTCGAGAATAACAGTTCATACAAACATTTAACTAAAAATGACAACAAATATCAACAAATAAACTTCTTAAGAGCAGCACTTTTCACAGGCGATAAGGTTGCCAACATTAAAAAAAAACCCTGCTTAAATGTGTTTCTCATTAGCAGACTATCGGCCTGTTAATTAATCCAATTGATTAATTTCTCTTGAAATGTTTCACCCTGGTGGCTCCAGCAGAGTGTGTGTGTGTGTGTGTGTGGACTGGACAGGGCACATGGCCAGTTTCTGCACTAAAAGGGGAAATGTAATTAAGACTGCTTTTCTGTTCACCCACCATCTAGACAGCAGCTAAGAATTTCTTCATGAGAAAAAGGCCAACATCGCCAAGCTATGGCTCAAACACAAACAGGTGTAGTTCTAACTAGGGATGCATCCATAAGATTTTTTGGGGCCAATGCCGAATTTAAGAAACAATTATTGGCTGACTCTAATACCGATACCGTTATTTGTCACTTGCTCTTATATTTGAAGTTTTGTCATTAAAATAGACAGTGTTTTGATCATGTTCAAAAACACATGCATTAAATTATTCTAGTTTGAGCACTGTTAAAAAATTACTGTAAATTTTACAGGACAATACTGGCAGCAGGGTTGCCAGCCAGTTACTGTAAAATTTACAGTAGTGTTACTGTAATTTAATTTACAGAATTTCCCTGTATTCTCTGATTACTGTAAATAACTGTATTTTTTTTCAAATTACGAAGTGTCAATTTACAGCAATATTCTGTAAATTTGAGTCAAACCAACACGTGACCCCAGAATGCATTGCAGTTTACAGAAATATGCTGTATTATTAAAAAACATCCAGCGGCTGTAAAATAATACTGTAATTTTTACAGTAATTCATTACAGTGTAGTTTAGTTTATTGCTGCATCCTCAAATCATTTCTAATGAACATGGATTGGATCCATTTAACATTCAGGATGCTAACATAAATAACATAGCACCAGAAGAAAGATATGAAATAAACAGTGCTTTAACAGTAGAATGAAGCAGAAAAAATGACACTGCATATTCTTCATAAATTAAACACAGTACATTTTTAATCCTTATGAAAGTTTAGTCAAGACTAGTGAACGATTTTTTTTTTTTTTTGGTCTTTTGATTAACTTTGAAACGCACAGCAGGAATATTAGACTGTTGTCACTTTAAGAGCTATATACTGTTACACAAGCATTTCTTTTCTGAGCTATTTACATTCATTGAAGACACAATCGACTATGTTTACAAGGATATGTATGTATGAAACTTCCTGTATCTATTTGCCAATTCATGAAGAATCGCTTGCTTGTATTCCTCACTTGTAAGTCGCTTTGGATAAAAGCGTCTGCTAAATTACTAAATGTAAATGTAAACTCACCAATATGGTCATTTTGATATAATTTTGGGTGAATAAGAAGAGGTGAAAGACAAATGCATTCAGTCGCCACGTGCTGCTTTCTTCTTTGAATAATTAAATTTGTAAGGCTTAAAACCACATGCAAAAGAATAACTTTTGCGAAGATGCAGAACTGGGACAATCGGGATACTCTCGGCTCGGACCAAAATACCAAGCTCGGAGCTCTCTCCTCGCACAGCATGCCAAACTATTGTGAATACAAGTGTGAACTCGTGAAATAGTTTTTATTGTAAGCCACACGCCTGAGCCTTGAGTGCCATGTGATGAATCCCTCTGGAGCAGCAGGAAAATTACATTAATAGGATTGTTCACCCCAAAAAAGAAAATGTGCTGTTAATACACTCACTCTCATTCCAACCAAGATGTAAGTGAGTTTTTTTATCTTCAGTTGAACAATAATGGAGATTTTCAGCAACGGTACTGAGCATGTTTACGGCAGTCTGGGGCACGAGATTTTTTTTGCCGGTATACTTCCAAATTTAAACAGAAATTCTCTTCATTGGTTAAAAAATTGTATTTGTATTGATGATTCTCCAGTTTCCCTCTCTGTGGAAGTCAAAAGCATGGGTTTAATCAATACTCTATCATTTGAAGCAACATTAACAGTGCTACTCAGACAGCTTTCTTTCATATACGTAACACTAACCATATCCATCTAGCCCTGACAACGGTGAGCACTGCCATTATGGTTCATGCTCTAGTCACATCGCACATTAACTGATGTAATGCTATTCTATATGGTCTTCCTCACAAGCTCTTACATAAACACGAATCATCACCAGAACTCCTCTGGTAGAAGACAAACAAAAAATAAAACAATGTACTTGAAACATTATTAATGCTGTGTTAAACCCACATGTACAACTGTACAAGGCCAGAGCCATGTCCATGCATGGTTGATCTCCGTTTGTTTGTGTGTCTGTGTGCGTGTGCATGTGTGTGTGTGCGCTTTTGTGGTTAATGAGGACACAAATTTGTTTAATGGAATGGGTATGACACGTGAATTATGAGGACATTTCATGCGTCCTCATATTTCAAATATCTTTAAAAACATACTAAACAATGTTTTATTAAAAATGTAAAAACGCAGAATGTTTTCTGTGATGGGTAGGTTTAGGAATAGGTGGATAGAATGTACAGTTTGTACAGTATAAAAACCATTACGCCAATGGAATGTCCTCACTTTGATAGCAAAACAAACCTGTGTGTGTGTGTGTGCGCGTGGATAGCATGTGGTCCAGAACAGAAGCTGCTACACACACAAAGTTGCTTCCTCTTATGATAAATGAGTCTGACCCTGCATCTTTCCGCTTGTACAACGGAAGCATAGCATGCTGTCAAACTGGTGTGGCCAGGCTGTAGATTCAGCAGACTCACACAAAGCCACAATCGCAGATTCGCATACTAACACAAGTGCACTTTTCATCCACAAACAGCCATCTGCAAATGAACAGCATCAACAAACCATCTAGAGTATGTGCGCTTATTGTTTATGGCATGAATATCGGTGTTCCACTGCGGTTGTTTTAAGAGAATCTTAAGTGTCACTGAATTTTTCGCTGCTTTGCCTGGAAACACCCACAGATACTTTCCCTGTCATAGGTTAGATTGCGATCTAGAATTAACTTCACACTTGTAGTTCGGTTGGTTTGGTCCGTTTGGACCGGACCAAAAAACAAAACAAAACATATAGTCCTGGTCCGCTTAGCGTTCACGCTGGCATTTTTAACAGCGAACCTGAAGTTACCGAACCAAAGGCAGAGGGATACGGTCACAACCGGCTTTTATGACGTATATTTCTCGACGGAGCTCGCTTACCGAACATTTTAAACAACGCTGTGTTCTGGATTAAACACCATCATTTTATGCGTGTACAAATGCTTTATTTTTACCAGCTGAGAACTCACGAAGAGCTCATAAAATGTTCAAAACATTGAAAACAGCAGCAGGATTTCCTCCGTTGTACACAGAAATAGAAACTTCACCTCCTCGTTGCTCCACGTTTGCCCTCGACTCATTTTGGATACGCCGATCTTTCCGTGTCGTCAAATCAGCTGACTTGTAGCGTCGCATCTTGTGACATCACGTCCTGTTTTTGGTTGGTTTACATGTCTTTGGTCCGTGTTGCGTTCATATATCAATCGAACCACACCAGAGTTCGCTTGGAAGCGGACCGAGACCCATCTTTTTAGCGGTCTCGGTCCGCTTGTTTGGTTCGGATGGCAGCGTTCACATATGTTCAAACGAACTGAGCGATCGCACCAGGGGTCGTTTTAATCCAACCAAACATGACAAGTGTGAACGCACCCTTAATATTACACTCTGGACTGATTTTTTGAAAGGGGACCTATTATGCTCTTTTACAAAATCTTGATTTTGTTTTTGGGGTGTACTAGAATAGGTTTTCATGCTTGATTGTTCAAATATTTTACATTATTGCAGCACCTCTCTTCCCAGTCTGTCGATGAAGCCCCGCCTTTCAAAATACAAAATGTGCTTTAATTGGTCAGCTGGTCCATTGTGTTTGATTGGTAACCACTTAAAGCCCTGTTATATGTCAAACACAAACGAAGAACGAACTGATGTGACGTCATTTCGAACAAAATCAGGCCGAAGTGAAATTTGTTTGGAGTTCGTTTTGGAAGTTCGAAACAGCTTTCTGGAAAAGACCTTTGTACTACCATTGGTCCATGACCATTCCATAAGATAGTTGTGCGCTGAGGCTCCACCTTCTTTTACTCGGAAAATCTTTTCCAGTTCATTTGTCCGTAGAAGTCAGACATCCGTGAGTGAAAACATAAACACTGGAGAGCTGCTTTATACTTCAATGAAGAGACTGTCAGTGTTTTTCATGTTTAATACGGTAAAGCTGCTTGATTTTAAGCAATCGATTTTATAAAGTGTTATATATGCAGAGGTGGCCAGTAACGAAGTTCTTGAGTCAACAATTCAGTGATCCATTCAGAGCGAGTCTCCAGTGAACTGAATTTACAAATCTGACTGGAAATTAGCCAAGAACTGGGGGATCCTCTGAGTGCACGCGCGAATGATGGCGAAAAGTAAGATTAATGTTGAATTTTAGGGTTAATTATTGTAACTGAAAATCATATGTAAGGTCACAACTGTCAGTTGTTTGTGAAATAAAACTGTTGTAAAGGGCAATCTGTTTATCCCACGGAAATGCTTTAATGCGGACACCAGAGTCTGCAAACGGATCAAATCAAATTTAAAACTAACTTGGTGCTGTATCGATTACATCGTTACAGCACTAGGTGGCGACAAGTGACTGTTAAACATTGAATGATTCATTGAAAAAAATTGTTCAAAAACATTGATTCATTCAGGAATGAAACAAGTCAAGTAGTTATGAATGAGTCATTGAATCATTCATTCAAAACCATTTTTGAAATAATTAGTTTAATATTTTGTCCCCTAATAAATAATTAATGTTATTTTATTTAGTTGTCTGTGCAGAATCGATAGAGAATTATAATCTCTATTTGAAAGAAAAAAAAACTTGATTCTCATTTCATCCAGAATTATGCAGCACAAATTAAAATGACGCATGTACGTTCATCTTCTCCGCTGCTGTAACAATTTCTTAATTTTATGTACTTAGCTCTTAGCCATAAAAAAAGCTTAACTAGTATAAATTTTCAAGCATTATTAAAAGATTAGTTCACTTTAAAATGCAAATTACCCCAAACTAGGTGTATGTGACTTTCTGTCTCAGAGTAATAAATATCCTGATACATCCAAGCTTTATAATGGCAGTGAGCGGGACCAATGAGTGTGAAGCTCAAAAAAGTGCATCCATCCATCATAAACGCTCTCTATGCGGCTCCGGGGGTTAATAAAGTCCTTCTGAAGCGAAGTGATGCGTTTGTTTAAGAAAAATATCCATACTTAAAAAGTTATGAAGTAAAATATCTAGCTTCCGTCTTCTGTATTCTACTTACGAAGAACTACACGCTTGCACTACGTCCTACACCAAACGGCACGTTTATGCACTTTCTTGAGCTTAATACTCACTGGTCACGTTCACTGCCATTATAAAGCTTGGATGCATCAGAATAAAGTCATATACACCTAGGAAGGCTTTAGGTTGAGTAAATGTTTTTTGAGTGAATTAGTCCTTTAAATCCGGATGTTGATAATAAAGTCAATTGACATGCTATTTCACCAACTACCCGATTCATCTTCAGGATAGTCTTCCCAGCTACTTTAGAAACGCACATGTGTGTTCACTCACAGCACTTTTACTGCCTACCCAATGTTAATTTACACCATGCACAGACAAGCGTCTTTTAACAGTTACACACATGTTCATATACTGTATGTACAGACAAACTCAAACTCTTTTTGCATCCTACAGCAGAAGGGTGAACGTAAAACTTCATCAAGGAGGGAGTATTTCATGCATCTGTATTCTTCATCCATGAATAAAACAGGTGCTCACTGTACGAGTTTTGCCTCCATGTTGCAAAATTTGTGAATGGTTAAAGATTTCTTCAGGGAGATAACAGACTCCAGACAGTTCTTTTTATTCTTTTCCAGGCCAAACTTTGCTAGCATTAGTGCAAGTGTTTGCTTGGATTTCTGAGATGGCATTTCAATTCCACAACAAAGCCTCAATGAAAAAAAGTGCCTCATTCTACATTTTTGCAAAACTCCAAAAACGGACCTATACATACAATTTACACCAGTTTCCTGCTGAAATGAACACAATAGAACACCAACAACTTAAATTCCTTTTCACACAGATTTTACATGAGCAGAAAGTCATTTAGCAGACACTTTTATCCAAAGCGACCTACAAGTAAGGCAATTAGGGGTTAGGTGCCTTGCTCAAGGGCACTTTAGTCATGGTATTGAATATCCACTTTCAATTCATGCCAGCGTGGGAATCGAACCAACAACCTTCAGGCTACAAGCCCAACTCCCTCACCATTAGGCTACCTGGTTGTCGACTAGCCCTGGTACCCCATTTTTGTATGGTTCCTTTCACAATACTACGTTATGACCTCAAGATACTTTTAACATAGTGCATGATTTGTAAACTAATACATTTTCCTGTTTGCATCACATAACCAGATCCATATGTAATACTTTTTTACCAAAGTAAACTTGCTTGGTAGCTCACCTGGTCCAGAGTTCCAGTCATTCTCGAGAAATGTTGCAATAGGCCCGAGTTGCAATTCCGTGTGTAAAAGAATGTCAGAACGACACACAACTGATAATGTAAAAAAGTTGAACGCACAGTTTTTTCTGTCCTTTTATGTAGACTGTCATATTTTATATAATGAGACTTACGACATCAAATCTCCTTCATGTCAGATTGTGCAACATTCCAGCTTGTAACTAAGACTTTGGTCAAGATTGACAGCGTTGCCTGGGCATTTCACGCAATTAATTGTATCACATTCTGACATTCTCATTGATGTATGAAATTGAAACAGCACTGCACAAACTCATGTGAGAAATTTGCGCAAATGATGTCGATGTTTTGCCTGGAAATAAGAAACAAAAAAATCCTAGTTCATTTCATACAATCTGACAAGCAAAAATCATCAAGGATAAAGAGGTTTAAAGAGGAAGAGGAGCAGGAGTGGTAGCCAAATGGTCTAATTAAAACTCTAAACTGTGGCTGTAATTTTGACAGATTTGCGTTTGATTTTGCTGAAAGTGAGCAGGGCTGATTAGAACAGATGAAACTGAATAAGCTCTAATGATTGTCGTAAGAAAAGGAGTTCAGCTAGGGAGTGTAATGAGACGCAAACACACACACACAGCGCGTGAAAACGCAGATCATGCGCATGTTCAAAAGAAACATACGTTAAATGAGGTCAGGTGTTTATTTATTTAAAAACATTCGCTCCGGGAGAGCTCCACGTGGTGGCGCGGTTCATTCTCAGCCGCTGCTCATGGGGATTGCCGGCGCATGTGAGACGGCCCAAATAGCAGTGAGACATTTTTTAAAACGTACATGCTGTGACACCATCTGAAAAACCTGCATTATGTGACACCGTTTGTAAAACATGCTTGCGGCACAAAGCCTCATTCTGAGTTGGAGTGGATCTATGGATTGCTTGCTAGCAACAGTATTAAACTGTCTGAAGAACTTGGTTTATCAAGACATCTTGATAAACCAAGATGTGTTGTGAAGTCGGTGAAATTTAGGCTTTGCTAAAGCAAATCATGAATTAAAACTGTGGCGTCAGATGTGAAAAGGATTTTACACCGTTACCTTTATAATCATTCATTGTCATCCTGCCAAACACACCGCGGAAGACAAATGATGCTATGCAGAGTTAGCATTTGTTGACAGAGGGATAACTAAATGTGTTTTAGACGGTTGAATCTGCAAGTGTAATATAAAGAGGTTTAATTGTCACTCTAGATGCCTTAACTACATCTGGTTACAAAAAGCATCTCTCAGTTGACAGCCATTTAAAATTAGCAGTGTTTTCTGCTGGAAAACATGACATATAAATTTGAAAGACTTTTTTTTTTTTTTTACCCGTGCATAAAAGACGAAAAATTAATTTGCCATAAAATGAAAATTCACCCAATCTGTTAAAAAAAAAAAAAATATCGCGAGTGGTTTATTCTTGAATATGTTTCATATTTAATTTTTTGGCCTCATCATTTTTAATCAAACATCACAAACACTTCACATTTAATCAACTTAAACCCCACCCGTTCCTGATAATTCATCTGTGTCCATCCAATTGACAACTGATACATAGAACTAGATAGAATCCTTTTTGAAAATGGCCTTTTTTTTTTTTTTTACATTTTGGTGAATTGGTGGCTAATTCATTTGAACTTTTTTTTAATCTCATTTATATGATCTGCTTATGCCCCAGTGACGGTTATGTAAGGTTAGGGGTGGACCTTCATGCTTTCCTTTCCCGAGTTCACACTTATCAGAGTAATTAGTATTTATATACATTAGCTCATATTCGGTGAGCTGTGCGAGGAGACGGCTCCAAACTCTGTATTTGGCCCTAACCTAAACTACCCCCCCCCCCCCCCCTATTTCTGGTTAGGAAGTAACCAGCCGAGTATGAGGAGACGGGTGGTGGTGGGATACTCAAAATTGTCAAGAAACATAGGTGAATCTACTGTGTATGATCAGGGTTGGGGAGTAACGAAATACAAGTAACTTAGTGACGTATTTAAAATACAAAATTTGAGTAACTGTATTTCATTACAGTTACATTTTAAACAGGTGGTAATCAGATTACAGTTACATCTGAAAAGTGTTTTAGATTACCAAAGTGATTACTTTGAGTTTTAATGTCATTTAAACAGCAATTGGTGATTCTCTGACTCTGACCGTCTGAAAAAGCGGAGTTAAGTTTCATCAACATTTTAATACTTTTAAGAGGGATCATAAAAATGTTGATATTTTTATTTAGTTCTGTCCTGAACAAGACAAAATGACTGAATTTATAAAAGAAACTGTCAACTGAACTGTCCTGTCATGACCTGATGATCCACGACTGTTTTCATGTTTTGTGAGTCATTTTATAATTCACTCGTCACTGCGACTTTTTCTCACAATTCGTTTTTTTCCTTCACAATTGTGAGTTTGCATTTCACAATTCTGACTTCTTTTTCTCAGAATTGTGAGATTTAAACTCACAATTGCAATTTATAAAGTCAGAATTGAGAGATATAAAGTTATCTCATAATTCTGACTTTTCTCAATATTGTGAGTTTATATCTCTTAATTCTGACTTTCTCAAAATTGTGACTTTGAGGGAAAAAGTCAGAATTGTGAGATAAAAACTTGCAATGACCTTTTTTTGTGTTTGTTCCACTTATTAGTATTCCAAAGTATTCTAAAGTATTTAGATTAAGTTACTAAACTTGAGTAATGGAACAAAATACGTTATAAATGACTTTTTAAAGCATGTATTTTGTAATCTGTAGTGAAATACATTTTAAAAGTAACCCACCCAGCCTTGTGTGTATGTCTCCGCTCATGTACAGGCATTATACCTCTTTAGTTTGCACTAAGAAGGTCTATGAAGGAAACAAATGAATCGTTCCACTTCATCATGATAGGGATCTGGATGTTGTTTTTAGTCATGCTCTGGGTGAGGTAATACGCTGATTCATTAACAGTGTTGTTTGCTCAGTGTGCCTGACTGACAGCAGTAGAGAGTTCCTGTTCTCTTTCATTCCCTCACATCTCATGCCTCACTCGTTTAACCCTCCTTCAAGAGCTGCTTCAGTCAGGCGAGACTCTCACCTCTCTACAGTGTGCGAGTGCGACAGCGAGGTCGAGCAAACAGCTTGGGTCAAAATAACAAGCATGTTTCTGTGTGATGCGTTGTTCACCCTCAATTTCACACCTTCTCTCCTTTTCTTTCCTTCCCTAGCAGCTGAGTCAAATGGTTGTCAAGGCTGAAGGTGGAGAATTGTGGGTAATTGTACTGAAGCAGCTGGACAACCAGTGAAAGTGAGTGAGGAATAGAAAGGCACAGGTAGAATCGCATATTGCCCTACTTTGTAGTACATGAAAAAAACAATGCGGAAAGAGTAGCATGTCTGAATTCACGGTATTCATAAAACACTAGGCAAAAAGTACTTCAGGTGAGATTCTGAAGTGCGCATCTGAAGGACATTTTTATCCCATAAGGCCACGGGAGAGGAGTTGTGAAGGGCAGCGATGCAATGTAACTGACGATAATATGTATGTGTTAATGACAACACGGTACGCAGTCATTGTTCACACATTCATACTATATACAGTAAAACATACTTTTTTAGCAGTCGCAAATAATTATTTTAAATGAGAGACTATTCGATTTCAGATTCAATTATCGTGTTATTTAAAACAAATCTGAAAAATTCAGTTTGAGAACAATAACATGATTTTAGTCCACTAATACTAATCAGTTTTTTGTATGACTGTTTATATATTAAAGAAAGCTGGAATTGGAATTCTTTATGACATTTTGCCTATTCTGTATGCTGTTTTAGCTGACAAGTGTCTCTATCACTGTCAGATGTCATCTTGAACACTTGCAGCTAGTCAGTGACAGATATGTAATATTTAAATGACAAAGAATGGATTACCATCACTAGCAATTGCTGTATTCACAGAATTATTACGAGATGACAACGTGCTACTCAGAGCTATTCACGTCTTCGGACTTGGAGTCCGAAAGACAAGGGCACTTTAGTCATGGTATCAAAGGTGCTGTTCATTCACAATCCCCACCGGCGTGGGAATCGAACCAGCAACCTTCACGTTGCAAGCCTGACTCCCTCACCATTAGGCCACGACTAACCACACCACAGTCAGGTGGTACAAGTAGGAGCTCTCAGAAAATTCCCAGTTTACGAGTTTTCAGTTTAAGACCCGAACATGTAAAAATGATTGGCGAAAGATTCATGCATTTAAGGATTAAAGAGAGCAGTAAGGATATACGGAAAGCCCTTATTTGGGCATGATTTAGGTGTGTTTTATGCAAATTACTAGCTTAGGGTATGAATGTGCATAAATAACAGAATGCATTCACATTAGAACGAGGTGCAGCCGTTGTGATGTCCGTCCAATATTTTGCACAAGAACAAATTTTGCAAAATTATTAGCAAAAATGAGTGACATTTCTCTTTTTTTTGTATAACGATTTAGGTTAGCTCACCAGAGAAAGTATGTTGTGTGGGGATTTGAACCCTCACATAAACAAACACTTGGCCTTGAGACTGTCATGTGTTTATTAAGTCATATTAAGTTGTAAATTAATTATCCTGAGTGCTTTAGACACACAGGGGAATTATGCAGTGTTAAGTAAAAAATGCATTCCAATTAATTGCTTGGCTTACGCTAAGAGAAGAGGGTGGGATGCGCGAAAATGTGCTGTCCTAAAGCTATGTCTAAGATTCAGCGCATGGAAATCTTTTATTCCCTTGCTTTTTTCCATCTTTCTCTTATTCTGCTTCATGCCACTTGTATCCAAACTTCTCTCCTCTATTATTTCTTGCTTTCTCAGAAAGAACAGGCCTGAGGAAAACAACTTCCAAGCAGTCTTCAAACCCTGTAATGAGAGAACAAGCAAAGCTCAGGGCTTAGAGAAACAGACACCTGCTCTCCATCATTCAGGTGCTTCTGTCTTTGATTCTGCCTGTGAAGCTTTGATTTCTGTTGGGGATTTCACGCATGTTTTTTGAATGTCAAATCCCCTCAGAACTACAAAGTGAAGTGACTATTCAGATCCCATTAAATAAAGATGCAGGACCACTTAAGGGCCTCTTTAATGCTCAGGTAAGATCTTGACTGACTCATTCATACAGTCCAAGTGAATAAACTGTAAAATACACCCTGCAAACGAAGAGTCTTTATTAGCTAAATTGCACAGCTTCTGAAAACTACTGACCACTTTAAATGAGTCATATCACGAGGAATCACATTTTCCTTGATCTCTTGAGATAAAAGAGTTCATTGTACTGTGAAAAGATACTGTAACTTCCAGAACTCAAAACTTCCTCCACAGTGAACAACGATGAAGCCAAGCTGCAATAATGACTTGTTCTGTACTTCTGAAACTTTCTCCAATCAGAGAGAACAATATTTCAACACTTACACACACAAGAGGCCTTATTTACATGTGTTAAAGACAAGTTGCTGATTTTTTGTTGTTGTTAATCTGTTTATTTATTCAAAAGTACATTAAAAATCACTTGGATACTCCTCATCTATGATATATAAAAAATGTATTATATATACATATATACATAAATACATATGTTGTTTATTGTTTATACACTGGGTACGGAAAGTATTCAGACCCCCTTAAATTTTTCACTCTTTGTTATATTGCAGCCATTTGCTAAAATCATTTAAGTTTTTAAATCATTTTTTTCCTTATTAATGTACACACAACACCCCATATTGACAGAAAAACACAGAATTGTTGACATTTTTGCAGATTTATTAAAAAAGAAAAACTGAAACATATATATATATATATATTTCAACATTGTGTTCATACTGTCCTTCGGATGAGATGTTAAACCGAGGTCCTGACTCTCTGTGGTCATTAAAAATCCCAGGATGCCTTTCGGAAAGAGTAGGGGTTAGGGCTGGTGCAATTAATTGCAATCGCAAAACAATCGCGATTTGAGCACATGCAATTTCTAAATCGCAAAAGTCTGCAATTTTATTTGTTCATTTAATTATATTTTAATTCAGAATACAGCAATGTTACTGAGCGCATGTTTAAGATATTAACCAATCAGAGCTCACGCAGCACACCGCACAAATTAGAAAAAAGCAAAGCGGGAGAACAGAATAGGCAAACGGGAGGAAAGAAGAAAAATATGGATGCAGTTCAGAATAAAAATGACTTGGTACCAAAGAGAAATTCAACATCAGTCATTTGAGAGAATTTTGGATTCAAACACCGGACAAAAGATACCAGCTGCCAACTCGCACTTATTTCACACAAGTTGCTATTCCCGAAATCTATGAGAAATGTAAGGCGGGCGTTGAATACGAGTTTAAGCAGGTGAAATAATCGTAATTTATTTTATGTTGTGTGTTTTTAAGACTCAATTTTTTTTACAGTTTTGAAGTTTACTTATTATGGCTGGAATTTCAGGTCAGTTAACCTTACTTTATTTTATGTTGTCTGTTTTAAAGACAGTTAATTACAGTTTTGTTTATGAAGCTTTAAATACAGTTACTTCATTGTGAAACATTTGGTTATGCACTTCTTGTGCACTGAATACATTCAGAATGTAGCATGTTTGAAAAAGCAAAAACAATTACCAAAATATTCATTAAAAAAATTGCAATGTGATTATTTTGTCCATATTGCACAGTCCTAGTAGGGGTATAACCCTGGAATCCTGGCCAAATTTGCCCACTGGCCTCTGTCCATCATGGCCTCCTAATCATCCCCATACACTGATTGGCTTCATCACTCTGTGTTCTCTCCACCAAAAAGCTGGCAATATGGCTGCCGTCACATCATCCAGGTGGATGCTGCACATCGGTGGTCGATGAGGAGATTCCCCCTTCCATATGTAAAGCGCTTTGAGTACCACAGAAAAACGCTATATAAATGTAAGGAATTATTATATATATATATATATATTCGTATTCAAATTATGAAAGTGTAGTGTCGTTGCATCAGTTATGCTATTTCCACAAACTGAAGAGGGAAGACGGTCTGGCGGAAGCTAGATATTTTACTTCATGACTCATTAAATATGATTTTTTTTTTACACAATTTCATTGCTTCATTTCAGAAGGCCTTTATTAACCCCCCGGAGCCGTGTGGAGTACACGATTATGATGGATGGATGTGAATAGAGACACTTTCTTCACACTCGTGACCGACTCATACTCGTACTCAGTATATTTATTAAAATATCTCCAATTGTGTTCATCAGAAAGAAGAAAGTCATATACACTTAGGATGGCTTGAGGGTGAGTAAAGCTTGGGCCAATTTTCATTTGAGAGTGAACTAAACCTTTAAGGCATCAACTAGTGTTAAAGTCTGTGTAAATAGAATTGTTTCGAAACACATTATAAATGTTTCAAATGTATTGCTGAAACACATTACAAAGACAGTGAACTATCTAGTATACATGTATAGTGTAGTTTGTAGTATACTATAATAGTGAGTTACTGTCGGTACTGTTAGTTATACAGCCGACGTTTTGCATATCTAAAAAAAGATGACGTAAAGAAGAGGTGGATTCATTTTGTAAAGAGCCAACAATCACCACCACCGCCCGCCTCTGCAGTGATAATTTTACACTGGATAATTTTACAAACTTTCATCAGAGACAACTGGGATTCACCGATAATCCACTGTTGTTGGTGAATGGGTCACCATCCCGTCACGGCCTTCATCATCCCGTCTCGCGGAGCCGACATTGGGTCCCACACTGGGCAGTATGTACCCGTGAATGAGTGCAAGTTGTGATTATGTTATAATTATAGTAGGTAGTCCACAGTAACTCTACAATATTTGGTTTGAATGCATCAGTATGTTTAACTCATTAGATAAGAAAGTTAAGAGAAACGGTAAGATTCTCATGAGGGGGCGTGGTTACAGCGGACACGCCCCCAGCATTTGAGAGTAGAGAATACTGCTTATTTATTCAAGATTTTGATAACTTATTTCATTGGTGTTTAAATTTTCATTTTTAATTCATTTAAATTTGGCTGGGTGGTTAACAACACATTTTGGTAACACTTTATTTTACAGTGTCATTGTTACATGTGTTACATGCAGTTACTATAGTAATAACTATAAATTATACATAATTACATGCAACTAATCCTAAATCAAACCAAACCCCAATCCTAAACCTATAGTAAGTATATGTAGTTACTTAATATTACTCAGTACTTAAATGTATAATTACAGTGTAACAAAGACACCTTCAAATAAAGTGTAACCCACATTTTTTCTGTGGTGTGACAAACTCAGAATACATTTTGATATTGCTTCACACAGACTTTGTGGGACCTTAACCAAAAATAAACAGGACTAAAGGGACCTTATTGTAGAGTGTTATCAATAAAATTTGAATCGACTTGACTACAAAATCTCTTCCATGAAAGCTTTGCATAGTTAGTGCAACGTAGTATTTGCTGTTATAAATACAGCTATAGAACACGTATTAGAGCAGAATGGTCAATGGATGAAGTGGAACTGGTTACCATTTTCTGAAACAATAAATAGCTGTCAGACAGTATGCTAGTTATAGATTTTGAGTGTGTGCCAGTGTATACATCGAGTATAACCTATGGTATAGACTGTGTGTGTGTGTGTGTGTGTGTGTGAGAGAAAGAGAGAGAGTGTGTGTGTGTGTGTGTGTGTGTGTGTGTGTTTATTGATTGCTTGGCCCAAGGGTGTATGGATAAAGGGTCTGGTCCATAATGAAAATGACTGGAATGGAATGAGTCACACAGTAAATAGTGCGAAGCTGATACATGACTCCCAGCTACTAATGGCACTGACATAAATCCATTGCCAAAGTTACCTATAGCTTATGCTCTGAAAGCACCTCACATTCAGGCTTTGTCAGTCCCAGAAATCCCAAGACACTATATGTGCATCACATTATTTTACTCAGAGGAAGTCGTTCCTTTCATTTGTCCTTTATATGATCCGCATTATGCAGTAATGATATCATAGTTCTCCCATTAGATTTTTGACATAAAAAAGCTGTGATAACAAAAACAGAGAATTTTGAAGAAAGAAGGCAGAAAAGGAGACAATTGCAAATTGTCTTAAAAAAAAACCCTTTTCTTTGAACATGATAATTTATCTTCTTATCCATTTCATGCTTCTTTTATCATTAATATTTTATTAAAATGGAATTCAACAAACTCATTTTGAGTGAATCATAAGTTATCTTCAATGTTGTTTTTGGAAGCATTACTGTTCCTTATTATTCAATTGTATCATCATCATCATTTATGCTTAAATGCAATTCTATTACCAGAATCATTGAATAAATAGAGCTATAATATACTTGTCTCTGTCTATGAAATTTTAAAAACATTACTGTAAACTTAAACAGAGCTGCCATATGGCAACATTCATAGTTTCTAAATTTACAGTAAAACTGACAAAGGGGATCTGTGAACAGCAAACAAAAAGCAGAAGTTCAAATGGAACCGCATCATGAAAACCGATGTTTTATATATGCACATTAAAGTCTGTCTGTTGTCAATTTCATCCCTTTGTAAATCTCATTCGTCATTTTTAGTTACAAATAATTATTATAGGCCTATCCATTTCTGATAATTCCAGGTTGCCACAGTTGTTTACACATTTAACTGGTGGCCATGAGAAACAGTTGTCATTCCCTCAACACAATGAAGTTGTGACCATGAAAAAAAAATATCGTTCCCTCACAATATGATCTCGAGGCCATGACATAAGGATGTTGTTACCTCGACAACATGATCTTGTGGCCACAAATTATTATGACGTTCCCAAGAATTAAGATCTCGTGGCCATGACATATTATCACGTTCCCACGAGTTTATATGCCGAACCCACGACAAAACTCAGTGAACCGAACATGTCCCCTCTCGGTTACCGTAGAAAATGACAAATTTAAATGTTTTTTTTTTTCTGATATTCTTCATTCCTTAAAATAGCTTGAATGTAACTCTACACCCTTGCTGTATTAGCATACGCAGAACCATAAATATGCAAATTAGCTCCGCCTCCACTCAATCACACTCAGAATACCTGATCCACTCAGTCAACTTTACTGTAGAAAAGGCACAATGGTAAGTAGACATACTGGTTTAATTCAGATGAGTCGAAGTATCAGGACAGAATGGTAATTCATTTTATGCATGGCTTAACATTAGAGGAGCAGTAAGCGATTTCTGAGAAACGATGTTGATATTTGAAATACGCCCCGACTCAAAAGGATCACACATAGCACTGGTGCTACAGAGGTTGAAAGTTTGTGATGGTTAATCTTTGATGGTAATTTCTTATCTGGACATGTTTGGCTCACATCTTTTGGAGCGTCTCGTCCATTCTAGAAACGCAACGGTCAAGTTAACAAATGTTCAACTCGCGTTTAATTATTTTAGTTATTTCAACACAATACTTAACGCTTTTATCCAAAACGACTTACAAATGAGGAGAACAAACAAGCGATTCATCATGAAGAGGCAAATAGACACAGGAAGTGCTCACAAAACAAGTTCCAGACATTGCTCAGAGTAGTATACGCTAGAATATGGAGGGAAAAGAAAGGATAGATTTTTTTTTTATGATGGGGCTAAGTGCTCGTGAAAGTGATGAGTTTTCAGATGTCTTTTGAACATTGCCAGGGATTCCTGATGAAGGTAGGGAGATCATTCCACCAGCAAGGAACAGAGAACGAGAATGTTCTGGAGAGTGATTTTGCTCCTTTCACTTCTTTAGTGATCGCAGGCTTCAGGTAGAGATGTAGACTTGTAACAGTGGATGATTGGATGACTAGTAATTTCCTACTACTTAATTCAGAAAAAACAGAGATTCTAATTATTGGACCAAAAACCTCTGCACGTAATAACCTAGAATACTGTCACACTTGATGGCTCCTCTGTTAAGTCGTCTTTGTCAGTTACGAACCTGGGTGTGCTCTTTGATACAAATCTTTCATTTGAAAGCCACATTTCTAGCATATGTAAAACCACATTCTTCCATCTTAAAAATATATCTAAACTACGAGATATGCTCTCAATGACAAATGCAGAATAGTTAGTTCATGTGTTCATGACCTAGAGACTAGATTACTGTAACGCTCTACTGGGTGGTTGCCCTGCTCTCTTGAAAAACAAACTACAGCTGGTCCAAAACGCAGCTACTAGAGTCCTTACTAGAACCAGGAAGTATGACCAAAATTAGCCCGGTTCTGTCAAAACTGCCCTGGCTCCCTATTAAGCATTTAAAATCTTGCTAAATACTTACAAGACACTAAATGGCTTAGCTCCCCAGTATCTGAGTGAGCTCTTAATGCATTATAGTCCTTCACATCTATTACGATCTCAGAATTCTGACTAGTTGTTAATACCTAGAATATCAAAATATCTACGGCAGGCGGTAGATCCTTTTCCTATTTGGCACCTAAACTCTGGAACGATCTTCCTAGCATGTCGAGAAGCAGACACAGTCTGTCAGTTTAAATCTAGACTAAAAATGCATCTATTTAACCTGGCATACACATGACACATTATCAATTTATGTCTTCATATCCATTAAAGGATTGTTAGGCTGCATAGATCAGGTCAGCCGGAACCAGGAATACTTCCTATAACACCAGATGTACTCGTTACATCAGAAGAAGAATGGCATCTACGCTAATTTTTGTCTCTCTGCTTATCCCAAGGTTTACCATTTAACGTGATTGGCTGTATCCGGGCCGTGTCCGGGTCGGAAGGGGAACCTGCGCCTGTGCGTGGCAGCAGCGTGGCCCTGGGGTTTCGGCGGAGACTGTGTGAACTAACTCATCCCTTGTGAGGGCCTTACCGACTCATCAGCCAGTGGCACCGATCCCCAACAAACCGTCCCATACCAGCGTGATTAGCGGACTTATGCTTATTGCTTGATATGCAGCAGTGTTTTTGGTATGCCTGCATTGGCGCCGTTGTGTGTGAACTGAGCTGAGCCGGACGATAAAGTCACTGTTTTCACCAGTGCTGATATGCATAAATTAACTAGACTAATAACTATTGATCTTTACAATGGAATGAATCAATAATATATAGAATAAGCTGGACAATGACACCATTTTCTTTGGGAGCTGCTGTGCAGCCAAAAATGATTTGCCAATTATTAATGTAAAGCTGCTTTGCCACAATTTGCATTGTAAAAAGCGCTATGTAAGTAAAGGTGACTTGACTTGACTTGACTTGACAGTGAGTGAAAGTAGGAGGGTGCAGAGCCTGTGGTGGATCTGTAAGCAAGCGTCAATGCCTTGAACTTGATGTAAGTAGCGAGTGGTAGCCAGTGCAGAGAGATGAAGAGAGGCATGACGTGGGCTCTCCTGGGCTCATTGAAGACAAGATGTGCTGCATTGTTCTGGATGATTTGAAGAGGTTTGACTGCACTTGACAGCAGTCCAGCCAGAAAAAAGCATTGTAGTAATCAAGCCTAGAAATGACCAGGGCCTGGACGAGAAGATTTGTTGCATTTGTTGTGCAATTCTGTATGACCAAGCTGTCTTTGAGATGTGGTCTCTGAATGTCAGTTGGTCAACAAAGATAACTCCAAGATTTCTGGCCGAATTTAATGGGGTAATTGCTAATGTACCTAGGTGGATGTTGAAATCGTGTTGTAGAGTTGGAGTGGCAGGGAAGACATAGAAGCTCAGTCTTTGCCAGGTTGAGCTGCTGGTGATGTTCTTCCATCCACGTCGAGATGTCCACCAGACAGCTTGAGATCTGTGCAGCTACTGTGGAATCATCTGGTTGGAAGGACAGGTAAAGCTGTGTGTCATCAGCATAGCAATGGTAGGAGAAACCATGTGCCTGTATGATGGAGCCCAGTGATGTAGTGTAAATGGAGAACAGGAGGGGTCCCAGAACTGAACCCTGAGGAACCCCAGTGATCTTTGGATGAGCTTTGGATACCTCCCCTCCTCAGGCAACTCTGAAAGACCTACCTGTGAGATAGGACAGAATAATTTGATGATTTACGGTGTCAAAGGCAGCAGATAGATCCAGCAGAATGAGAACAGATGATTTGGAATCAGCCTTTGCAATCCGCGGGGTTTCCATGACCGACAGTAGTGCAGCCTCGGTTGAATGGCCGCTCTTGAATCTTGGTTGATGTCCAGTTGGTTGCTCTAGGTCAGATGGGTGTCAACAACATGTTTATGACATATAGAACAGAGGTGATTTCAAACCTCACTGTCTTTAGTTCACAGCAGTTTTAAGGAGAAAATACTCAGCAATGTCTTAAAGCATATTAAAAACACCACATTGACATATAAACAACATTAAAAACTTGATTTTGACCACAGGGGGTCTTTAACATATGTTGTGCTACCCAAATTGGCAAAAAAAACCAAAGATATTTGGCAAAATTATATTACCCAAGAACCTTCTGGAACCTGTCATTGCCCCTGAGCAAGACACACCTGTGCTGGGAATCACTGTCATGAAGGGATAATTCTGTGTCCTCCGTGCTTTTCAAACATTGACACATAGCTTTGAAGGATGCCATCGACATCAGCTGATACTTTATGTATGCAAACAAAGAAAAAAATGTTAAGAAAGAGGGAGGAAAAGACCATGTAGGGGGAAAAATGTTAGCAAAAATGACAGAATTTGTTTTCTTATCAAAGCACTGCAGCAATGTGTCATGCAGGATTGAGAAATATGCATTGAATGGAGGCAATTACTTGAGCCAAATGTGTCTATTTTGTCGGAGACAATGCAGCACAAATCATGCTGGAAGATGAATGTTTCTCTCAAACCACTAAATTGAAATATTTCTGTTATTATAGAGCTGTTTTTTTTTTCAAATAAAACTTCAGAATAAGAAGAGAATTTCACTCTTGCATTCTTCCTGGGAAATTAAATACTAAGCAGTGATTGGTTAACAGTCTTTCAAAGTCTTCCATGTACAAAGAGTGTTTTGTTTGGGATGATTAAAGTCCCCAATATACTTATAAGTTCTTTTTCGCTCTTCATTCATTTAAAGCGAAGTTCGAAATACGTGAGCAGAGGTTACTGTTATCGAACATCTGATGCTGCCCACACTGCTAAGAGCGACGGTTAGATGAATATGTAAATAAGTGCTGCAAGCTTTCCTCTCAGGAACAAAATAAAAAGAACACAAACAAAATTTTCATCATGCCTCATTTCATCAGAAGCACAACTTCATTTTGTTCCATAAAGCGGCTATCCAGTGTATCCATGTTTTCACCTGTGGAGATCTTACCTCAACAAATTCCACAGATGAAACGAGTCAGAGAAGAAGTCCACGCGAAAGAAGGCGGAGCCGCAGCGCTCACCTTCTATAACGTTATCGTCACGGATCAATGGTAGTACGAAGGTGTTTAGCAGCTGGAGCGAATTTTTCCTGAGAGTTCGCTTTGGCAATCTGTTTTGAACTGTTTTTGTTCGAAATTACGTCACATCAGTTCTTCGATTTCATTTGAAGTATATCGGGGCCTTAAAGGTAAAGTGCATCAATTTTGCACTTTTTTCAAACAGATTTCCAGTTCACTCTCCACACCTCTCACTGGTTGACAAACAGATAGCCCCAGCCAAACTCTTTTTTTTGCTATTTGTTGAGCCAATGTTTCCATGTTAGAGCGATAGAGATGCTCAAATAAACAGAGTTGCCGCATACAGTCGGGTGGAATTGACCCTTCGCCGGCAGTTTGATTGACAGGTGGTCTAACCAATCATAACCCCGAATCCGCCATTTTGTCTGACAAAGGAGTAGATTAACGGTGGTGAACTTGAACTTGAATAATTGTGTGTACTCACATCTTTCCACGCTTGAAACAACATTCCTTCTGATGTTCATTCATGTTTATGTATGAAGAGATGATCGGTTCACGAGGAGCTACAGCGATCTGTCACGACACATTAAAGACACACTAGACGCTATTTATTGATTAAACTTTTAAAATATGAAACTGTTTCATATCAAAAGTGACCTGCTCTGTCTTGTTTGTCGAGCCGTTGTCAGTGTCCTCTTTGTTCCGTGATGTATTTTTCATGTACTGCCTAATACAGCGTATCTGTCATTTCATTTCATGCCGTTTTCATGAAGCATCAGAAACACTTTTCATGTACTGCTTAATACAGCATATCCGTAAAAGAATAAAGTTCAACATAAGCCTATAATATTAAATACCAATAAAGTGGCTCTATATATTTTTTGTCAGTGTTATTTTGGTAAACATGACACAATATAACATTATGGTTACATGAAAACAGTTTTTACTGTTATATAAACTCTGATTTGTGAGCATTAACAGAACTGAAGATGTCAGAATAAACATTAACCACACGTCTTTGTTGTCTTCGGTGAATCCGGCAAATCGTGGAACAGGTGTGTCATCATTAGAGCCAGTACAGGTGCTCTTGAAGAAGCTGCACTGGCTGAGTCAGCCGTCTGATCTTGAATCACTCTCGCGGTACTTTGATATCACAGATACGTCACCGTGACGTGGCGTCGGCACAGTCTCAAGTAGGACAAAATTTCTATCACGTCAGATGCCGATCAATCTGTGCAGTGCCAAGAAAAATAATAAATAATAAGAAAACACATGCAAATAAAAAAAAACATGATCATCAGTTTGACAACACATGTGCTGCAAATCCTCACAACACATGCAAACACAAAAACGCGCTGCAAATACAAAAAGCGCTGCAAATAGCACAAACCACAACGGAAATGTTTCAAGGGGAACCCCAAAAAGTGACGGACCCTACTAGGACGTGCGTCCAAAACCAGTTCAACTCACCCGTTCACTTATTCACTAATCCCTATATAGTGTACGGCATTTGAGTGCACAATGTGTTCACAATCATGAAATACTATAAAAACTGCAAACATAAATAAACAAGTGTACATTATTTCATGTATTTATTATTTTTAATAAAGTGTTTTTCAGTTTGCTAGAAGCTCACGCTCACAGATGTCGTGGTCGTCGAGCGCCTCAGGCGGCCGTAACGATGACGTCACATTAGTACACTACAGACGATTAACGAATATTTTAAATCATCCACTAAATGATCATCTCTTAAAGTTTAATGAGTTAACAACAATGCCACATATTAAAACACTTTTCTGTTAGTGAAACACATTACATTGAGTTAATGCCTACATAATATATTTAATATTTTTTAGTTTGTGCTGTTGTCAAGTAGGGTCCGTCACTTTTTGGGGTCCCCCTTGAAACATTTCCATTGTGGTTTGTGCTATTTGCAGCGTTTTTTGTAAATGTAGCGCGTTTTTGCATATGCAGCGCGTTTTTGAGTTTGCATGTGTTGTGAGGATTTGCAGCACATGTGTTGTCAAACTGATGATCACGTTTTTTTTTTTTTTTTTTGCATGTGTTTTCTTATTAGCAGCGCTTTGAGCCCTCTCGGCCACCGTAGTAGAGAGCGTTTTCATCGGCCAAAAATCTGTGTAGTGTAGGATGAACTCTATCCATCATGGGTTAAAATACACAAAAAAGACAGACAAGCATTCACTGCTGTTGAAATCTCTTCATGACTGTGAAGACTTACTCAAACTGGCTGACTTTAATAATTTATAAATCCATCCGTTGATTCTCTTTAGTAAACTTGTTTATATCTAAGACTGAGCACAAGCTCCGCCCTCACCACCTCTTTTAGTGGCTGATATGTTAATGTGACTCAAACAATGTCTTGTGTCTGACATAAATAAATGATGGCTTTTCTGAGCTAATGTATCATTCAGGAAGACCAGAGACAAATGGAGTGAAGCAAAGCAACTGTCAGATGGAGAAAAATAACAAAATTACATTTCTCTCTACTCTTCTTGAGTCTTTGTTGATTTTATGATTAAACAATGACTAGCATCTCGCCTTTACCTCACCCCCCCCCCCCCCCTTTTCCCTCCTGTCCTGTTTTTCTGCTTCATTCTCATCAGATTGATCTTCATTTATATGAAGTTGGCTGGCTAACTGGATGTCACATTGTACCGACATGATGAGTGTTGCTGTGGCAATACGGTGTGTCCAATCAAATCAGCTTGTATCATCAGGACATTGCACGCAGTAGGACAAATAACACAAAAGGTTCCAAAAATAACATCTGATATCATAATTTAAAAAAGATTCTTCTTTTCATGAGCACTGCAGTAAATTCAAGCACAGCTACTTCAAAAAAAGAGGAAAGAATGACCACAGGAAACACAAGGGCTAATAAGCAAAATCCTGTCATTACTCACTCACGTGTTCATATTCGGAACACAAATGAAGAATAATTTTTTTTCCTGTCCCTCCACTTTGATGCTTCAAAAAATTCATAAAGAGATGGTTAAACTAATGCATATGAATTGAGTTGTTTAGTCTAAATTTTCTCAAGAGACACAAGCTGTGTCCGAAACCGCTCCCTATCCACTATATAGTGCACTATATCGGGTGTCTGTCATTTTGTAGTGCTGTCCGAATTCTGAGTGAACGACCGCATTCCCTACATTCGTTCACTACTTTTTCCCACAATCCTCTCTGATTTTGAACGTACATTCGATGTACACTCGTTAAAGCGCCGTTACCCAAAATCCAACGCGATAAGACGATCGAGCGCGAAAGAAAAATAAATATGGCGTACGGCAATATGGGAAGCGGCAACTTCTATCAATGTAAGTGTCATTTTTTTAATTAATTAGAACATCTTTGTAAAGATATTTTGAAGCGAAATGATACAGGTTTATATCATAATATATATATATATATATACTTATTATCATATGATAATTTGGTCGATTTTTCTCATATGTTAGTAAATGTTAGTTATGTTAGTTATAAACAAATGTGACAGTGTCGTGTCTTTGTTCTGTTATTTTTGAATATAAATGTACTAAATAGCATGACACAGGTGTTTTTATTCTCTCTTTATTCTCAGTAAACATGACAAATAAACAGTAATATACAATTCATTAAGCTAAACGGGACATATTACTGATGGGTATAGGAAATGTTAATGGTGAAATTGCCTGCGCTGTCTGGCGCGTGATATTAACGTCAGCGTCCGAATTCGCACACAGTTGCTTTATATGATATAACATTCATCAACAAACATCAGTTGTGGTAAATGGAAGCTCAAACATGTTTGCTTGTTCTCGCACGTGAAGCAGGTTCAGTTGAGCGTTTGTTGGTGTTAGCTGATCATTTCATTTCATTTTTCATTTTCATTTAGCAGACGCTTTTATCCAAAGCGACTTACAAGGGGAGCAATCAGGGGTTAGGTGTCTTGCTCAAGGGCACTTTAGTCATGGTATCGAAGGTGGAGAGAGTGTTGTTCATTCACGATCCCCACTTTCAATTCCTGCCAGCGTGGGAATCGAACCAGCAACCTTCACGTTACAAGCCCCACTTCCTCATCACTAGGCCACGACTACCACAATCAATGTTTATATGTGCGTAAAAGCCTAAATTAAATCTGTTCATCATATAAAGTGATCGTGTCTCGTCAGAAAATTTGGACTAAACCTCTTAATTCATATGGATTAGTTCGACAATCCCTTTGTGAACCTTTTGAAGTGTCAATTTGGTAGTTGCGTAGGATCTCTTTGGAGGAACAGAAAGTGTTCAAATTTCATCAAAAATATCTTCATTTGTCTAGTCTTACAGGTTTGGATCGACATGATTAATAAAAGAAGTTTAATTTTTGGGTGAACCAACCAGTTTATATTGCAAGTAAATTAAATTAACTTTAGTGGCCTTTTTTTACCCACTTAAAGGCACAATATGTATTTTTTTTGCTGCCAGAGGGCACTAAACTCCCTAAATTGATGATGTAGTGAATGAGTGAATGAACTCGTCGTCATGCCGATGGATCTAATAATATTCATGGGGGAATAATGTTTATGGATGAGTGAATGCGTGTTTTATCATGACTGTGGTGTGAAGTGGGCGTGGCCGAGAATCACAGACGCGATTACTAATGAGAGACAGATATGAGTGTCACGCACGAGTGATATAAAGAAACGAGGACATTTCATTCTGCCGAACTACTCACAAGTGCTGAAACACTACTCCTACAGGTCAGTTTATTTGACGAATTAAAACTGTGAGGAAACGCAGCGCTGTTTCACTCGCTCTAACGTCACACTTTCATACTAAACTGAGTGTGAGTGTGTTGAGAGTTGTGATGTAATAGTAACTGTAACAGTAATCTAGATCAACATTAGATGATCACACTGATGATATTCTATCACTTCATTGATAAAAATTATTAGTCTTATAGCCTACATTTGCTTATCTTGTCTAATAACGTGCGAGAGAGCGTCTCTGTCGAGTCAAAGTTTGTCTCAAAGCTCTCGCCATCTCGGAAACCCCACGCTGATATTTTGGCACTAATTAAAATTGTGAATTTCTCTGAATTTACAAATTCTTGGAAACATTTACTATAATGTAAGTGCACAGCTGAGCGAACTATATAACACTGTGCAAGTTGTTTCTGGATATTTTAAAAATCTTACATGTTGTGCCTATTGTAGGACATGTTTATATGTAATTTCTTAATTATCTCTATTGTCTTTGAAATATGGTTAGAGTGTACTGCCAAATGTACTGACAAGCATTCATAGTAGACAAACATATACTTGTAATTTCTATTAACTTTTATTTAAAGCATTTAAATATATTTGAATTTAAACACTTAACAATGAAGTTGCAACTTTATTACATTTAAAATGTGTAATAAATGCAATATGAAATAACACACTGCAGTTAAAATTATAATCAAGTACTTTACATGTGCTTTTTTAAAGCAATTCGGCGTGACGCAAGTGTGTTTTTGCTAGGTTCAGCCCAACGCAGTTATAATTTTAATGTCCTGCGCCAAGTTATTTATTTATTACACACACAGTCGATTTGACAAAAGAAAAAATGTTGGGATAACATCATGAAAATATTTTTTTACAGTGAAGGTAAAACATTTAGTTTGTTTAATACAAAGTGCACTTTTTTAAACAGTGTTAAGAATAGTCATGGCTCTTTAAATGTGTGTGTGTGTGTGTGTGTGTGTGTGTGTGTGTGTGTGTGCGCGCGTTTTTGTGACATATCAGGACACAATTGTGTATAATGACATGGGTATGACACTGGTATTACAACTTCAACGTGAAATATGAGGACATTTCATATGTCCCCACTTTTCAAACAGCTTTAAAAACATACTAAACAAGGTTTAATTAAAAATGAAAAAATGCAGAATGTTTTCAGTGAGGGTTAAGTTTAGGGGTGGGGGGTGGGGGCACAGAATGTACAGTTTGTACAGTATTAAAACCATTACGCCTATGGAATGTCCTCACTTTGATAGCAAAACGAATGCGTGTGTGTGTGTGTGTGTGTGTGTGTTATGACAGAAAATGCATAGCATTAATTAGTAAAATTCCAATACAAAAATTAACAGTGTAATAAATTAGCAAAGTCCTGGTTGTTTTTATGACTTGTACTTGCTAGCCTTAACCACATCCCAATATTGTTTTTCAATCAGAATTAATTGTTTGGTGTAAATTAGCTACAGCTTTCAGCACTAACTGGAGTTTGAACAGGAGACAGGTAGTTAGCAGACATCAATGCACAAGCCATTATGCTGATCTATAGACAGTGAAGATGCTGGAAATCTATGAGCTTGAGGAAATGTGTGTGTGTGTGTGTGTGTGTGTGTATGTGTGTGTGTATGTGTCTTTCTGTGTTTGTTCTCCTTGGATTACAAAAATGAGGAGATATGGGCTGATGCAAATGTTATAGAATATCAGGGGGAAAGTATATATATGTAATATAAAGGAAAAGACTCTACCTAAAACAAAAAAAACTTTTCTTTAACAACATAAAGATGCAACCGTTGTCATTTTGACATTGGTGTGAGCCTGGCCTTAAGCTGCTAACTGAAAAGGGACATTTGTAATCATTTTAGCTGTGTTAATATAATACAGGTAATGTAAAATACATATTAGTACACAAATATTCTGTCATAATTAGTCACTCTCATGGCGTTCCACGTGTTCATCTTTGGAACACAAATGAAGATATTTTTAATGAAAAGAATGAAATGAAATGAAAGCTTTCTGTTCATCCATACATATCCAACGCAACTACCACTTTCAAGGTCCGGAAAGGTAGGTAAGACGTCATTAAAGTATCCCATGTGACTCCAGTGGCTTAACCTCAATGTTATGAAGCAACACGAGTGCTTTACTTGCGCTTTATTTATGGAAATATTGATCTGTAGTGTATGTTCAACTCATGCGTGTCGCGTTCAGACTCGCGTGTCAACTCAACGCAGGCATGCGTTTTGTGCTCACGTAAAGGCTGACGTTGTGTGAAATTGCTTTGGATAATATTATTTTGCAAATAGTAAGGTGGTAAGGTGTGTTTTTTTTTGCTAAAACAAAGCACTCACTTTGCTCACTTTGCACTTTACAATTGAGGTTAAACCACAGGAATCAAATGGATTACTGTAATGATGTCTTTCCTACCGTTCTGGACCTTGAAAGTGGTAGCCGTGTTGGATTTCAATGGGAGAACAGAAAGCTTCCTGACTTCATTGAAAATATCTTCAGTTGTGTTCCGAAGATGAACCTTACGGATGTGGTCAGATAACGAGAGTGAGTAACTAATGACATTTTTATTTATGGTTGAAGTAACCCTTTAAGATTAAGTACATTTGTATTGACTGCCTCTGAAGACCAGACCACAAAACAAGGTTCTGCTCATGAAGTTGTTTAACAGACCGAGATGAAGTTGCTTGCTACCACTTGTATGATATTAATGAGGCAAAAGTATGAATAATGAAGAATCGCGTGTAGTTGTTGCGGGTCTGCCCTGATTCTGTCTGATCCCTACTCTTGAACTCTGAGCAAGAGAGCATGCTGGGATATTAACCACTCAGGAACACGATGAGGTTATCCCTCTGGACAGAGCCCTCGGGGCCAACAACATGATTGGTTCTGACAGCCCCCTGGCCCACTGGGAAAGAACTCATGTCCTCCGGTCCTGAAAGAAGAGCAGCGGCTTGGCACTGGCAGTGAAGTCCCGAGATGATGAAGAGTTTGTCTTTTGACCCTGACTGAACCTGTCAGAAGAATGATTTCTGAACATTTAAAAAGGCTTTTTTTTCACATCAGAATAGACAATTTACTTTTTTCCTTTTCAAAAATGTAGTTTTATGATAAAACTGAAGACTTACATATTCTTTATATATTCTTACATTTGCATAATGTAAATACTCTTGAGTATTTTTAAAAAAAGTTAACTTGAGCAAAGTCATGGGAAAAAATCACCCGAAAATGAAAATTGTGTTATTAATTACTCACCCTCATGTCATTCCAAATCCGTAAGACCTTCATTCATCTTCAAATGAAGATATTTTTGATGAAATCCGATGACTTCTATCGCCAGGAAGGTAATTAACACTTTCAGACGGCCAGAAGTGTACTAAAACACATTTAAAACAGGTCATTTGAATACAGTGGTTCAACCTTAATATTATGAAGCGACAAGAATATTTTTATGTGCCAAAAAACTCCAAAATTATGACTTTTCAAAAATATCTAGCGATTTTTCAAAACACTGCTTCAAAGCTTTACGGATCTTTTGTTTCAAAGTGAATCGGTTTGCGAATCGAACTGCCAAAATCACGTGAACTATTGAAACACTATTGAAACACTTGTGACGTAATGAAGCCTCGTTTACTGAAATCCCGTGACTCGAAACAAAAGATTTGTAAAGCTTTGAAGCAGTGTTTTGAAATCGGCCATCACTAGATAATAATGAAAAGTCGTAATTTAGTTTTTTTGCCGCACAAAAAATATTCTCTTCGCTTTATAATATTAAGGTTGAACCACTGTACTCACATGACCTGTTTTAAATGTGTTTTAGTATTCTTCTGGGCATCTGAAAGTGTTACTGAGCCATCGGATTTAATCAAAAACGAAGGTCTTACTGGTGTGCAACCACATGAGGGTGCACTCAAAAAAACATTTCAGTCTAAACATAAGTTTTATGTAATTTAATTACATAGCAATTTGGATTACATAGTTTTAACATAAACAAACTAATAAACTTAATGCGATTAAAATTTGTCAGTCATATGTAAATGAAATAAGATTTATGTAATAGTTCACAGGTTAATGAACACTGTTTAGTGGTCATGTGTGTGCGCGCACTACTGAGTTAAAGTACCATTGAAGCAGTGTCAGAGTTAATGAGATCATTAAGTGATGATTGAGCATTAATGATGAACGCCTGCTGTTAACAAGCAGAATCACTGAAGGACAGAGAAACACAAGAACTACAACTGATGAAATCAACTGAAGATAAAAGACATTTAATCTCTCACTATTCATATACTCAACTATTACATAAATCTTACCTATTTCATTTACATATGACTGACAATTATGAATCACATTAAGTTTATTAGTTTGTTTATGCTAAAACTATGTAATCCAAATGGATGGAAAATTGCTATCTAATTAAATTACATAAAACTTATGTTTAGACTTAAATATTTTTTTGAGTGTGAGGAATTAATGACAGAATTTTAATTTTTTGGTGAACTAACCCTTTAATAGAATAGTTTCCATGACTTTGTTCAAGTTCATTGATTCATTTAACTTTTTTAAAAATACGTGAGTGTATTTAGATGATGTAAATGATGTTCATTTTTGGGTGAACTAACCCTTTAACCCCTTTTATAATGTAAATGTAATTTATTTTAATATATGACATGCAAACAATATATTAGCTTGAATTATTTCTTTTTAAGACAAACTAAAAAAAAACGTATTTTCAGAATAAGGGTTTATAGACTCTGATTTATGGTCTGCTCTGGGATGTTTTGCATATGTTGCTTTTTTTTTTATCTGTGGGAATATATTTCATCTCCTCTTTAATTTTTATTTTTCAGACCTAGTACAGTTTTAAAAGGCAGTTCTAGGAATGTCATGTTTCTCTGAGAGACATCTTTAGTGCCACCCATTTAAATGTACGAAGATGCAACTCCATTTTTCAGAGCCATGATTCAGATTAGACCTTGAGTGAGGGAGATTTCCTTATAAATCTTTCTGATCAATTTTTAAATTAACAATGGATCCTTAGTCTTCACCTCGCCATGATTTAAAGGCAGCACTACTGTTCAGACGTTTGGGGTCATTCAGATCTCGTAATGTTTTGTGAAAGAAGATTCTGAGTTTACTAAGAATCTTCTGTAAAATTCTGAAATATTACTACAATTTAAGTTAGTGTTTTGTATTTTATATATATTGTAAAACATATTTTATTACTGGCATGACAAAGCTGAATTTTCAGCATAATTTCTCCGGTCTTCGTTGTCACATTTGATTTGCTACATTCAAAAGAACAGCCGTTATTTTTGTAACCTTTTGTAACATTTCTTATATTCTCATTGATCTTATTTCTCAATTTAATGTATCCTTGTTGAATAAAAAACAACTCATAGTGATCCCAAACTTTTGAGCAGTGTTTATGCACTCAGACCAAAGATATCCGTGCACTTCACAGTGTTTTTGTCCGGTCAAATGCTCCAAAATGAGAATGTCCCTTACAATGCTGCAACCGTCAAAGTTATGATAAAAATTATGACATCAAGTTTCAATCAAATTTACGTTTATGACCTTTTGTCATGACGTGTGCAGTTTTTGTTGTTGTTGATCGATGGTCATATCAGTGTTATTAATGAAGGGATAGTTCAGCCATCTTTTACTCACCCTCAAGTTGTTTCAAACCTGTATGAATTTCTTTCTTCTGATGAACACGAAAGAAGATATTTCAAAGAAAATCAAACAGTTGATGGACCCCATTGCCATTTTTTGAAAAACAAAAAACAAAAAAACAATAGAAGTTAATGGGGTCCATCAACTGTTTGATTTCTGACATTCATCAAAACATTTGTGTTCAGCAGAAGAAAAAACATCCGTACAGGTTTGGAGCAAATTGAAGGTGAGTGAATGATGACAGAATTGTCTTTTTTGGGTGAATAGTTGAAGTGGTCAGTGTAGTTGTTTTCTGTAAAGACTGTTCCCCCAAAAAAGTTTTGGCACTACTGCTTTGTAAATGGTGGTGCTTAACTACAACTTTTCTGTCATAAAATGTGAGAGCTGGATTTCTGTGTATACTTGTGAGAGCTATTTATTCTGTTTTTTTTTTTTTTCTCTCTCTCTGTTTTCTGTCATGGTCAGTACTTTATCTGAAGCATTTAAGAGCCCTGACTCCATTAACTTTAATTGCTGCTTCATGGCTAAATGAGCCAACAGGGGCTAAACAGATACTAAAGAGAGGTCAACTATGTTAGAGCCACCTGCTGAAGAGAGACGCGGCTCTTTATTCTCTTGGTGAGTTCAGAAAGGGATACTGCCAAACAACTACTTTCACAATTTGTGGCCATGCAATTTCTCTGTAACCTTATAAGCTGAAAAAAATTCAAGCAGTGTCCTATATGCAATATATATTAGGCTTGGGCGGTATCCAAATTTTGATACCGTCACACCTCCTCCCTATTTTACCTCGGTATACGGTATTACCGTGAATAATTAAAAAATGATGACGTAAGGCTCAGACAGCGTGCCTAAACCGTTCAGAAACTGAATACCAAACATTAATGCTGAAACAATAATAAAATAGCATGCACAACAATATTAAGTTAACAACTTTTATTAGCAACAAATGGCAGTTTATAAAAAGTGCAAATAGAATTAAATTAACACAGCGGTTTTCAAAGTGTGGGGACGCCACAGCATGTCAGGGGAGGCGGGGGGGGGGTTATAATAAATAAAAAATATAATTATTTAGTTTAATTATTATATGTATTTTTTTATTATATTTAAATGTTTTTATTTTAAACGATACTAAAAAATGAGTCAAAATATGAGAAATATTTTTCACCCAGAAGGCCATAGCTGTGAATTCACTGCTGTTTTGCAAGCCCGCCAATATATGCCTATTAATGCAATGGAGCGGTTTCTGAGACCACCCGATTCAAAGTCTTCAACTTCAGGGCTTAAACCCAAAAGACGACGATATGATGATCAGTATTTAAGTTTAGGATTTATGTGGACAGGACCAGCTGATGAACCACGACCTTTATGTGTGGTCTGTCAAGATATTTTGGCTAACGACAGCATGAGACCCTCAAAACTTCGGCGACACCTTGAAACCTAGCATGTTGACACGAATAATGATAAAAGTTAGTTAACAGTCGGACATTGTTCTGTGTGTTTATCTTTTGTGCGTGCATGTGTGTGTGTTGGGGGGTGGGGGCTGGGGGGCGCCATCGGGTAAGTTGTGTCAAAAGGGAGGCCCACTGTCTTAGACTTTGAAAACCCCTGAATTAACATAAACATTCAGAACAGTTTTCGCTCAGAGAAATCAATGGAATTAAATCACACCGCCCGGACAACTTTTAAGAACAAAGCAATAGGCCTAAATAAAAACGTCTTCTTTCCAATATTGTTTTTAACGAAAACCAAATAAAAATACCTGAATCAATTTAATAAATAAAAATAAGCACAGTGCGAATAGGAACGAATGGCAAGTGGCATCAAATCTAGTCAAGATTTTTCGCTAAAAACAACAGCATGTTTACTTTGTCCGGCTTTAACAGGGCACCGACGACTTTACCTGCGGTGCTGAAAACCCGCTCCGATGGTGTGCTTGTGGCACAGACGCACAGGTACTTTCGTGCCACTCGCGAAAAACGCCCGGCAGCGTTTTTCCTCCAGAGAAGTGGGTCCTCGTCTCCCTGAGTAACTGGCTCCAAACAGTAGGCTGTTATTTCAGCTCCGACACGGTCCTCTACGGTGCCGATGCCAACGGGACCTGCCATTACATCGGCATTTTTTTGCAGCATATGTAACCCCTCCACCCGGGTCCTACTCAACCCGCGTCTTCCAGCATGGGAGTCGGACGCTCTGTCGCTTCCCACTCTTTCTCTTTCTCCTCCACGCTGTCACGTGATAACAACCTCGCATACGCATTTTTAGGCATTAAATAAATTCTATTTAATATTTAATCCTTGTCTCGTATATATTGTTGCATTGTTTTTTTATGGCGGTATTGAAACTGATACCGTTGCTATTTTTAGATCCCGCGGTATACCATATTACCGTATTACCGCCCAAGCCTATATATATATATATTTGTGTAGTTGTTATAATTTACACATGTAATGTTTGTGACCTCATAATATATACAATTTCCCTTATACAGTATGTAAACCCTTGTGGAAAGAAATATACTTTAGCATACAAGAATATATTCAAGTGCATACTTATTTTTTTCTCTGACACTTAATTGCATGTTAATCGCAATTAAATGATGTTTTATAGTTTATAGTTTACATTTATAACTTTGTAGTCCGTGTGACCCCCTCAATCAAGACTTACGTACATCTTTAAATTGAATTCCATATTTCTATTTTCTTTGAAATCGGGTTAAAAAACAAAAACAAAAACAAACTCTGAATTTTGACAAGCATTTATGGTCAACTAAAATATCCTTAAAATGTCACTCACTGCTTGCAGTTATATCCGAGTGAAAATGAATCAGAAATGATGATCTATGAGTAAAAAAATAAAAATAAAATAATTTTAAAAAATAATAATGAATTTGAAGAGGGCCTTTCCATTTCAGAAGCCGACACACTACTGCTAGATAATATCAGCTGTCTTCCGCAGACCTCTCTCATCTCTGTGAGGAGATGAGAGTGAATAGATGATTGAAGCTTGAACTGTAATATTAAGGTGTCAGTTTGAGGTCTCACATCATGTCTGTAGTTTATGGTGAAAGCTCTGAGCATGTGTCTGTCTTTGGCTGAACTGGAGTAATTGGGGCTCATCAGCCGATTGCTGCTGGGAGAGTCTGTTACGGCGGGAGTGTGATTGAGGAAGGACTGGAGCTTTAATACCAGCTAATTAGCAGCTGTGTAAAACAGTTTCTCAAACATTGTCAGCCCTCTACTGTACAGTTATAGAGCTACATTTAACAGGCCCTCCAGACTCTTCATTAACTCCTCTCACCCTGACAGGGAGATAAAGCAGGGTCATGTCTTGTAAAGCACCGTAAAAAGATGCCAGTCTCACAGTAAGAAAAGTGTGAATATGTGTGGATGTTCTCTCAACATGTAACAACAGATGCTAGAGGTTGCAGCCTCCTTGTTAGAGCGTCCGACTCCCATGCCGGAAGACCCGGGTTTGAGGCCCACTCGGAGCGGGTTGAGTAGGACTTGGGTAGAGGGGTTACATTGGTGCCATGACCCGAATGGGAGTGAGGTTTAGGGGGGTGAGTGTAACGGAGAGTAAACCTCACTCCTCTGACCTCAAGAGATGCCCTAGCGACAGACAGCCATAAACATTGTTAGAGCGTCCGACTCCCATGCTGGAAGATCCAGGTTTGAAGCCTGCTTGGAGCGGGTCGAGTAGGATAGAGTAGAGGGGTTACAAACACACATTCAATTCATTACTAATTCATCTTTACTAATTTTAATTACAGAACAAAATGCTTAATCCCACATTTTAGGTGCAACTCATTTACATAATTTCCTCCCTAAAAAGTGAAACATTAAAATTGTGACATCATGAAGATTACAATAAGTTAGATATTTTTAACAATATGGACATAAATGACATCATTCAATTCAACACTGTTAAAAAAAAAAAAAAAAAAAAAGTAATACGGATTGCATTTTCTGCCCAATCAAGCAACCCTTTTGCACATTTTATTGTAAGAAAAAAAAATCTTTTGATTTATGGACAAAACTGTTAAAAATTTGTTATGATGGTTGAAAATGAAAATGGCTTTGCTCGTTAATTAAATCATTTTAAATAACCATCATAATAATAAATAATGTTTCTTGAGCAGCGAATCATCATATTCTGAAGGATCATGTGACACTGAAGACTGGAGTGATAATGTTTTACTGTATTTTTGATCAAATAAATGCATCCTTGGAAATCATAAGAGACTTATAAACATGAACAATATTTGAATGGCATTGTAAAAGTTTTGGGTGATTTGGCTACCTAACGCTCGGTCAAAAAGGGATGAACCCATTGCTGGGCTCAACAAAATTCACACAAATAATACAGCCAAAATTTAGTCTGTTTTTATTGTCATTTTATCTGGCCAGCAACACAAAATGATAGTTGTTTAAATAAAACTATTATACAACCACGCTCACCCGCTGTCATATTATAATTATTAAATTATCTTGTATCCTCCACATAATATTTTAGGTTTTGCCCTCTGATGTGCCACTAACAACATACTGAGCATTCCCAGCACAACGATAGATCTATAATATTACCCAAACTTATCGCGTGTTATTTTGGCATGTTTTTCCATATGAAATGGTGAAGAAAGCTCTGAAGTGACTGATGTTCATGAAACACAAGCGTCACATGTGTTTGAATTTATTGTGTAGTAGATGAAACAACGGCATTCACACAGAGAACATGCAGACTTATTGGCTGTTATCACATTAATTTCTACAATGTGAAAGCCTTAAAACCTCTGCTGTGGGCAAAACTTAGGTTGTATTTTGTGACGTGTCGCTCCTCCGTCCTTAGGTTGCCATTTATACGTTAAAGATAATACATTTTAGTAAAATCATCCTTTTTCATTTTCATTGTGTACAGATAAAATTTTTGGCAGTCGCAGGACATAATGAAAAAAACCCAAAACAAATCAACAAACAGCAACCTGTGGATCTGTATTCTGTATTTTTTGTTCCAGTGACTGCATTTTCAAAATAGCCCAAGGCAGTTTGATTGACAGGCAATCTGACCAATCATAACCCCGAACCCGCCATTTTGTCCTTCAAAGCAGTCAGGGGAGTTAGTAGATTAACGTTGGTGAACTTGAACTTGAAAGATTGTGTGTGCTCGACTTTCCGCGCTTGAAGCAACATTCCTTCTGATGTTCATTCATGATTATTTGATGCTATAAATCAGTGTTTCTCAAACTTTTTCAGCCCAAGGACCACTTTATCTTCCACCAAACAGAATCCCACTCTAACATGCCCCCCAAAAAGGAAGGATAAACTAAATTTCAGTTTAATATGCAACCGTTTCAAGTCAAAAACTAATTATTCAAACACAAATGCAATGATATGATCCATTTTTTCGTTTTTAAAACACACTGACGTCAACCCCCGCCTGCGATCCGGTACGGGTTAAGAGCTCGCCTAGTTTAGGTCATCTTTTCGAGGACCACTAGGGGGCGATGGCGGACCACACTTTAAGAATTACTTCTATAAATTAACTAGTGTGAAGAGATGATCGGTTCACGAGGAGCTACAGCGATCTGTCACGACAAGACACACTAGACGCTATTTATTGATTAAACTTATTTAAAGAATTACAATATTTAAAATCATTTTAAATATGAAACAGTTTCATATCAAAGTAACCTGCTCTGTCTTGTCTGTTGACGTGTTGTCAGTGTCCTCTTTGCTCCGCAATGTATTTTTTACTGCGTGAGAACATGATGTGTGGTGCGAGAGCACATGGCTTGTCGGACATGGCAACAGTAACTAAAGGGGGCGGGTCTTTGCGAATTGTGATACCGTGACCCTGACAACAATGGTTTGTGCTCTGACATGCACTGTAGACAGATATGTACCTTTCCAAATCATGTCCAATCAACTGAATTTACCACTATTTTAGTACTCCAATCAAGTTGTAGAAACATCTCAAGGATGATCAGTGGAAACAGGACGCACCTGAGCTCAATTTTGACCATGTACTCATGTACATTTCATTCATTTTTAATTTTTAATAAATTTGATAAAATATTTCAAACAAACTTCTTTCACGTTGTCACTATGGGGTATTGTTTATAGAATTTTGAGGAAAATAATTAATTTAATCCCTTTTGGAACAAAGCTGTAACATAACAAAATATGGAAAAAGTGAATACTTTCTGGATGCACTGTATAGACAAAATGTATGTGAGTGAGGAAAAAGTGCAGAAAAGAATGGCACATCAACATTTATAGAGCGTTACACCGTATTGATTTGATACATTTTGCCGTTTCCCCATTGTCTCAAGCTATTGCAACGGTCATGCCTGGTGAAGACACAATGTAAGTGCCTGCAGAATGACAGAAACTATAAGTAAGTGGAACATGAGCATTTTGCACTGGTTATGACAATACAAGCAGCACGACTCTGGGAATAGAGACATGCACACTGTCATCATCTCAGCTGCGTAAACATCCACTCGATCATCAGACAGACACAAAGACAGCTGAAGCTGCACAGTGTTTCATGATGTCATTTCCCTGAAATCTTCTAACCATTTAGTAAAAATCAGCAGGGCTGTGTGGGTTACTTTTAAAATGTATTTCACTACAGATTACAAAATACATGCTTTAAAAAGTCATTTGTAACGTATTTCGTTACATTACTCAAGTTTAGTAACTTAATCTAAATACTTTAGAATACTTTGGAATACTAATAAGTGTGGAACAAACACAAAAAAAAGGTCATTGTAAGTTTTTATCTCACAATTCTGACTTTTTCCCTCAGAATTGAGTGATATAAAGTTGCAGTTGCGATTTATAAAGTCAGAATTATGAGATATAAACTCACAATATTGAGAAAAGTCAGAATTATGAGATATAAACTCATAATATTGAGGAAAGTCCGAATTATGACATATAAACTCACAATATTGAGAAAAGTCAGAATTATGAGATATAAACTCATAATATTGAGGAAAGTCAGAATTATGAGATATAAACTCACAATATTGAGAAAAGTCAGAATTATGAGATATAAACTCACAATATTGAGAAAAGTCAGAATTATGAGATATAAACTCGCAATATTGAGAAAAGTCAGAATTATGAGATATAAACTCACAATATTGAGAAAGGTCAGAATTATGAGATATAAACTCACAATATTGAGAAAAGTCAGAATTATGAGATATAAACTCACATACTAAATTCACAATTGCAAGAAAAAAAGTCAGTATTGCAAGTTTATATCTCCCAATTCTGACTTTATAACTTGCAATTGTGAGTTTAAATCTCGCAATTCTGAGAAAAAGAAGTCAGAATTGTGAAATTGTGAGGGGAAAAACTAAATGTGAGAAAAAGTTGCAGTGACGAGTGAATTATAAAATGACTCACAAAACATGAAAACAGTGGAAAACATGAAACTTAACTCCGCTTTTTCAGACGGTCAGAGTCAGAGAGTCACCAATCGCTGTTTAAATGACATTAAAACTCAAAGTAATCACTTTGGTAATCTAAAACACTTTTCAGATGTAACTGTAATCTGATTACCACCCATTTAAAATGTAACTGTAATGAAATACCTGGGCAAAAATTTGGTGCGTTGGGGTTAATGCAGACACACTGCATATCACATCCCAAGCATAAAATAGAAACAAGAAACATTTTTTTAAGGAATTGGCTTATTCATGTGTTTTCAAAAAGTAGTAAACTCCATAATCAAATGGCTAAACTCATTCAACTGACTTACAATTTTAGTTATATCCACTGCTTCATCAAAAAGCACAAGTTCAAAACATTGTTATTTTTTGACCCTTGATGCTTTTACTTGCCAATGTTGGCCATTCAGTATTTTTTTCCCCATAAACTTTATCTGTGCTGCTTTTATTGAAAAAGGTATACGAGATGTGCCAAGTGTACACTGTACTTTTACAATACTGTCTGTTCGTGCAGTTCTGTCCTGTTCCTTAATACTGCCTCCCTGCAAAAATCCCAAGTGCCCTTCTTCAATTCAACACGTTATGAATGAAATCACTTTCTCTTTGCCAAACCTATTTGTGAATAGTTTCGATTAAATCCCCACTCCCATACGGCTTAAATCTGAGAGCTTTTCAGAAGGACAATAGCCGAGAATCTCCAAGAAGCAGAGAGAGGCCGTGCATTTTTCAGCTCAAACCGCCATGAATAACGTTAAATATTACATGAAGGATGTGCGTCTTTCTGGCAGCCCGAGAGTGGTTCAGTTTCAGTGAATTCAGCTCGTCTGAATACTGGGTACATTGAGATGATGCCTCGGTTAAACACCTCTAAACAGAGCTTGAAGAAATCCAGGTTAATTACACTGCAGGCTGCCTGTGAGATTTCAGAGATTTCACAACTGGATTCAGGCCAATGGTGAGGGTGTTACATACTAATAACCTGAATGACTATTAAACCTATTAAACAGAATAAAACTAGAACATTCAAATCTGTGTTGGCGAGAGAACGCAGTTATGTCTAGGTATGAAACAAACTGTCTTTTCAACCACACAACATCCTTATATCTGTCTTACAATAATTCAAATCATCATAGAAGTGCTGGGATAAAAGTTTATATTTTGGATATAAACACAGATGTCTAACACAGCAATGAAAACAGTCGCTTCAAATAACAATTGTATCAATTACACCAGTAGGTGGCAACAGGTGACTGTTAAAAATGTATTTGTCATTGAATCATTCATTTAATAGAGTAGTTTATAAAACACTGATTCATCCAGTAATGAAATAAGTGCAGTCTTTATGACTGAGTCATTCTATCATTCATTCAAACCTATTTTTTAAATAGACTGTTTTGTTTAGTTGTCTATTCAGAATCCATAATCGTGCAGCTCTACCAATGAGTATGTGATTAGTCACTAAGTAGTACCAGCCTAATCTCATTTAACTGTTTTACATTTTGGTGAAATGTTGACATACATTCTATGAATTTGTCCGATTTGAGCTGTATAAAAACATTTAAGCTTAAACCTAACTCTCAGCGGGGTGTAAGCAGACTGTACAAAAGCGTACAAATGAGATTATAAACATTTATGAATCTGCCATCAATTTTCCAAATCATAAAATAGTTCTGAAATGACACTTTAAAAGTGGTGTAGATTGTTTACAGTTGCTAAGCAACATCACAACTTAACACTCACCTTATTCCAACACCCCATGATGCTTTGCCTGAATTATGGGTGTAACTTCTACTAACCCTTCAATCATCCATCGAACATTAAAAGGACTTTTAAAAGTATAAAAGCATCAACAAGGCACTTTCAAGAGATGGTGAATAACCCCAAAGCGCATTTTTTTGCACTGCCGCAATGGAAGGCTTCAATATCACTGTAGTAATATGTGTTTGTATTATGTAACATTCGTTGCCTTTATCAAAATTGTTTATTAACTTCAGCATTGCATGATACTATTTCAATGTGATTTCCGTCATTTTGACAGATAATAAATTGTATTTGTATTTTATGTGAAAACAAACCTGGAGAGAAACGAGAGATTCTTCATGCATTTCGGTGAATTATTAATGGAATATATTGTGAATTAAATCGAGGAGAACAGACAAATGTGCAGTATATGTTGTCCCTTCTCATACTATCACAGCAGAATGCAAAGGGAAATAAGAAAATAATCATGAGGAAAAGAATGCGCTGACTGAAAAGAGTCGTAGATATTCTTCTTATAAAATGTCATGTTAAAATACCAAGAGCTATGTTATTCTCATGATGTCTGAAAATAAAACATGAAGGAATCGATAGATAGATAGATTGATAGATTGATAGATTGATTGATTGACTGATTGATAGATAGATTGACAGACAGATAGATCGACTGATCGATTGATCAATCGATGAATTAATAGATAGATAGATAGATAGATAGATAGATAGATTGATTGATTGATTGATAGACATACAGGCAGACAAATAGATCGATTGATCAAAAGATAGATAGATAGATAGATAGATAGATAGATAGATAGATAGATAGATAGATAGATAGATAGATAGATAGATAGATTGATTGATTGATTGATTGATAGACATACAGGCAGACAGATAGTTCGATTGATCAATAGATAGATAGATAGATAGATAGATAGATTGATAGATTGATTGATTGGTTGATTGATAGATAGATAGATTGACAGACAGATAGATCGACTGATCGATTGATCAATCGATGATAGATTGATTGATTGATTGATTGATTGATTGATTGATTGATTGATTGATAGATAGATTGACAGACAGATAGATCGACTGATCGATTGATCAATCGATTAATTAATCGATAGATAGATAGATAGATAGATAGATAGATAGATAGATAGATAGATAGATAGATTGATTGATTGATAGACATACAGGCAGACAGATAGATCGATTGATCAATAGATAGATAGATAGATAGATAGATAGATAGATAGATAGATAGATAGATAGATAGATAGATAGATTGATTGATTGATTGATAGACATACAGGCAGACAGATAGATCGATTGATCAATAGATAGATAGATAGATAGATAGATAGATAGATAGATAGATAGATAGATAGATAGATAGATAGATAGATTGATTGATAAATACAAAATGTATAAATTATTTGTCTGGATCAAGTAAGTAAAGTAATGAATAAGTTTTGTTAAATTTTGTTAAATTTAAAAATTTTTAGTTTTAGTTATATATGATTTTGGTCATTCTGTCCAGTCATTAAACCAGCAACACTTCAGTTACCAGGCCTAAGCTTTACCCACCACATCTCATTACCTGTTGAACACGGTTTTACCCTGCGGCCGTTCAGCCACAGGCTGAATGCTGTACACTAGTATAGGGATAACGGCTTGAGGCCATTGACTAAAGTATTCTAAAGCAAACCAAGAACAAGCGGACGAATAATTCATAAAGCAGTGGTCTTCGACAAGGTTCTCAGGGGCATCTGTTAGCCCGCATGGAGCCTGAGTCACCCACAAAGCCCATTCTAAAAACAAGCCTTGATTTTCTCCTTAATTTCTTTTGTCATAATACTTGCATGAAATTCTAAACAAGTGATATTTTAACATTTCATATAACATTTAAGACATTTTCAAAATTTGACATGTATTTTTTCAGGCTTCACATGAGTTTCGATCCGCCTTTCTCAAAGGTTGCCCAGAAACTGTTACTTGTCTGAAAGTGACGCTTTTGTTTCTTCTATATGGAGTAACAAGGTTGTGTGTGATTATCTGCGTATGCCCCAGTGCTCAGCCGTACAGAAGACTTAGGTCACATTACAACATATAATTAGTGTTTTCAGCTGGACTACCGCCTCCTTTAGCTTTTGTCCAGCTGCATAAATTGCCATGTTTTCATGGTTATTAAAAGTAATTTTGGAAAGAATCAGTAATTATTTGTCATTATTATCTGTTACTTGTCCAGTGTTTTTGTCCTGTTCTCATTCTGTACCTTTAGTATACCAGCACATTTTATGTTTGTATCGGTCAATTTGGGAAAAAATACAATCTCAATTTTAAAAAAGATGACTAATTATGAAAATTATATACTTTGAAATCAGATACTTAAGTGAGAACGAAATGTAATATTTTTGGACACTTAATTACATGTTATTAGCTAAATAGATATTAGCACTAAATGAAAATGCGTTATAGTCTAATTTGATATTAAATGCAATTATTTTGAACTTAAGAATGCCATATTTTTAGACCCACGAAACTGATTTTAGTGTGCAGTACACTTAATTAAATAATTATGAAAAGATATATAAAGATGTATCTAAGACTTAAATACATATGTCTTTTAATAATTACTTAATTAAGTGTACTGCACACTAAAATTATAATCAGTTACTTTACATGTGTTTTAGTTTATTAGTCAATACATAGTTAAACTTTTTTTAAATGGACATTATTAGAAAGGGAACTTAAGTGTGTTCATAAACAAGTGTCCTTTGATTTATTTTATATAATATGCAAGTACAGTTTTTCAAAAAATATACTTTTAAGATCACCACAAGTGTACTTCTTTTTCACAAGGGCTGTACATGCCATGTGATATTCATGCCACAAGGGGCACTATAACACAATAGTCCTCTTTTACAATCTGTTTTCTCTTTACGGTGGACCACTGTCATGGCAGAGCAAAAGTCTGAAGAGAATCTTGTTGGGTTGATATGTTTAGAGCTAGCGGTTTACATAATAACACATGTGTTTTAATGGCGCGTATGTTTGATGCTGCATAAGTTTGTCTGAAATCAGTTTCGTGAGGTACCTTTGTGCTCAAACGCTGCCTATATGGGCAATGAGACATCACGTCAGCTTTCAAGCTTTGGGACGCAGCCCATGTGACAGGAACAGAGGATAGAGTTCAGTATACAGGAGATGGCGCCCTCTTGCAGTTAGGAGGGGGAACCTCCGGTCAGGATGTTACAGCAGTTAAGATTTATTCCTAATAAGTACTTTTAAACATTCATATTAGTGCTCCCCTCAGTCGCCACCTGTTTCACACAGCGCTGTGCTCAAACTACGCACCGCCTCATTCATTTACGTCTCTTTATTGCATAAATTGGTTTGTTTTCCTCTCTGTGCCTAATGTAAACAATCAGGCTTCACACCACATTTCAATATTGCCTCCATTATCTCATCTCATCTGAGACGTTCCACATATTTTCTTCGGTTACCGTGGTGATCCGTCCTTCGTGAGGTTGTCATCACAACGGTTGTTGGTATTCCACCTGTGGTTCTATTTCTGACTAATGGCTGCCCCCCTGATGGAGCTTCAGACAATTATACACCTCAAGCACGGTAGCTTGCCTTGAGCAACTGCATATAGAGGAGAGCTGAGCACAGAGGACCGTGTGTCGCTGTGAGAGGCTTATCTGGACTGTTGCCACCACGGAAGGTCTTTAAGACATGAAAAAATAGTTCACGTGATTTCGGCACACGAACTGAATCACTGATTCGAAACAAAAGATTCGTAAAGCTTCAAAGGAGTTTTTTGAAGTCGGCCATCACTAGAAAAGTTATTTTATTCTCTTCGCTTTATAATATTAAGTACACTTCTGGGCATCTGAAAGTGTAAATTTCCTTCCTGGCAATTAAGCCTCATTAAGCCATTGGATTTCATCAAAAATATCTTGACTGAAAAGATGAACGAAGGTCTTACGGGTGCAGAACGACATGAGGGTGAGAAATTAATGACACAATTTTCATTTTTGGGTGAACAAACCCTTTAAAATTGCTCAATAGTTACGACAACAACAACAAAAATACTTCAATACAATGCAATCAACCTTAAAATGAATCAAATACTTAATTATTAAAATTAATTATGGCTATTTATTGAGATGACTTAGAAAAATGGTCCCAATCAACTTAAATTCACCCTATATACAGTACTATATCTACTTTTAGCATGTACAACTTCATGTTTTTTGAAAGAAATTAATACTTTTATTTAGCAAAGACGCATTAAATTGATCAAACGACCGTAAAAAAAAATCACAATGTTTATTGTTTCAAATAAATGCTCTTCTTTTTTGCATAAGAGCTGCAGACCAAATCTTGTTAATCTCATCCTCTACTCCATCTTTTCATTAAATATTCAATATGTTTTTTTTTCTTCCTTTTCCTCTTCTTCCAGACATGTCAGGAGATTGTAAGTCTAACCTTCTCAAATGATATTATCGATTGAACTGTTCCCTGGAAACTCATTTTGAAATTTCTTCCGACCAGAGAGAACCTTTTCCATACCTGAGTCAGAACTGTCCACAGATCTGTGCTCATGACTGAAATAAATAAAGTCCTAGAACACAGAGGGTCAATGTCACACAGAATGTCTCTCCAGATCATTGTAAAATGCCGCTAAAGTGTCCTGCTGTCTTCAGAAACAAGCATTATTGTATGCTGTATGTATGGAAGTGGTGTATGTTGTCACAATATATAGGGTAAGTTGTCACAAGGGAAAGTACAGTACACAATAAAATGTTGGGTTTCAATTGACCCTTCGCAAAGACCCGCCCCCTTTAGTTACTGTTGCTATGTCCGCTCTCACGCCACACATCATGTTCTCACGCTGTGGAAAATACATTGCGGAGCAAAGAGGACACTGACAACATATGAAACCGTTTCATATTTAAAATATTGTCATTTTTTAAAGAAGTTTAATCAATATAAACCGGAAAGACAGATCACATCTCTTCATACATAAACATGAATGAACATTAGAAGGAATGTTGTTTCAAGCACGGAAAGACGTGAGTAGTCAAGTCAAGTCACCTTTACTTATAGCGCTTTTTACAATGCAAATTGTGTCAAAGCAGCTTTACATTAATAATTGTCAAATGATTTTGGCTGCACAGCAGCTCCCAAAGAAAATGGTGTCATTGTCCAGCTTATTCTATATATTATTGATTCATTCCGTTTTAAAGATCAATAGTTATTAGTCTAGTTAATTTATGTAGATCAGCACTGCAGAAAACAGTAACGTAATCGTCCGGCTCAGCTCAGTTCACATACAACGACACCAAAAACACTGCTGAATATCAAGCAAGTGTTCCCAACTTAAGCAAGACAAAGGAACCAAAACTCCAACAAATGGAGAAGTTATGAAAAATAAACTTGTTTTTGCTTGAAATTAAAGGTATTCGTCTTGGGGTAAGAAAAATACAATTAATTTGAAGGGAAAAAATGGGGTAAGAAAAGTGAATAATGTATAATGTCACTGGAAAACAGGACACATCTTTTTTGCCGTGAAATTAATGAAAAAATGACAATAGATATTTAGTTTTAATTTCTTGTAATAAATTATCATTGCATGCTTTAACTCATTTCAACTCACGTATACTTTCAGCCAATGCTTATTACTAATTTCCCCACTGGTTTGATTTTTTTTGGCTTTCTCCCATAAGCCTATTAATTAGTATACTGTTTAGTAAATCATTTGCAGTTTTTTTGTGCCCTTCATTACTGTAAGTGGGCCCATAGGAAAACCATAGGTTAGATTATTATCTCACATGCTAAGAATAGGCCAGAGAGATGGAATCCAGTGAGTCACATGTTCCTTTTCACAGCGAGGTAATGAAAAGAGAATATTTTTGTCTCAGCAGAATTTTCGCTTATTAACAATGAACATGAGAGACTGTGTTATAGTATTTTATAAATTATATATTATAGTATGTCTAATGGGTGTTCCTGTGCACGACATAAACCTTGCTTGTTTTCAAAAAGTTGGAGCTAGGGTTGGAGGAATGTGCACTGAATTTGGAACTGGCGTTACAAACAAACTGAAGCAGTTGAAGCTTTGAAATGTGGTTTTCTGAGATGTTGTCAATGTTTGACAGTCCATTGCAGACAGTTACCTTCCATTAGCAGAACAGACCTTCTGATCTATAGAGAAAGAGGGTAGGCTTGTTTATGTGCTGGTTTTGAGTAGTATTTGTAAGTGTCATTTGCTTTATATTTAAAGAAACCCAGGTTCACTGGAAATATGTGACTGCGAAAACATAGCTATACAAACATTTCACTGTAGTTCCCAACTAGAGGCAGTTAAACACCAACAACCTTTATTCCAGTTCCATTAAAGATGCAAATTGTCTATAAATAAAGACTTATTTTCTTGTACCTTGCAGAATACTATGTTACTTACCAATAGAAACCTAGTACAAGTGATTGTAAATGTTAAAAGTAATTTTAATGAATACAAATTATACGTTTTAACCACTTGGCAGACGTGGAATTGGCAGACGTTCCCTTCATCATGCGCCACGGTCGCGCGTCAAATCATTCACAGGTATAAATATGAAGCTATTGTGCACAAATGTGATCTTGAATTAATATTTCATATCGATATACAATGTTCACATACTTGAAACTAATCATGGTAAGACTCTGGACCCTTAGAATAGTGGCAAGGAAATCTAACTTTACCATTTCCATTGTGTTGTGGCTTTATTTTGTTGTGTTGTGGCTTTATTTTGTTGTGTTGTGGCTTTATTTCGTTGCGGTGCGGCTTGTTTCTGTTGTGTTGTGGCTTTATTTCATTGTGTTGTGGCTTTATTTCGTTATGGTGCGGCTTGTTTCCGTTGTGTTGTGGCTTTATTTTGTTGTGGTGCGGCTTGTTTCCGTTGTGTTGTGGCTTTATTTTGTCGTGTTGTTGCGATTCTGCTGTGTTGTGGCTTGTTTCCGTTGTGTTGTCGCGATTCCGTTGTGTTGTGGCTTTATTTCGTTGTGGTGCGGCTTGTTTCCGTTGTGTTGTGGCTTTATTTTGTTGTGTTGTTGCGATTCTGCTGTATTGCGGCTTGTTTCCGTTGTGTTGTGGCTTTATTTCGTTGTGTTGTGGCTTTATTTCGTTGTGTTGTGGCTTTATTTCGTTGTGTTGCGGCTTGTTTCCGTTGTGTTGTTGCGATTCTGCTGTGTTGCGGCTTGTTTCCGTTGTGTTGTGGCTTTATTTCGTTGTGTTGTGGCTTTATTTCATTGTGTTGTGGCTTTATTTCGTTGTGTTACGGCTTGTTTCCGTTGTGTTGTGGCTTTATTTCGTTGTGTTGTAGCTTTATTTCGTTGTGTTGCGGCTTGTTTCCGTTGTGTTGTTGCGATTCTGCTGTGTTGCGGCTTGTTTCCGTTGTGTTGTGGCTTTATTTCGTTGTGTTGTGGCTTTATTTCATTGTGTTGTGGCTTTATTTCGTTGTGTTACGGCTTGTTTCCGTTGTGTTGTGGCTTTATTTCGTTGTGTTGTAGCTTTATTTCGTTGTGTTGCGGCTTGTTTCCGTTGTGTTGTTGCGATTCTGCTATGTTGCGGCTTGTTTCCGTTGTGTTGTGGCTTTATTTCGTTGTGTTGTGGCTTTATTTCATTGAGTTGTGGCTTTATTTTGTTGTGTTGTTGCGATTCTGCTGTGTTGCGGCTTGTTTCCGTTGTGTTGTGGCTTTATTTCGTTGTGTTGTGGCTTTATTTCATTGTGTTGTGGCTTTATTTCGTTGTGTTACGGCTTGTTTCCGTTGTGTTGTGGCTTTATTTCGTTGTGTTGTAGCTTTATTTCGTTGTTGTGTTGCGGCTTGTTTCCGTTGTGTTGTTGCGATTCTGCTATGTTGCGGCTTGTTTCCGTTGTGTTGTGGCTTTATTTCGTTGTGTTGTGGCTTTATTTCATTGAGTTGTGGCTTTATTTTGTTGTGTTGTTGCGATTCTGCTGTGTTGCGGCTTGTTTCCGTTGTGTTGTGGCTTTATTTCGTTGTGTTGTGGCTTTATTTCATTATGTTGGGGCTTTATTTTGTTGTGTTGTTGCGATTCTGCTGTGTTGCGGCTTGTTTCCGTTGTGTTGTGGCTTTGTTTCGTTGTGTTGTGGCTTTATTTCGTTGTTGTGTTGCGGCTTGTTTCCGTTGTGTTGTTGCGATTCTGCTGTGTTGCGGCTTGTTTCCGTTGTGTTGTGGCTTTATTTCGTTGTGTTGTGGCTTTATTTCATTGTGTTGTGGCTTTATTTCGTTGTGTTACGGCTTGTTTCCGTTGTGTTGTGGCTTTATTTCATTGTGTTGTGGCTTTATTTCGTTGTGTTGCGGCTTGTTTCTGTTGTGTTGTTGCGATTCTGCTATGTTGCGGCTTGTTTCCGTTGTGTTGTGGCTTTATTTCATTGTGTTGTGGCTTTATTTCGTTGTGTTACGGCTTGTTTCCGTTGTGTTGTGGCTTTATTTCATTGTGTTGTGGCTTTATTTCGTTGTGTTGCGGCTTGTTTCTGTTGTGTTGTTGCGATTCTGCTATGTTGCGGCTTGTTTCCGTTGTGTTGTGGCTTTATTTCGTTGTGTTGTGGCTTTATTTCATTGTGTTGTGGCTTTATTTTTCGTTGTGTTGCAGCTTGTTTCCGTTGTGTTGTGGCTTTATTTCGTTGTGTTGTGGCTTTATTTCATTGAGTTGTGGCTTTATTTTGTTGTGTTGTTGCGATTCTGCTGTGTTGCGGCTTGTTTCCGTTGTGTTGTGGCTTTATTTCGTTGTGTTGTGGCTTTATTTCATTATGTTGGGGCTTTATTTTGTTGTGTTGTTGCGATTCTGCTGTGTTGCGGCTTGTTTCCGTTGTGTTGTGGCTTTGTTTCGTTGTGTTGTGGCTTTATTTCGTTGTGTTGCGGCTTGTTTCCGTTGTGTTGTTGCGATTCTGCTGTGTTGCGGCTTGTTTCCGTTGTGTTGTGGCTTTATTTCGTTGTGTTGTGGCTTTATTTCATTGTGTTGTGGCTTTATTTCGTTGTGTTACGGCTTGTTTCCGTTGTGTTGTGGCTTTATTTCGTTGTGTTGTGGCTTTATTTCGTTGTGTTGCGGCTTGTTTCCGTTGTGTTGTTGCGATTCTGCTATGTTGCGGCTTGTTTCCGTTGTGTTGTGGCTTTATTTCGTTGTGTTGTGGCTTTATTTCATTGTGTTGTGGCTTTATTTTTCGTTGTGTTGCAGCTTGTTTCCGTTGTGTTGTGGCTTTATTTTTCGTTGTGTTGCAGCTTGTTTCCGTTGTGTTGTGGCTTTATTTCGTTGTGTTGTGGCTTTATTTCATTGTGTTGTGGCTTTATTTTTCGTTGTGTTGCAGCTTGTTTCCGTTGTGTTGTGGCTTTATTTCGCTGTGTTGCGGCTTGTTTCCGTTGTGTTGTGGCTTTATTTCGTTGTGTTGTGGCTTTATTTCGTTGTGTTGCGGCTTGTTTCCGTTGTGTTGTTGCGATTCTGCTGTGTTGTGGCTTGTTTCCGTTGTGTTGTGGCTTTATTTCGTTGTGTTGCGGCTTTTTTCCGTTGTGTTGTGTCTTGATTTCAACACACTATGCATCAATATATTTTCCCTTTGTGCTTTGAACTTTTCTATGCGGAGCGCTGCCGCTGTGCCTAGCGAGTCGTGTTGCTTCAAGCGCACGGTATGCGCATAAGCGCTTTGTGCAGCTCTGTATGCGAGCCGTGTGTATTATAATACTTTTGCGCAATGAGAGACTGTTAATAGCCTTTTTTGTTCTGTTCTATCTATTATATGTTGCTGCCTCATTAAAAAAAAAATAAAACTCGTATAAATTTAAAAGAAATGTCATTAAATTGTATAGTATATATTTATATATAAATATATTTAGTTTATGTCATGTATGACTCAAACATTCATGAAAAACAAGCCATGAATGATAGAGTAAGGAGTCAGCCGGACTAATGTTTATTTTGAGTGTCTACCAAGCTAGTGAAGCTATTGGTTTATTTACAGTTGTTGCACTGATGCACAATTGTAGTGTCTGTTTGTTATTTTGTTTTAAGGAAAGTAATGTTTTAGTAAAGTCTGATGACTTGCACAAAAGAATGATCCCAGTCTCACCTACACAGTCAGTTTAATGGGCAATAAATAATAAGTATTGGCCAGTACTGAATCCCAGGTATCGTGTCGGAGGGAAAAAAGCCAGATGTGACTCTAGTGTAAATAGGGCCTAATACATTTTGATGTTTGCACCACACAACCAGCTCCATATGTATGGTTTTTCTGACATAGTAAACTTGCTCAGTAGCTCCCCTGATACAGTACTGCACTTGAGATGCAGAGCGCTCAAATATAAAACACAAGTCACAACACTCCACAAAAGAGCTCAAAAAAGCATGGTTGGTTCAGCAAATGTGTTTTTCTTTCACGTTTGCTTTATTAACACTAGGTTTCTGATAGACTTTAGTGTAGGTGGGACTTTAAGTGCAATAGAGCATTATAACCTTTCAGTGCCACTCACTGGACATTTCATTTCCAAACTGTGATATGTACATCAACCAACAGAATAAAAAGTTGCCACAGGCACGTTTAACTGTTTTGGAGAAAATGTAGCATGCTATTAAGTGGACATTTAATTTTCTAAGTGCTGTGAAATGTGCAGGCACATTTTTTAATGGCAATTTTTTTTTTTATGTATGCATATGAATGCTTATTTAAAGTTTCCTCTGAGGTAAGAGAAAGTAAATTATCATTGAAGGAAAATATATACACAGCAGGTTTAAATGCATGTGATTCTCAACTCCAAATTATAGGATTTGCAATATGTGTTATGTACAGTGCCATTGTTTCCTCACAAATTAGTATCATCAGGATTTTCAGCGAGGCCGTGCTGTGAAAATATTCATTAACTCCACATGTGTGTTAAATGTTTTGTCATCAGTATGTAAATGGTTTCATTTAGGAAGAGGTCCAATGGTAATCTGAGGTATATGTTTGTTTTTGGGGTTTGCTTATGTTTCTATGAGACAAACAATGACTCACAAACAATTATATTACATATTTCTGTGTGTCTGTAAATGCTAAGGGCTCAGCTGGCTCATTTTAAAGTGGTCTACAATTTATTTAAAGAACTTCTTGGTGGCTACACAGTCAATATACACTCACAAGAAAACAATCATTGTAACATATTTTCATTATATCTTTGTTACAGAGTTTCTCGACTGACACTTTTTATTATAGCTCTGGGCTCAAACAACACCTATTCCACTTAAAACGAAGAAACAGCCCTACTTTTCAGCATAACTGTTTCACATGTTGTAATAATGTAGCTGAGCAGAGATATCTCATAGATAACAGACAGTGAAGTGCAGATACAGCTAATGCATCACCTTACTTAAATATGCACGTTTAATAGGAGATGCTCCCTGAAAACGCTCCATTAATCCAGGTTTCGGTTACAGTTGAACTGTCCGAGCTTTGCCGCGCTGCTCAAACTCACTGTAATCAATCATCGGAGAGCTGTGTGGCGTAGATTAATGCAGGACTCAGTAGAGCTCTACTGTAAAAGCATTTGTGTAAATCAAACCCACGGCTGATATCCTGAGCCCCACACTCACTCCCAGTCAAACACACCGTGCATTTTCTGTCAATGTCACGTCTAAACTGGACGCTTCCCTGATGTTGAGCCGCTACTCTTAAAAGGTTCCACTGCGAAGACCCTCCTTCTCGCAATGGAGAAAGAGATGTCTACCAACCTTCCGTTGGAAAAATATGATAAAATATGGACCCCCTTTATACAATTAGCAGACGCTTTTATCCAAAGCGACTTACAAGTGAGGCAATTAGGGGTTAGGTGCTTTTTAGTCACAATTCCCACCTTCAATTCCTGCCGGCGTGGGAATCGAACCAGCAACCTTCAGATTAAAAGCCCGACTCCCTTACCATTAGGCCTGATGTGATAAACTCTTTTTTTCCCTTGTTATTTTATTTGTTCAGCTGTCATGTAGAGGTTGACCGATATGGGTTCTGGTCGATGTATAATGCAGTTTTTTTTGGCCAATATTTTTGGTCGATTTTCTTCCCCCCTTCATCTCATAAAATCTAACAGTTACGCAATACAATAATCGCTTAACTGTTAATAATAATATAACTGTTATAATAATAATTGCTAAAATTAAACATTTATTGAACAACACAAGCCACTCCAATCAGTGCACTTGAATAATTTGAATAAAAGTAGTGTGTACATTATATATTAAATACTGCATTTGTGGATCTAAAGGGGTCTGTGTACTTTTGCATCCATTCCTTTTTCTTTTTTCAAAGCAGAAATGAAATATGGAAAATGTGGTTTCTTCCTTTTTTATGTGAATGCAGATTTTTAGCATACTATATAGTAGTACAGCATCTACGAAAATGAAATTGAAACGAAATTGAAATGTGTTTATTATGCAATTTATAACTTTATCTTATTTATATTTATTTATATATATTTTTTATATATGTTTATATTTAATTTATTAACAAAAATAGTTGAGAATTTTATATTTTATTTTAATTTATATTTTATTTTCCATAAATGAAGCATTTAGCTGAATGCTAATTTATTTAGTTTTGTTTGGAATTGATTTATTGGTTGAAGTGTTTTTCATATTTTATTTCACTTTATTTTAGTTTAAATTATATATTTTATTTTTGGCCTATTTTATGCATCCATTCATTCTCCAAACCACTTGTCCTCTATAGTATCACGAGGAATATTTTTATTTTCTGTCCTGCATTTTTTGCTGAAAACAATAAAATAAAATATAAAATCAAATGAAATTTTACAGTGTAACATCTGGTAATGAAGTGGCTGTTAAACACTTATTTTGCTGTGCGTTTTTAGTTGACTGTAGTATTGAGTTCCAGACAGGTCAGCAAAAGGCTGTTTGTATCGGGTTGATAAACACTTGAGTCTCGGATAAGTCGATGTACAGCAGCCTTCCCGAGTCAAAGTGTGCAGACTTCTCAACAAGCGTATTGCTGACTGGCTCTATTCACTGAGCTGCCAGAGCGGAACACTGAGAGACTATCAGCACACGTACACAATGCAGAAAGAGGAAGCACTTCAGAACTCTTCAAGTTTTTATGCTCTTCTTCAGTGCGAGTACCTCTGTCGCTTCATCATGCACAGTGCTTATCATGACAGAATAGCACATATATAAGTGTTTTTTTTTCCATATAGCAGGTGCTCCATAATACATTTACTGGTGCTTTAATTAGTGAGAACATGCATTAAATACTTTTTCTGTTTATGGATGTGTAGCTTGCCATTTTTTCCCCCATTTTTCTGTGACTGGTGCTTTAATTAAACAGAAATGTGGCCAGACAGATGGAGCAAGCACAACCTGTTAAATATTGTATAACAATGAGTGTTGCATTTCAAGCTTGGCTTATAATAACAAGTGTATAGTTACATTTTACATGCTTTGTTATGATGCTTTGTGTGCAAACTGCAAAGCCATTAAAATGTCCTTTTTGAGCTACAGAATCAAAAACTTGTCATTTTAACGTGGGATGGGCCAGATTTTAAAATAAGTTGATTTTATTTCATTTTCAGTAAAAAAAAGCAGTGACGCATTTATCTGAAATGTGGTTTTGTTTGAATGTAAACTTATTATTTTAAATTACTTTTCGAAGTTACATCATATTATTGTCACCATTATGTTCAGTTTCCTCATTGGTCCCTGAGTGTTCACCATCCTCCACCTGTGCCTTATTAGTTCCCTCCTCACTGTGTGTATTTATACTCCCCGTTCTGTTCATTTTGTGTTGGTTATTGTCTGTGCTAACACACTCTGTCTTGTATGCTTTCCGTTTACATTGAGTCTTTATAGATCTATGCCTTCGTCTTCTGTCGAACCAAGCGTGACACCCCGGATACTATCGTTATTAGTTCAAATGTGTCAGCTGTGTCTTGTCATTTTCATCATTATGGGGTTAGTTCACCAAAAAATGTTGACAGTCATTTCTCACCCTCATGTCGTTCTACACCCGTAAGACCTTCGTTCAAAAATGAAGATATTTTTGATGAAATCTGATGGTTCAGTGAGCAAGTTAATTTACACTTTCAGGTGGCCAGAAGTGTACTAAAACACATTTAACCCTTGAGTTGTTGGAAATACTGGTTAACTTTTCTCGATATTTTGTGACTTTTTCTCATTTATCATCATGAACACACATGCAAAGTTTCAACATGCTGGTGTTTTTTGACATATACAAACAAAATTACTGTTACGTTCGTGACGTTCGCCGGGTCAATTTGACCCGCATATTTTAACGCTCTAAAGCAACTGTACTGACCCAAAATATTAAAATTATATTTTGTTATTTTATTTTTTTACTACCTTATGAAGCTAAAAAATGAGGTTTTCCACACTTATTTCAATACAGAAAAATGTTGTAAGCAGCAGTATGTGTGTGAAGTTCATATCCAGAAAACACACACTTGCTCGTCATGTCAGAAGAAACTTGACTTTATGAAATGAGTTTACAACTCATGTACTTAGGAAAAGTACATATTTTCATTATACAGCTACATTTAATTGTTCAGTTATGATGTTCTAAGAAAAAAAAGTATTTATTGTATTTAAAAATGTAGTTTATTTTCAAATTTTGTCAAAACAATCAGTTTTAAAAAATGGTAAAAAAATATTTTCATGAAATCATATCTTCAGAAATGTATTTTTTGGAATATTTGACAAATGTTGGTATTAAAAGTTTACAGTTTGTACCTGAATCTTTGTTGTTTTTCATAGACTGATTTTTGAGGAATTGTATTGAATCCAATTAGGGTCAATTTGACCCGCTCCATAACGAGTGCACACAGAAATCCAACAGCGCATGAGGATTAAAACAGTACATGTGAGTACAGTGGTTCAGCCTTAATATTATAAAGCGACGAGAATACTTTTTGTGCGGCAAAAAAACTAAACGGCTTTTCAACGATATCTAGCAATGGGCGATTTCAAAACACTGCATCCAAGATTTACGAATCTTTTGTTTCGAATGTGGTTAAACGTGATTCCAGTAAACGAGGCTTCGTTACGTCACAAGTGATTCGCAGTTTCAATAGGTCACGTGACTTTGGCAGTTTGATCCGCGAACCGAACCACTGATTCAGAACAACAGATTCGTAAAGCTTCGAAGCAGTGTTTAGAAATCACTTGATATTGTTGAAAAGCAGTTAGTTAGGTTTTTTGGGGGGCACAAAAAGTATTCTCGTGGCTTTATAATATTAGGGTTGAAGCACTTTACTCACATGAACTGTTTTAAATATATCTTCTGGGCATCTGAATTGACCTTGCGGTCAGTAGAGGTCTCACTGGGCCAGATTTCCTCAAAAATATCTTACTTTGTGTTCCGAAGATGAACAAAGGTCTTACAGGTGTGAAACGACGATATTTTTATTTTTGGCATTTTTATTCATCCATCATCAATTCTTCCACATACCCTTGGGCCACGCAGGCATATTTTCATTTTCAGCAAAAATGTGGAGCTGATCATGAAGGATTTTTCTGAATTTAGTTTCGGTTCAAGTTGTATTGTTGTAGTTGCTTAATATTCTTTTCCATATAGCACATGTTTTACAGTTGGAAAAACAGGGACTTGGCCTGTATCTAGTCCACTCTAAAAGTCCTTCCTGTGCATAAACTACTAATAGAGATGTAATAGAGGGTAATTGAATTGTCACGCTCATAGATGTGGATTTAACTAGGCAAGTGATGTTAATGGCCGCAAGTAAAACAAGATGAAAATATAGCTTCCTTCATATGGAGGGCTAAAATTGTATTCATCCATGTTATTTCATATTTATGCAGTTGCAAGGGCTTCATCCCTACCGTCTTATTAATGGTGATCGGTTCCTCAGGGGAAAGAGTTTGATTTTTAAAGCATTTAAAACTCTGAGATTTTACTGGCCAGCATCTCTCATATCATTTACCTGTAGTTTAGACTGAAAAACACTGCTAATATTACCCCCTGGTATTTTTAAGCGCACAATTATTTACAAGGCATTACATAAAAAAAAAAAAAAAAAAAATCAATATACTTTCCATTTTCATTACATGAAGCGCAGTTTGAATCTTTGAACCCGCAGCGAGATGTCAGCAGCAATGTTACAGACAGTTAATTCCAAAATGGAAATGATATGATCACATAATAGCTTTGTAAATGCCCTAGAGTTCGTAAATGCCATTTCTCCTCTGTCAGTAAAGCAGATTGTACACACGTTCATGCATAAAGTTATATTTCCCAAATGAATTGGTGAATATGTTTGGAATGGAGCACTGATGCACTTAGTGCTTACTGTGTACTGCACACTGTGCAGCAATATATGTTTCAAACTGTGGTAAACTGTATGATAAATTGTCACGTGGTTTCAGTGCTTTGCATGGAGTTATGTTTGAAATAAGGTTCCCTATCAGTCAGTCACGTTCGACGTTACGTCTCCATTCCCTCCTTTAGGGAACAGGGGAACATTAGTAACCTAGATGTTATTGTTCATTTTCCACACCCTTTTTTTTTGTTGTAAAAATATCATAATGTAATGCATCTTGCCTCTTTCTCTCTTACTTGTGTCTGTCATTTCTCTGCGTGCAATATTTTTGTTTTTTTCACGTTGCATTCAGATCGGATGTGATTTGATCAAAAGTGTACTTTTGAACTTTATATTCACCAAAGAATCCTGAAAAAATTATATTAACCCTTATGTGCTGTTCGGGAATTTTCAAAAACTCAACAGTATTCTGAGGGCAAATTCACTACCCTTTCGTTATGTGGAAACATAAAAAACGATTTCAACTGCTTTAAAAATGTATCAGATAAATATTTTTTTCAAATTTTTTGGCTTAAATCTATTAATCAATCTCAGTCCTGATCAAAACTACTAAATTAAAAAAAAAAAATCAAAAATCAGAATTTTAACTCTTTAATTGCCAAATTCAAAAATGATGTCACTGATTTGGGAAAAAAAAACGTGTCAAAGATTAGAAACAACATTGGCTTTGATGCGCTGTTAGTTTTTGTGCAGCATCAGATTTTAACGTTTTAAAGAGTTAAAATCCTGATTTTTTTTTAATTTAGTAGTTTTGATCAGGACTGAGGTTGATTTATAGATTTAAGCAAAAAAATGTGAAAAAAATATTTATCTGATACATTTTTAAAGCAGTTAAAATCGTGGCTGTTTTCAGCCACGAACATAACGAAAGGGTAGTAAATTTGAACAATGTACAAGGGTTAAAAAATTAAATATTCTTCCCAAAAATAATTAGTTGCAACTGTTTTCAACATTGGTTAATGCTAAGACAAGTTTCTTGAGGACCAAATCAGCATATTAGAATGATTTCTGAAGGATGATGTAACACTGAAGACTGGAGTAATTCTGAAATTCTGCAGATAGATACATCTTTATGTCTTTTCATAATTACTTAATTAAGTGTACTGCACACTAAAATCAAAAAATATGCAATTCTTAAGTTCAAATAATTGCATTTAATATCAAATTAGACTATAACGTATTTTCATTTAGGCCTAATTGTTAATAACATGTAATTAAGTGTCCGAAAATATTACATTTCGTTCTCACTTAAGGATCTGATTTCAAAGTATATAATTTTCATAATTAGTCATCTTTTTTAAAAAGTGTATTGTATTTTTTCATAAGAATGTAAAAAACAGTTACTTAAATTGTAATAATATTTCACAATATCGCTGATGTTATTGTATTTTGATTAAATAAATGCAGCCTTGGTGAGCATAAGAGACTTCTTTCAAAAACATTTTTAAACAATCTCACAAACCCCAAACTTCTGTATGATAGTTTAAATATCTTGTTCTGTCATTAAATTCTAGAAGCAGTCTGACAGGTAAGCAATAACATCATTACCACAAGACACAAGCTGATTGGCCTCTGCTAATCCCACGGTCAAAATCTAAATAATTTAGCTCAGTGTTTGTTATAGGCTAGTCCTGCAGCTGTCAATGCTCCTCTGAGAACCTCCACCTCCCCCAGCTCCACCTGCCTAGATTTGTGTCTATGATTCTATTAGCAGTAGTCCATACTTTTGACTTTTATGACAGCAGATCTAGTCTGGCAGGATCAAATAAGTGAAAGTGACATGTAGCCAAGTATGGTGTCCCATATTTGAAATTTGGGCTCACACAGGAGTATTGAACAGCCATTTTTGCTTCGGCGCCAGGGGGCGATTTCAATTAGGTGCCAGTTGTGGGTAATGGGTGTGGAAGAGAAAGTTGTTCATTCTCTCACCCCACCAATACATTTCCTGCCAGTAATGAGACTCGAACCCACAACCTTCGGGTTACAAGTCCAACTCTCTAACCATTAAGGCTACATCTACCCCATATTAATAACATGCCATTTCAAGAGCTGTGATGATTGAAATATATAGAAATTACTTTAGGTTTAAATTAAATGATATAAATTACCTCAGGCTTCTTTCATATAGATCGACTCTATGAGTAGGATCCTGTTCACAGGTCAAGTCTGGTGCAGTGCATTGTGGGATACTTGCTAATCCATGCACATTTCTTCATATAAATCCATTTTTATATTCAAATAAAAATACTGTAGACACATTGTTAACATTTCTGACAAATCAGTATTAATTTACTTTTGTGTCTCAAGCTATTCATCTTTGTAACAAATATAATTGATTTTTTTTTTTTTTTGTCTATGTGGAGCACCAGTGTAATCATAACTAATTTCCCCAAAGGGTATAATTAAAGCTCTAAACTTAACCAAACCAGTTAGTACCAAATACAGTACTCTGTCTGTTTCCTGGAGTTGAACCACATCGCCCCATTAAACGCTTTCAACCTGTTCCTTCAGATTGGTGCGGCATGCGACCTAATAACAAGACAGCAGCCTCTGCTCCTCGTGCCCGCAACCCTGCGGTCGCTGTCTTACATCATGAGATTTAGAGAGAGGCAGATCCCAATTAGTGTGTGAAAGAGAACAAGCAAACTCAGGTCCTTCCTCATTAACCTTTGTCTGTAGCTTCCTTATTACTAGGCTAGACCTGCTCTCCGAATCCTCATTACAAGAGAGTGAGACCCCGCAAAAGTTCAGCTGTCGGGATGTGACGTTGTAGTTTGCCATTCTGTCTTTCTTGTCCTCCGCTTCCACCTCTCAAGTACCCCTCTGTTCCTTTCCGTGGTTTTCTTTCTCTTTCCGAGGCAGTCTAATAAAAGCCTCTCGGAGTATTTGAATGTTTCTCTGCAAATGTATGTGTGACATTTAAAGGCTGTATTCATGGTGGGAGTGAGGTGGAGAGGGTTTAATGGGGGAGGGTGTTGAGGGCAGGCGATAGATTAGATCAGGTTAGGTTGGGTTAGGCTGCTGTGTTCACGTTAAAGGAGACATTGTCTATGAGATTGTCTATGTTCTTTTCCTTCTGCTGATCTTTATTTTATGAAACTTTAAAGGAATAGCTCACTCATAAATGAATTTTCTGTCATTATTCACTCACCCTCTTGTCATTTCAAACCCGCTGGGGGCTGTTCACACAGAACGCCTTATGAGGAACAATAAAAAGAGTGCAGTGAACAACAAATACAGTCGTGGCCAAAAGTTTTGAGAATTACATAAATATTGGAAATTGGAAAAGTTGCTGCTTAAGTTTTTATAATAGCAATTTGCATATACTCCAGAATGTTATGAAGAGTGGCCAGATGAATTGCAAAGTCCTTCTTTGCCATGAAAATGAACTTAATCCCAAAAAACCTTTCTACTGCATTTCATTGCTGTCATTAAAGGACCTGCTGAGATCATTTCAGTAATCGTCTTGTTAACTCAGGTGAGAATGTTGACGAGCACAAGGCTGGAGATCATTATGTCAGGCTGATTGGGTTAGAATGGCAGACTTGACATGTTAAAAGGAGGGTGATGCTTGAAATCATTGTTCTTCCATTGTTAACCATGGTGACCTGCAAAGAAACACGTGCAGCCATCATTGCGTTGCATAAAAATGGCTTCACAGGCAAGGATATTGTGGCTACTAAGATTGCACCTAAATCAACAATTTATAGGATCATCAGCAACTTCAAGGAAAGAGGTTCAATTCTTGTAAAGAAGGCTTCAGGGCATCCAAGAAAGTCCAGCAAGTGCCAGGATCATCTCCTAAAGAGGATTCAGCTGCGGGATCGGAGTGCCACCAGTGCAGAGCTTGCTCAGGAATGGCAGCAGGCAGGTGTGAGCGCATCTGCATGCACAGTGAGGCCAAGACTTTTGGAAGATGGCCTGGTGTCAAGAAGGGCAGCAAAGAAGCCACTTCTCTCCAAAAAAAAAACATCAGGGACAGATTGATCTTCTGCAGAAAGTATCGTGAATGGACTGCTGAGGACTGGGGCAAAGTCATATTCTCCGATGAATCCCCTTTCCGATGGTTTGCGGCATCTGGAAAAAGGCTTGTCAGGAGAAGAAAAGGTGAGCGCTACCATCAGTCCTGTGTCATGCCAACAGTAAAGCATCCTGAGACCATTCATGTGTGGGGTTGCTTCTCATCCAAGGGAGTGGGCCCACTCACAATTCTGCCCAAAAACACAGCCATGAATAAAGAATGGTACCAAAACACCCTCCAACAGCAACTTCTTCCAACGTTCCAACAACAGTTTGGTGAAGAACAATGCATTTTCCAGCACGATGGAGCACCGTGCCATAAGGCAAAAGTGATAACTAAGTGGCTCGGGGACCAGAACGTTGAAATTTTGGATCCATGGCCTGGAAACTCCCCAGGTCTTAATCCCATTGAGAACTTGTGGTCAATCCTCAAGAGGCGGGTGGACAAACAAAAATGTACTAATTCTGAGAAACTCCAAGAAGTGATTATGAAAGAATGGGTTGCTATCAGTCAGGATTTGGCCCAGAAGTTGATTGAGAGCATGCCCAGTCGAATTGCAGAGGTCCTGAAAAAGAACGGCCAACAGTGCAAATACTGACTCTTTGGATAAATGTCATGTAATTGTCGATAAAAGCCTTTGAAACGTATGATGTGCTTGTAATTATATTTCAGTACATCACAGAAACAACTGAAACAAAGATCTAAAAGCAGTTTAGCAGCAAACTTTGTGAAAATTAATATTTATGGAATTCTCAAAACTTTTGGCCACGATTGTAGAATTGAAAAGCTTCTTGTTTGGAGCCCAACACATGACTTGCAGAACATGTATTTATTTATTTTCTGGCTATTTTAGTTTTCCCCCCTTGTTTTAGTGGCCACAGTTTTCCTAAAACAAGAGAACTAATTAATATGGAATGCAATAATGTCTCTTTTTTTCCGCCCACTTGTCATGTGCAGGGCTCCATACTGCCTGTTTATGATTGGTGGATTTTTGAAGCTGACATTTGCGAGCTGCGCTGTGTGTCATCTGTTGAACTTCTTTTAAACTGATTCACCATCTTAAAAAAAAAAAATAAAAAAAAAAAAAAAAATCACTGAAAAAGCAGAAACCTGAGATTTGGCACAGCAGAAACAACAGCAGGATTTGGGATGTCATGAAGGTGAACTATTAATTTCATTTGGGGCAAACTATTCCTTTAAATCCTGCTTAATTTCAGCTTTTTATTTCAGCCTTGGACATTTACAGATCAGTGAGAAGCTTTTCAGAGTATCGGGCTAAACAGCTTGACTTTCACAGTGGGTATTGATTGATGTTTAGCCCTAATAGTCAGACGCATTTTCCTCCTCACTTCACAGATCCAAATATACCCTGATCCTCATTAAATTAGACTTTATCTACACATGACGCTTCTACTGTATATGTCAGAATAAATACCAATGTGTCAGAAAAAAAAAAAAATCCTATACCGAGGGCATAAGAAGAACATCTAGTCACTGGATTTGATTTTTGAAACATAATGTATGCATTTGCGAGGCATTTTTATCCAAAGTCACTTATAGTATATTAAAAATAACACAACTTTGGTATAACAAGCACCATCTACCAGCTAGGCAACAGACACACTGCGTTTTCTGGAATGAGTCTTAAAACCTTTTTGCATTTCTGATTCTATTGTCCCAAAGTCAATGGGAAAATTCTCTGAAATAAGGCTTGTTAACACATTCTCAGGATATTTCATGTTTTGTTCAGGGGTGCCAAATCCAATTCCAGGAAATATGCTTACCTGCAAAATTCAGATCGAACTCTGATCCAGCACACCTGTCTGTAATCATCAAGTGCTTCTTAATTAGCGAGTTCAGTGGCGTTTGATCACGGTTGGAGCTGAACTTTGCAGGAAGATAGATCTCCAGAGGCCTGTTGCGTGAAGCTAGCTGAACAGACCGTGAGTTTCAGAGTGGGTTTAGAGTTAATAACATACATAATATAACATAACTCACAACGCTCAGTATGAACATTCTCTGTCGAGTTTTAATCCAGAGTTTGTTTAAATGTAAAGTGCGATCGGAACTTGGAGAGTGCCTGTGTTCTTCACTTCTCGCAATTCTCTTTTCTTCTGAATATTAAGATAATCTTAATATTCACAAGAGAAGATGCATTGGGAGCGGTTTTATTGCATCAGATGCATGTCACTTTACTCACATCTGATCTCTAACCCAGAATAAAACAGAGCAGGTTAGCCATGTGGAATAAGTTACCATTGTGATGAAACCCACTAAAAACTAATCCACCTTCTTGACCGGAGTTTGTTTAAACTAATCTCAAAAGGGGCTTTCGCATCGGAGGAACTTTTTCATAGCTCCTAGAACTATTGGCTGAAGCACCCAGATTTTGCAGTGTTTGCACCGCAGGAACTAGGAAATCCTTTTTGGGGAACTAAATGATCTCCTACTTCAGTGTAGGGTCTGAACCAACACTATAGGAACTACGAGTGACGTAAGTGTACATTGATTGGTCAAACATATTTACTTCACAAACATGGAAAACAGTGATACAGTCTGCAGAGTCTGCAGATACAGTCCACCTCGATGATATGTAATACTGAAAGTAGCTTAACCCCGTTTTTTTCTCTTTCAGTCACGTAGATTATGCGGCAACATTCCATCCACGTTATTGTGAAACCCACGACACACAGCAAACACAGCTCCGATCACATTCATCACTTTTTAGCGTTTGTAAATGCAGCGCTTCAAGACACCGCTGTCGGCTGCTTCGGAGTTTAGGGAGAAATTAGTTCCCGGGGAACGGCTAGTTCCTTGAACTATTCGGTGCGAAAGCCCCTAAACCTAACTGAGTAGCAACTAAAACCGGCCAACAGGCCACAGGAACAGGATTGGACACCCTTGTTATATAACATAACATACATCAGTAGTCCCACTTGTGATTTTTAAAGCTTTTACTTGTCTTGAAAAAGGCTAAATGGGACTATAGAGGTTGTTTGGGACATTAAACTTCATGATGCCAAACAGGTAAACTCACTAGTCTTCTTTCACAGCATTGTTGGTGATGGTGAAGTCACGCATCCGCTATGTTTAGCTTTTCACTTCTGCTGATTGAATTTATGAAAGTTTATCATGATGAACAAAACATGCAAGAATCATACATTTTGGTGGTCACAGAGCTTATTTCCTATAATAATCCAAAAGCCAATAGAAAAATCCTTTCGAGGGAAGCAGGGTGATGTGAACGTCCAGAACGGCCAACAAAAATGTGTCATTTTTCACCTCTATTTATAATGCACTTTTTACGATGCAAATTGTGGCAAAGCAGCTTGACGGTAATAATCTGCAAATCATTTTGGCTGCACAGGAGCTCCCAAATGGTGTCATTGTCCAGCTTATTCTATATATTATTGATTCATTCCGTTGTACAGATCAATAGTTATTAGTCTAGTTAATTTATGTAGATCAGCACTGGAGAAAACAGTAACGTAATCGTCCGGCTCAGCTCAGTTCACACACAACGACACCAAAAACACTGCTGAATATCAAGCAAGTGTCCCCAACTTAAGCAAGACAAAGGAACCAAAACTCCAACAAATGGAGAAAAAAAACCTTGGGAGAAACCAGGGGTCAGTTCTCCTCTGGCCAACAGTGAACACTTGTCCGATACTCAGGCAGAGTATCATTAAACCAATTTGGGATCGCAACAGTCAAAATATTTAATCCAGTTCCATCTAGTTTAAGATCTTTTTCATCATTCCGGTTGCACTCTAACACGTAAACTATATATCCATAAACAGAACTCTTTATTATGGTTTGTGAAATAATCTGCTCCACCATTACTTGTTTTTTTCAGAAGTTGTTTCAGATGTACTCAGTCCTATACGTCTAAATGTAAATATAAAACAAACTGCGTGTGGCAGTTGATCTGTTGCTTTGTGGGAGACTTTGTGAGACTAGCAAGAGAACAAATGGTAAAAACTTTCTTTTAGAATAGTGTGTGTAAAATATTTTTCTCACATTTTTGTTAGAAACAAGGTTATGGTGTAACAGTCTATTCTCTACAGATCTGCATAAAACACATTTGAATAAATATTTAAAAAGAAGTGTGGAGAGAGGTACTTCTTTGCTAATTGGGTGAATTTAAAAAAATAATAATGATAATATATATATATGTGTGTGTGTGTGTGTGTGTGTGTGTGTGTAAATCTGAACTCAAGATTCCTATCCTGTAATAAAACAATAAAACTAATCTGAAGAGAAGATCTGCGAGAAAGAGTACAGGACAACAGCTGACCCAGTATCACCCCCCCTCCTCCCTCCCTTCAGGGCTCAACTAGTCATGCAAATCTCACAAAGCTCTGTTTGAAGTGACATCGACATAACAGATAAGAATAAAGAAAACAGTGTCTGTTCTTCTGGTGTGGGACGCCTAATAAAAAATATTTTAACCATCTGTTTATCCCTAAAACTAGGTGTGTGACCCTTTTGGGGCACGAGAAAAGGTCCGACAAAAACTGCATGAATATTTGGATGCTAAATGTTTACAGTCCTTTTGTTAGATCTGGGAAATTTAAGGCGACTTGGCAAATCACTCAGGGAAGCATCTACATCCAGAACTTTCCACACCATCGCTGTGTGTCTCTATTTGCCAGGTCTGCTGACGCTATGAAACTTTACTTTTTATATTGCATTTGTAACTATATTTTATGCTAATCAGTTGTGTGATGTAGTTTTGTAAATTCTTTCAATTGGTATGTAATTCTGCCTAGCAAAACAGTAAATGTTAATCTTGATTTATTTTGAATTCGTCTGAAATCATTATCACCGGTAGATCACGAGGTGATCAGGATATGATCGTACTGAAACCCCAATAAATGGAGCAGGTGGCACATGTATTGAGATTTTGGATTTCTGTCTATTATGACTTAGCATGTTATAGTATCGTGGCTAAACAAACGGCACTTTTGTACGAATAAGCAGGTGGCAATTCAACAATTTGTGTTATTAGTAAACGCTACATCCTCTGACTAAGTTCTAAACTGATGAGGTTGTGACGTAAAAGCATATTCGATCGGTATGACTTTTTGAGCGGTGCGGCGCCCTGATGAAAGGATAAGTGAAATTAAGAGGAATTAAAGAATCAAAGATCTAAATTAATTCATGTCTAATTACACAATCAGCTATTAACATAACATCAGAAACATTATCATTTGAGGTCGGTTACAGTTGGAGTCAGATTAAATTATTAATGGAGTCAGATAGGAATAGAATAGAATAGAATCCAAATTTTATTAAATTAAGATGATTTTTACAGAAGCGCCAGAAAGGCTTACATGCAGATTCCTTCTACCGGGCCGTTGGACTTCCTTCATTGGGCGACGGGCGGAGCTTACATATATACACACTCACCTAAAGGATTATCAGGAACACCATACTAATACTGTGTTTGACCACCTTTCGCCTTCAGAACTGCCTTAATTCTATGTGGCATTGATTCAACAAGGTGCTGAAAGCATTCTTTAGAAATGTTGGCCCATATTGATAGGAGAGCATCTTGCAGTTGATGGGATGCACATCCAGGGCACGAAGCTCCCGTTCCACCACATCCCAAAGATGCTCTTGGGTTGAGATCTGGTGACTGTGAGGCCATTTTAGTACAGTGAACTCATTGTCATGTTCAAGAAACCAATTTGAAATGATTCGAGCTTTGTGACATGGTGCATTATACTGCTGGAAGTAGCCATCAGAGGATGGGTACATGGTGGTCATGAAGGGATGGACATGGTCAGAAACAATGCTCAGGTAGGCCGTGGCATTTAAACAATGCCCAATTGGCACTAAGGGGCCTAAAGTGTGCCAAGAAAACTCCCCCACACCATTACACCACCACAACCAGCCTGCACAGTGGTGACATCGACCATCTGAATGTCTCAACAGATATCGAGACTCATCAGACCAGGCAACATTTTTCCAGTCTTCAACGGTCCAATTTTGGTGAGCTCGTGCAATTGTAGCTTCTTTTTCCTATTTGTAGTGGAGATGAGTGGTACCCGGTGGGGTTTTCTGCTGTTGTAGCCCATCCACCTCAAGGTTGTGCGTGTTGTGGCTTCACAAATGCTTTGCTGCAGACCTCGGTTGTAACGAGTGGCTATTTCAATCAAAGTTGCTCTTCTATCAGCTTGAATCAGTTGGCCCATTCTCTTCTGACCTCTAGCTTCAACAAGGCATTTTGTCCCACAGGACTGCCGCATACTGGATGTTTTTCCCTCATCACACCATACTTTGTAAACCCTAGAAATGGTTGTGAGTGAAAATCCCAGTAACTGAGCAGATTGTGAAATACTCAGACCGGCCTGTCTGGCACCAACAACCATGCCACACTCAAAATTGCTTAAATCACCTTTCTCTCCCATTCTGACATTCAGTTTGGAGTTCAGGAGATTGTCTTGACCAGGACCACACCCCTAAATGCATTGAAGCAGCTGCCATGTGATTGGTTGATTAGATAATTGCATTAATGAGAAATTGAACAGGTGTTCCTAATAATCCTTTAGGTGAGTGTATATATAATACTGATGTCCTGAAACCGAGAAAGATCAAAAAGGTGTAAAAAAGTCAAGAGTCAAAACATTGCACATTACATGTTAGTTGCTACAGACACAAATAATTCCAAAAATGAAATAAACCACAATAAAGTTTTTGGTTTCTACTGTGGAGGAGTGAGATATTTCTGTACGCTCATCTTAGTGTGTAGGACTGATGTGTTTTGTGATGCTGCTCATGAGAGCTGTGGTTTTCTCCATAATAAGCGTCTGCGTTGAGACCAGAACCCCTGCTGTGGAAATATTTACCGGTGCATTAAAGTGCCCCCACACTCCTTTTTCTCTCTCATTTGCGCTTACTCTCCCAATTGCATTTGCAAACAGTTAGAGCGATCGCAGGAGGAGGTCTGTGAATGGGTGGTTGGCGGTAAAACCAAGTTCTGAGTTTCTGTCAGTTTTATTGATTAAAGTTGCACTGAGTAAAAGAGCCGAGTCCAACCCCTCAGAGAGAGATCTATTCAACCTGCCGTCCAGGAAGTGCTCATGACACAAAAGCTACATTAAAAAAGAATGCCGTGACTGCCATGTTCTTTTCTCATGAGGTTTTGCTGTCTGGCTCCACTTGTCAAAAAGTGAGAAAGTAATTCTAACTACAAAAGTACATTATAAGACCTCTTGTTAAATCTGAAGCATGTAATTTCTGCACCAGCAGAACCAATAAGTCGTCACTGAAGACCGTAGCAAAATGATGTAGTGTGTTACATCACATCCACTAGTCAAGTCAGATCAAATTAATTTGTATAGCACATTGAGTCAAAGCAGCTTTACAGGAAAATGTGATGAATGTTAATGTTTATAATATCTTAAAAGGTTCATGATATGGATTTGAGGTTCACTTATAATGTTAATATAATGTTAATTGACAAAGTTTTTTTTCACCCTCATTCTGACCCTCTGTCTGAAATAATCCATTTTAATATAAGTCAACATGGACATTTTATTTTACCATGTTTTAACTGCCTATTTTTGGGTGGGAGTAAAAGTGCACTGATTTGGTGTGTGTAGCTTTAAATGCAAATAAGCTCATGCTCCCCACCCCCAAGGTCGCGATTCAAATACACTGTTTGCATAAATAAAACACAGCAAATATAACTCTCGAAACGGATCATTACAAACACAAAACGTTGGTATGACATTCAATTCTGAATGAGCTTGATAGCATGCTGCATGGATAACGTGGCTAAAGCTGCACACTGTTGGAGAGACTCAATAAGAATGCAAGTGTTTTCGGGTTAAAAAATGAAAATGACAACATGGCTCTGGTCTCCGTGAATATAATAAGAAACGATTGTAACTTTAGCCACATTTAACAATATATTAGCCACATGCTAACGAAACACGTTCAGGAAGACAATTTGCGAATATCATGAAATATATATGAAATTGGATTATGAACAGTTGGTGTTGATCCATCTTTGAGAATCAACTTCTGTGCAAATCTTGTTTGTGTAAATAAATGTTCATGGAGTTTATGGAGATGTATATTTACTATTACAGCCATTAACAGATCAGTGATAGTGTTCAAATAGCAGAGACTGTCAGGGACTGTCTTGAGTCCTGCTGTCCTTGCAGTGTTGTTCTCCGACCCAACTCACCTTCCTTCACGTAGCTTTAGTAATCCTGAAGACCTTCAAATGTGTTTGATCAGGGTTGAAGCTAAACCTTGCAGGACCGCTGCACTCCAGGATCAGTGTTACTTGAACACCGCTGTCACTTTCGAAAACAGTGGCGGCACTGTGGGTGTAAACATACAGATTCAGGAGGTGGTAATATTATAATAAGATCACTTTCCTTCCTCATAAGGGGAGAGAAATCTGAAATGTTCTTTTTTTCACATACTTGCAGAGAAAGGCTAAACAAAGCAAAGTTACTGGGTTGTCCTTTTTCACGTTTTCTGGTTTGGTAGATGCAGCGGGGACCCGATTATAGTCAAGTCAAGTCGTCTTTACTTATAAAGCGCTTTTTACAATGCAAATTGTGGCAAAGCAGCTTTACATTAATAATTGGCAAATCATTTTGGTTGCACAGCAGCTCCCAAAGAAAATGGTGTCATTGTCCAGTTTATTCTATATATTATTGATTCATTCCTTTGTAAAGATCAATAGTTATTAGTCTAGTTAATTTATGTATATCAGCACTGGAGAAAACAGTGACGTAATCGTCCGGCTCAGCTCAGTTCACACACAACGACACCAAAAACACTGCTGAATATCAAGCAAGTGTCCCCAACTTAAGCAAGACAAAGGAACCAAATCTCTAACAAATGGGTTTACCATGTTTAAGATTATAGCACTTAAACATGGTAAAAGTCAGATTTTCATGATATTTCCCGTTTAAGGCTTACCATTAAACATCACTTTTATGATTGCCTAACATCATTGCATGCACTGCAAAAAAAAAAAAAAAAAATTCTTTTTCAGTATTTTTCATCATTTTCCATAACTGTAATGAAGGGCGAGTCAGCGGGATGAGATCCAATTGCGAGCTTTATTCAAAAACGTACTCAAACAGGCAATGGTCAATGAAAACAGAAAACAGTAACGGCAGGGAACAGGCAGGCTCGTCGTAATAGTCCAGGCAATAGGTCACAAGGCAGGCAGGTAAACAACAAAAACGATGCAACGGGTAGGATCAAGAAACAGGCAGACAAGACAAGAATATAACGCTCAGAAATGTTACACTCTAGGAAATAACAAGACCTCGCACATAAGTGTGTGTGCGCTGGACTTAAATATGGTGGAATAATGAGTATCAGCTGGAGCAGTGATCAGTGACCGGTGCGGGGATTCTGGGAAATGTAGTCCATGTTTGTGAGTGAGCGTGTGGTGCATAGTTCTTGCTGAAGCGCCCTCAAGGGGATCTAACGGGCACTTCAGCTGGCGATCGTTACAATAACAAATATCTAAACACTTTTAATCCATTCTTTGACACAAAAAGTAGTCGTTAATAAGCAACATTTGAGTGAAAGAATTAACGTTTTGATTGAATAATTCCAAAAGTGTACATGCCACTTAATTAAAAACAAGGTCTTTACACTGACCTCAAATTAAAGTACAATGAAAAAGAAAGTCTTGATTGTGAGAACTGCACCGAGACATTTCTTCATTTCTTGAATACCCCCACCATCTTCCATTGTTTGGACAAACAGCCCCTTTTGTGTAATGGTTTCTGACTTCTCAGAGTTTTAAAATTGTGCTGTGGATCTTCTATAATGAATATTTCTGCACATCTCTCTGCACTTTCGCTCTCTTGTGAATGTGGTGGTGTGATTTGGTGTTGCTTTTTGTAGACAGTCTAACATTGTCTCTACCTCACAGCTTTTTGTTTGTGATCTTTCACTTTGTCGCTGTCTCTTTCTCTCCCTTCTCTTTCTGCATGCTTGCTTCTGTGATATTCTTTTTTCTCCCCTGCTTTTAAGTCTTTCTCTCTCAGCAGGGTTTTGAGATTGTATCAGGTTGAGCTGGCAAAATGGAATGTGTCTTTTTTAGTATTATTGTTTGCCTGTGATTTTCTGTGTTTCACCCCATCCTCACAATCCCAAAATCAGATGGAAAAGAACACAAATGTACAGCCAGTTTGTGCTTTGTTAAATTGTTTAATTCCAATGGACCTGCGGTAATATTCTGTTGTTATCAGGGTTGTACAAAATACAGGTGTAATCACAATGTATTTTGAATTTTTTAGTAAGCAAACAGAAGTATAATTAAAGACACTATGATATGAATATTGGATTTTGCGACTGTGACTGTTGATTTACATGTTACTTTACTCCTAAAAGCTATTTTTGCAGATTTTTGCAACTCCGCCCATCATTCCTCAGATAATTAACTCCTAATACACGTGATATATTAACAATATTAATAATAATAATAATAACATTTATGTATGCACACAAACATTTATATAGACATGTTTTAGCACACAAAAAGCTTACCATTAAAGATTAAACCTGTTTCAAAGTGTAAAGTCATTTTTTTTGTTTTGTTTTTGCACACGTATTCTCTTCGCTTCATAACACAAGTTTAAACCACTGTAGTCACGTTTTTAACAATCTTTTTACTACTTTTCTGGACCTTGAATGATGACAATTGTTGTTTTCTGTGGGAGTTAAAAAAAAAAAAACTCTCAGATTTCATCAAAAATATCTTAACATGTTTTCCGAAGATGAACGAAAGTCTTATGGGTGTGAAACGACAAGAGGGTGAGCAATAAATGACTTTATTTTTGGGTGAACTAACCCTTTAACAATGTATCTACAATGAATAGGCCTCTATGAAAAGTAAACTAACATGTCACATATAATAATAACAACAACACACAAATATTTATATAGACATGTTTTAGCGCACTAAAAGCTTAGAATGAAGGCAAAAAGGCAAAATCATGAAGATTAAACCCATATTCACTTTACTTTTCAACATGGTGTTTCTGACATCAAAGTGTTCCTCAATCAGACTCTTGTTTTATTTATCACTCGAAACACTAAAATTTTTAGAACAAATTCACAAATTTCAAGTTCAACAAATAATAAAATCAGAAAGAGTACCTGAGAACCATACTTGAGTAAAAGTACAGATACTTTACAGCAAAAATGACAAGTCACCAATTCCAGTATGACTTGAGGAAAAGTCTTGGGGCCAGATTTATTAAACAAGGTGAATTAGCATGAGAGCGCTATTCCAAAAAGGGCTGATGGGAGTGGAAAGTTCTGCATGTGATCTACTGACTACATGCAAATTAAAGAACACAGATGCGGCCATATCATTTTCATAACGACCAACGCAATCTACCATGAACAGAGCAAATTGGCATCTGGTTTAAGTCATGCTTTTTGGGGGGTGGTAAATTATGGCACAAACACCAGGAATTTGAGTAGTGTTAACCTTAGTAAATAACCTTGCATGATTCATTTAATTACTCTCCTCCCATAAATTTTACATCTGAAAGGGAAACTCCTACAAATGCATAGGCAATAAGGTCAGCTGCAAAAATAAGCTCTATTTTTTTCACTGCGTGACTTTAGTAAATCCTGACAGTAGAATTTTTAACGCCAAAAGAGGGTTTGTGCTGGCGCAAACTGGCCATTACAGTATACTAAAGTATTTTACTCATACCAAATGTGGACTCAAAGATGCACTAGTCCTCAAAATCTAGGAGACGTGCAAGTGAAAAACAAGTTGTCAAGAGAGGAGGCTTGTTTATTTCCTAAAAATCAATATAAAACTGAACATCTCAAAATTGCAATAAATCAAGGTCAACACAACAGCCTCCTAAACAGCTACAAACATTCAAGTTAAGCTCAAAAAGGGCATGTCTCTTCAATATAACGGATAAATAAAATAAAGGTAAAGGAAGTTAAATAGTCAAAGCCTACCTGCATGAGTACTTGGGTGAGCAAGGGCAAAACACACAAGATAAAGTACCGTCAATGCCCTGTAGATGGCTTTTTTGTAGCAGAAATAAACTGCCATGCAAAATGTAATGTGTAATTACAAAACATTTCATTACAAATGTATTGGAGTAAAGAGTGCATATACTTATTTAATGTAATGTGGTCAAGTAGACAGTAAAAGTTGCTAATATCTTTGATACTCAGTAAAAAAAAAAAACTTAAGTACAGTAGCTACATTTGCTTTACACCACTGAATCAAATGTAAAATAACACTGTATAAATTAAACATAGGTTAAACCTTATTAAAGTTACAGATGTTATTCAGTCCAGAGCAGTGATTAACACTATGGACACAGACAGGTTGCCAATTTTAGGCTGCTGTCACTTTAAGACCAAATGCATGGATCCAATATACTGATACAAATATGTGTTTTATTTAACAGTTTACATTCACTTAAGACATAATTGACTGTGTTTACAAGGATACTCACCAAAACGGGTTTTCAAGGGCAAGAAGACGTGAAAGTGAGTTCATTTCAGTATTTGCATTTCTGCCCTTATTTACAGCCCATGGGTATAATAAATAATAGTTTAGCATTCAAATGCATTGCGAATATGGAAACTTTTTTTTTTAGTATAGCCAGATTTGTTTTTGTTTTTTTTCCACCGCCTCAGCTTGTCAAAACTCACTTTTTTGTTTTATATCTATGGCTTTTATTGTAAGTAAGACAAGTGTTGATTCGAGAGTCTAAATCGATCAAACGCGGTCAACTCACTGTCGGCCGCTGCGGTCGTCGCTTTAAGAAACAGAAACTATAATTTAACAAACAAAGAAGTGCTCTAAACATTTTATAAATTAACTTAATAAAGAAACGAAAAGGATTCTATTGAAAACAAAACTGAACATTTTAATGGCTGCAACAAAGGCTGCGTTATGGGGAGGATAAAAAAAAAAAAAAAGTTGGCCTGTCAATTGTCCCAAGCATCTTTCACATTTGTTCACGTTCATAATCTCACAACATTGAATTACTAGAGTTCATAAAAATATTACCAGCCAACTGTCGATTGACACCATTTCATAAACTCGCAGATTTGGCGCTTGGCGAGTGTTAATTTTAGGCCGTGTATGTATGTGTGTTTAAATAAGTGTCTTTTTCACCTCCTCTGTGGATTTTGTGCAGTATACGGTGTGTTTCCCTCTCTGTGCTCTATAACCAAATCAACGACCCGTAGTGAAAATTACTCATCCGTCCTCTGACATGGATGGAGTTCCACAGATGGTTTGTGTTGCTGCGGAAACAATTCTTTTCCTGTTCATCCACAGGTTGGATTTTGTTGTCTCTGTGCCACTTAACTTCCTAGCATGCAGTGCAGAGAGGATAAATTGCAGTATTTTCTGGTCTGTTGCTTTTATTGGCAATTTTAGTTGTATTGTTCAGAGATTGTTTGTCTAAAATTATGTTTGGGGATTGTCATCATGATTGATTTCTGCCTGATTGACAGATGATGATGACCACTTAGCTCAGCACAATAGTGTTGCAAACTCTTTTGCCAAAACGGCTTTTGGGTGCTCACCATTGTAGGCTCCAATAATTGTGCTATTTTTATATTTATGTTTGTAGCTTGTTGTGTTCAGATGCACAAAATGCAGACATCTTTATTACTTTTTATTGTGGTGCAGAAAAGGGGGCACACAGTTTAAAAATACTTGCGATATTTCAAGTTGAATTCTCAGTTATTATAGAGTCACTTGATCTGTGTCGCTGCATGTTGATAGGAGTCATAACGGTGATGTTCTGTGGATGAATAAATATACATATTTTCATAATTGTGTTTTTTCCGTTCCTTAGTCCCGTTCTGAGTCTTACGTTTCTTGTTTTCAGTCGTGTCTTTATTCTCATTTGTCTTGTTTTTCAGTCATGTCTGTATTCTTATGTTCCTTAATAAATTTATTTATGATGCACTTTACATTTCCAGGAAATCTCAAAGTGCTACAGTATCTGGACGTTAATAACAGTCCCAAGTGTCATAAAAACAATAAATAGCAATAAAAACACCACAAAGTTCAAATTTTTAAAAGGCCTTTTGAAATAAAAATGTCTTTAGGCCACTCTTAAAAGCCTCCACAGTTTGTGGGGCCCTTAGGGACTCTGGGAGGGCATTCCAGAACCGTGGGGCGACTGCCTGAAAGGCCCTATCTCCCATGGAGGAGAGTTTAGTCCTTGGTTGGTACAGGCAGTAGGTAGAGGTAGAGGAGCGGAGGTTTCGTGTGGCATTGTGTGGGATGAGGAGTTCACGGAGGTAGGCAGGGGCAGTTCCATGTATGCACTGATGGGTGAGAAGACAGATTTTGTAATGAATTCTGTGTTGAATGGCCAGCCAGTGTATGATCATATTTGCGCCTCCTCATCAGGACCCGGGCAGCGCAGTTCTGAATGTGCTGAAGCTTTTGCAGGCTTCTGCCTGTTCTTAGTTCTGTCATTTGTATCACATGCTTCTTGTTTTGACTTCAGTCCTGTCACGTGTCACGTGATCTTTGTTTTGTTTCCCCATGTGCTTGTCTAATCATTTGTTCATTTCAGTCAGCTGTGTCTCGTTAGCCATTATGTCTGTCACCTGTGCCTTGCTTGTTATCCTCCTGTGTTTCTCTGTATTTATTCCCTCCGTGTCAGTCCAGTCCTTGTCCGTTCTTGTATATCTATCTCTATATCTATCTCTATATCCATATCCATATCCATATCCATATCCATATCCATATCCATATCCATATCCATATCCATATCTATATCCATATCCGTGTTCTTTCCTGTATCCAGTTTATGTTCCAGTTTTGCATTAAACTTTAAAAACGACATTCCTGTCTTTGAGCGATCCTTCCTGTTCCTGTCCTGAACGTTACACATATATATGTGTAACCCCTCCACCTGGGCCCTACTCGCCCTGGGTAGGCCTCGAACCTGGGACTCCGGCATGAGAGTTGAATGCTCTATTCTATATTCATCTATATGCCCTCTCAGAACATCTCCATGATGATATGCACATATATATTGTGTGTATGTGTGTGTGTGTGTGCACATTTCCAATCCTCGTTTTTCTGTATAGAGCTGCTGCAAAAACACTGTTCATGTTAAAGCTCGGTGTGTGTCTTTTGTTTCAGTACCAGATATGCTGTAGGATGTGTGAAACAGGCTTCACTTGATGCTTTGCAGCTCCATTGTTGAATGTCACCTTAAAACTGAGGATTTCTTGCGAAGTCACACCTTTATTCTCACCTGTCTTCACAGTTCTGAGTCACATGTGTGTTCCTCTAAACCTCTCTAGACCTCTAAACCCTTTGGTACTTCTCTACTGCTAATAGAGTCTAGACAATGTATATGTATATGTATATGACAATGTATACTATAGCTTACATGGTAAAGTATTGCAGTCACAGTGTCATGGTTGTGGATTTGATTTACAGGGAACGCACATTTCGATTAAAAGTACATTTTCAACGTAAATTCCCTTTGTGAAGACAAAGTATACTTTAGCATACTTTAAGTAAGTAATCAATTAAGAGTAATTAATGAGCTTAACTGAATGCAATGTTTTTCAACACATAATTAAAAATGTTATTTTAATTCTATTTAATATCCATGTATTTAATTTCCTTAAGTACACCTTTAGGCCTACATGTCATTCCATAATATACTGAAATATTGTGAAAGTGTACTGACAAACATGAAGATTTTATTTTAATATTATTTTCTGCAATAAATATGAAAAGGCATAAGCATACACTTTTAAGAGTTGTAGTATACTGCTAGTTCACATTCAATACAATTAAGTGCACTTAACAAGTTACTATGTGCTTGTGCTATCTTTCTTTATAATGAATAGCACTTGGTTTAATACTTTGCATATATAATCGGCCACTGAAAATGCATATTAGTCATCCCGGAAGAATTGATCAGACTCCTGTTGAGGCCAGAAAGGGCGTAGGCAAACAGACGTTGAGACGTTCTTGTTTGGAGAATACAGACAAAATGATATCATGTTCAAATATGTTACTAATGAGAAGGAGGACATGAAAGGGCCAGACATTGTTTTCTAATGAAGGTGTTTAATTGTACTTGGGTTTGCTTAGTGGGGGCCACCATGCTGAGATCACATGACCAGCCAAATACAAATACTGTTGAGCTGAAGAGTCCTGGGGAAGAAACTATGTTACTGCCAGTACTGACACCAGTCTTTTCTTATTTGTTCATTATATATGTTGCGTATAATGAAATATGTATATGAAAACTTTCTTCATTGTTTGAGTCCATTAAAAATGGAGTGTATAATGTAAAGTTACACTTAAAGCAATTATTCTGTTTTCGTTTTATTCAAACCTGAAGTACAATTCATGTTTGTCATTTCAATTGAAATTAAATTCTGAACGGAACTGAATTTTGAATGAAAGTAGCACAACCCTGATGGGGTGCACTGTTAAAAATTACCTGTAAATTGTACAGTATAATACTAGCAGCAGGGTTGCCAGCCAGTTACTGTAATTTTTACAGTACCATTACTATAATGTAATTTACAGAATATTACTGTATTCTTTGATTAACAATTTTTTTTTTTTAATTTGCTGTATTGTTTTTAATTAAATAAGTCACTTACCACAGTTGTAGACCACTCTCTCTTGCTGCTACCAGAATCTCAACCATTGAAAATCCTACAATGCCTCTTTATGCTTGAAATTTACAGTAATATCCTGTAATTTTAAGTCAAACCGCCACGCCCCCCAGAATGCATTGCAGTTTACAGCAATGTGCTGTATTATTAAGAATACAGCCATCTGCTGTAAAATATTGCTGTAATTTTTACAGCAATTCATTACAGTGTGGATGGCAAATCTGGATGCGATTTTCAATTTAATGTTACTTAGATATTGAATGTAACAGTAATCTAAATGGCTTCTTCATTCTTAAAATCGGGGTGATTCATTCAGATGCTTCTTGATAATTTTATTTACACATAACAGCCTGTGTAAATGCACTCAAAGCCTTTCAATTGCCACACACACACACACACACACACAAACACACACACACACACACACACACACACACACACACACACACACACACACACACACACACACACACACGCAGCTTAGAGCCTCTCAATTGAATTGTCATTGTGACTGAAGCTCCTCTGTGAATTCTCTGTGTGTGGCGATCCCCGCGTGGCCCTCAGAAGAGCTCGCAGCATTATGCGTGTGACAAAGGCAGTTAGTAGAGCCGCTCAGCCCTCGGTGAAACAGGGAAAAGCTGTGGGATAAACTGCACTCTGACAGAATGTATCTGCTTTGTTAATGGGACAAGCAGGATCACAGGATGGAGAATGAAAGCGCCTCTATCTGTCTGTCATGGCCATTCAGCTCGGACACATACACACAGACTGATTTCCTCTGAGAGGAAGGCCGAGAGAGATAATATGCATTGAGGATTAGCTCACACAGCTCCACTATGGCGAACGTGATTTGGGTTATCTGTCTGCCTCTTTAGAGTGAATAGTGGCTAGAACTCAGTGATGTATTTGAATAATATTAGGCCGATATCCTGGTATTTATTGTCCCTTTGATGATATGTACTGTGTATGTTAATATTAATGCTTTTGCTCTGAAATGTCTCCAGAAGATGGTGCACCATAAGTAGAATTTTGGTCAAAAAGTACCAAAGCCACACTGTTAAATGTCGCTGTAGATTTAGCAGCTCATTACTGTAACAACCAACAGTACAATACTGTATTATTAATTACAGCAGAAGCAGACTAAAATTAGAATATGCTGTAAAAATACAGTAAAATACTGTTTTGTAGAATGACAGCACTCTTCTTGTGGTGCGTAAAGTAAATTTCAGTACGTTTACTGTATATGGAAATACAGTAACTTGCTGGCAGCCGTGCTGCCAGTACTGTACTGTAAAAATACAGGAAAATTGTTCACAGTGCAAGAATGATCAAAATGTGTAACAATTCAAAAATAAAACACAGTAAAATAGTTTTAAGTCTAGTTTTACATTAAATAAACATAATTTTCATTAATATGCACGAACAAAAGCCTTATTTACCTACATATATTTCAACTAAAACATATTAAATGTCAAATCTTGCCACAGTTTGATTTTAAAAGGCAATTAATGTATTATTGATTTACTGCACTGACACAGATGAGATGAGAACAAAATTGAAACTGAGCAAAATGAAAACAAAATGTGAACTGAATTGAGCTGGATGATGAAAGTAAAGATCCATTATGTGTTTGCAATCAGCGATGACATTTTTTTGTGGGCGGAGGCTACCTTGTTTCAGAAAATGACAGTTCTGCAGTAGCAGTCTATGGAAGTCATGGAATAAAAGAATGAAAAGGTTAATTTCGAGTTTATATCTCACAATTGACCGTTCGCAAAGACCCACCCCCTTTAGTTACTGCTAAAGCCGCTCTCACGCCACACATCATGTTCTCACGAGGTGAAAAATACATCGCGGAGCAAAGAGGACACTGACAACTTTTGATATGTTACTTTTTGATACGAAACAAAGTTTCAGATTTCAATTTTTTAAAGAAGTTTAAACAATAAATACCATATAGTGGCTCTTTAATGTGTCGTGACAGATCGCTTGTAACTCCTCAGTTCAGGTGGCTCGTGAATTTATAGCATCAAATAAACATGAATGAACATCAGAAGGAATGTTGTTTTAAGCGCGGAAAGACGTGAGGACACACAATTTATCAAGTTCATCAACGTTAATCTACTAACTCCCCCTGACCGCTTTGTCAGACAAAATGGTGGATTTGGGGTTATGATTGGTCAGATCGCCTGTCAATCAAACTGCCGGTGAAGGGTCAATTTTGACTTTTTTTCTCGCAAATCGGAGTTTATATCTCACATTTCTTAGAAGGAAAAACAGAATTGTGAAATATACTAGTTATTCTGTCTATTTTCCTCAGAATTGAAAGTTTATATCCCCTCTGTCAGAATTCTGATATAAACTCATAATTGTGAATTATAAAGTACGAACTGAGAGATATAAACGCGCAAATGCAAGAAAAAAAAAATAGTGTTATAGGCTGCTTAAAAGTTATGTAAAATGTAATTGGTTTAAATATTATTATATGCAGTAACTGCTATATATGCATGTCCCCTATGAACTGCATATGTGAATATTATGTAGACATACTGTACTGTTTACATCAAATACATGCTTTATTAGTAAAGTAATCATTGCTGGTTTCACCAGTCCAGTGCAACATAAATGTCTGCGTTTCGCTTCAACAACGCTATTTTATAAAAATGAAGGCTATATTTTTTGCATTCCTATTCTGGCATCCAAAGACACAACAAAACATTTTTCTCTTATTCTGGGGATTTTGCATATTTTTCTCCATTTGCTACCACAATGTTTCTGCCATCGCTATGCAGCTACAAGTGACATAACTGTGACGTCTACGCTGATTTGGGCAATTGTCCAATACTTTAAAGCTGAATTTAGCTTGTTTTACAAATGATGAACTTTTCAACTTTGACAGAACTAAGAATATAGAACAATATAGAATAGTTTATAGAACTAAATTGGAAACAACTTTGAACTAAATAGAGCTGAATGACACTACATACTACCTTCTGTAGGGCTGTTTTACAGCTGAAGTAGAATTTTTTCATAATTGATTTATTTTACAATTTTGTATATCATCTTCCTGTTTTTTTAACGTAAAGCTTCTTTGAAATTTAAGTGGTGTGGATGCAGCGTCACGCAAAACAACTTTTCACTACCCGTCTTCCCAGGTGAAAAACGTGCACTAAAATACACTTTATTTCAGCACACTTCCATAATGTACTTAAAGTGCTCTATTTTCATGCACTAATTTTGTACTTAATAAACTAAAACTTCTTCTTAAGATTGCAAGATAATAACAGCAGGAAAGGTAGCAAGGGTCAGACATCGTGGGTGCAGATGGCAAAGTTTTTCTTGATAGCGCAGAGACTGCAATGGACAAACCAGTCCAGTCCAAACCAGAAGTGGGCGAGGAAAGGGCCTAAAAAAATTGGAATGCAGCCCATGACTAGTAAAATCAAGCAGACCTATTAGTATGTCATTAGTTGCACTTTTTCCCCACATTAAACTATAGCACTTTAAGTACTTTATGCTAAAATTATGCTTACTGTTAAATTGTGAATTTTAGTACACATTTAACCCACCTGTTTTCTTTTTAATGAAAATCCATTAAAATAGAATTCAGTGACAGTATACATAAAAAGCCACTAAAATTTTATGTAAAGCGTTGATAGCACATTTTTAAGTAATGCACTTATAAAACACTTCTGTTTATTTGGTTTACTTTATCTGACCACACTTAAAATTAATTTAAGTGTTACATCCAATTAGTGCATTTATATTAAGTGTACTTAAGTACCACAATTGGGAAAATGTACTTATAACTAGTAAAAAATCAGTTTAATTTAAAAGCATCTTAGCATTACTATATAAAAGTCTACCAAGATGAAATTTTTTTTAAAGCATTCAAAGCACACTTTAACGAAATACACTATATTTTTGCGGTAGTATACTTTATTTCAATGCACTAAAAATCAATTTAAGGATTAGTGGTGTTTAGTATACTTTTTTAAGTGCGCTGAAGTAGTAATTTTAGTAGAACTTATAGTAGATTTATAGTCTATTTATAATATATATATAATATATATATATATATATATATATATATATATATATATATATATATATATATATATATATATTATATATATGTATGTGTGTATACATTTTTGCAGATTTATATAAAAAAAAAACTGATTATCACATGAAATATCACATGGTCCTAAGTATTCAGACCCTTTGCTGTCCATTTCTTCTGATCATCCTTGAGATGGTTCTACACCTTCATTTGAGTCCAGCTGTGTTTGATTATACTGATTGGACTTGATTAGGAAAGCCACACACCTGTCTATATAAGACCTTACTGCTCACAGTGTCAGGTTCTTGTGGTGTGGAAAAGGAGCGAGGACTCAATCCCTAGAGAAATGGGTATTTCTGTATTTACAGTAAAAAATAAAACAAACAAACAAAACTACCCCAAGGGGGAAAACAGACTTGACTTGACTTGACTTGACTTGTGTGACAAGCACACTAAATACACAAAACGATCCAGCACCGGACTGAACACACAAGGAGAATAAAAAAGGGTAGCAAACAAGGCAGGTAATGAGGGAGGACAGGTGGGGCAAATAAACAAATAATCAGGAAACAAGATGGGTGGGGTCAAGACAATCGACAAGAAAGCCAAGGCACAAGGAAACATGACAAGCCATGTGCTCACACCAAACATGACAAAAACACGAGCTCATGGCTAATGAAAACAATCACAAGCCACGTGCTCACAAAACGAGACATGAACGTAACACAAACGCGGAGCCAGCGAGCACACTCACAGACTGTGCGTTCACACAAAACACGACATGAAAGCACGCGGCAGATGTAAATAAACCGCGTGCAACAGGACACGACAATACTCACGGAACACAAGAACGCACGGTAAGTGAAACACAACCATGCGCTCACAATAAAGACAGGAAGCGCGAGTGTCCGAATCCCGACCTGAAACCGAACCAGACATGAACGCCGGGATCCGAACACCACACGCCCCAACATGAAACGAGACACGCAGACAAGAGAGCGCACGGCTCGAGAACTTGAGGCCGTACGCTCACACAAAAAGACCGGACATGAAGGGAGTGTCAGAGCTCTGTCACAAAACCAATAACATAAACTAGACCGAAGTGACAGAACCCTGACACACAGTGCATGTCAGAGCAAATGAGAATCATGAGGTTAAAGGAACTGCCTGAAGAGTTCAGAGACAGAATTGTGGCAAGGCACAGATCTGGCCAAGGTTACAAAAACATTTCTGCTGCACTTAAGGTTCCGAAGAGCACAGTGGCCTCCCTAATCCTTAAATTGAAGACGTTTTATTAGATCAAAAGGTGCTTCTAGTAAATACTGAGCAAAGGGTCTGAATACTTAGGATATTTCGGTTTTTCTTTTAATAAATCTGCAAAAATGTGAAGAATTCTGTGTTTTTCTGTCAGTATGGGGTGTTGTGTGTACATTAATGAGGAAAAAAAATGAACTTAAATGATTTTAGCAAATGGCTGCAATATAACTAAGAATGTAAAATTTAAGGGGGTCTGAATACTTTCCGTACCCACTGTACATACTCAAAAATCCTATGAAATTTTTATAAAAAAGTATGGCTTTCAAGTATACTGTAATGTTGAATGCCTTTAATTACTCATTTAATCCCCAGAAATTGAGAAGAAAAAAAATAGAGACATCATTAGCACTACTCGTATTGGTGATATGGCTAGTATCATTCATTCATAGTACACTTTTAAGTATGCTACTTATCTTTCTGTTTGCCTTCTTTGAAGAATAATCTCACAAACCTGAGTCCATGTCTCTATCATGTTATATTTTATATTATATTATGACTTACACAGAGAAAAAAAGGCTTAAACCTAAACTTACCAAAAGCTTAACACTACTCCTTTGCTGTCTTGCAAATATGTATCATAACCACAGAAGTTTCAGCACTACAGGGCAGTTTTAGATTTATGACCTGTTTGGCTAGTAATGATGGAAAGATTCAGAGAAAGAGAAGGACAAAAAGATAAGCCTAAAGAAGACTCCTTGGTCTGCCACTCGGGATTTGAACTGGCCAGATGATGGGATTAGGAAGACACCCGGCTGCCAAAAGAGCCTCTCTCTCCTCCACTCTGTCTTGCTCTCTCTCTATTTCTGATGCAGCTGTACTGGGTATATCAATGCCAGAAGATCCATTCTCCTACCAGACTGGGCCGAGACACACTGCCAACACATACACATGAGTGAGAAGCATTCCTGAGAGGTTGTTTAGCTAAAAAGCTTGTTTCATTGAATCATCAGTGAAGCCCAGCCAGCAAATAACACTGACTTAGCATTAACCAAGCCAATACTTCCTTCATCTGCTTCAGTAATTATTAGTTTACTGAATGGAAAGAATGTGTGTGAAAGTTGAGAAAAGCAGCAAAAATGTTTGGGGCTGGTCATGCCTCACTGTGACAAGCACACAGCTGTTGGTAAATATTGTGTATACTTGGCCATATTGCTTAAATTGTCTTGAGAAAAATACATCAGAATGTGTAAAACTCAAATCCTTCTCTAAGGTTATTCTCACACTGTCAGTTTTTGGGATTGACAACTGCATTTACTTACAGGTGTGAGTCTCGAAATGTCCCGTTCACACAGTAACTTACAGTAGTGTCTCGAATATCTGTCTATTATCAGTAACCATAGCGACAGTGACCAAAGTAATATGGGAAACTGTGTATGAACGTAATTGTATTAAGAACTCAAATACAGGACTGACAACCGTATTCTTTTGCTATGTGTGAATGTAACCGTATTAAAGGTAGGGTAGGCAATTTCACAGAGCTTAGCAATAACAAGTTAGCTTTGAAGATCAGATCATCCCCAAAGCCATCCCTCCTCCAAAAAGAAATGAAGTTGCACAGCCAGAGTCAGAGTCGACAAAGCTTCATGAGAGACAGTGTTAAATTACCTCATGTCTCAAAGCACATAAGATTACAATAATGAACGTAAACAACCTGTACCACTGGGCTATTGCAGATTAATTTCTGTGTTGATAGTGTTGCCATAGAAATGCATAATTCCAGGTCCGAAGATGGGAACACCTCCAAGAAGAACGCCACATATTGCCATCTCTTAATTGTGGTTACAACATGGCCTGAACGCAGCATAAGCTCATTGTTTTGGTTCAGGAGGAACTGTAAAAAAAACTGCTGTTTGTTTGTGGTGCTCAGTGACTGTCTGTCTACAGCTCTGCATAGCCTCACAGAATGTGGTGATGACGCAAAATGCATCATGCGTGGAGGTATGAAAATCCATATGTTGACAGGCAGGTAGGACATTGGACCACATGCAGTGATTGGACAAACATTTATTTGGTCCTGAGATATATATATATAATGTAAAAAATATGTGTGTGTGTGTGTGTGTGTGTGTATATATATATATATATATATATATATATATATATACACACACACACACACATTTAAATATTTAGACAATTTCTATTATTGATTGCTATTAGGATGTGACGAGAGTTTCAACCAGTATAACAAAGTGTTTATGAAAAACCTTGCCTACCCTACTTTTAAGGACTCAAATACAGCACGGACTGTAATCTACTGCTGTGTGAACGTGGCCTAATATTTATCCTGCTGAAAATTGTGCAACTGTTTTTCTGCAATGACCACTGAACAGTGTATTTCCTCATCGTCCATGGCAAAATACCAAAGTGCTGCTACTTTGAATTCTTTCACGTGACTTTCACTGTTCATATTAACAGAAGACAGAAAAGCAAATTGGAGCCAGTTTGTAACTGGAGTAAAAATGGCCTTGGAGGACTAAATTATTATTTTATGATAAGTAGAAAGATTTTAACTGATGAAACTGATGAAAACATCACTCAGAAAATAAAGGGCAACAAAGAGCTGGGTGAAAGTGGTAAACTTAAAATAGAAGACATGAGACATTGTAGCTAAATAGTTAGTAATATGTTGCTTAATAGAGTACTCTAGCTTTTACGCTCTGGGTGGCGGGGGGGGGGGGGGGGGGGTAAACTGGTTCTATATATACTCAGAGTGTTCTTTATTCTAAAATCAAGATGGAGTTCTAACAGCAAAACCTCACTAATAAAACGTATTATGTGATTCCGTTCCAGTTTTAATAACTGCTATTTTTCTTAACATTCATATTCAATAATTTTTTTTTTTTAAAAACCCATTAAGTGGAATTTAGGAATATATACAAACACAATTATAATTAAAGTGCAAACTCAACACTGACAGAACTTTATGGTGTAGAATCTTTATCAGTGTTAAAGGTATGAAAATATTTCCTCCATATCTGCCATACTTTTTTCCAGCCATGGAAGTATGCAAAGTAACCATTCCTTGGTGAATCGTTGCATGCGTGTGATTGAGTTCGGTGCGATGCGTATGTGAGTGATGTCTGGAAGGTCTCCAGAAGCAGTCCTGGCCGAAGTTGAAGGTGCAGATGGAAGCTGACTGAAACAAGCCAAGCAGTAAATTAGCCTGCTAACATTAGCACACATCTTAATGATTCACTCCAGCACTTAACCTCAGGGTTAAAACTTTAGCAAAGACATTGCCAAAATCAGTGTGCTCATGTTCTTTTAGTTTTCAGGTCAGCATCGATTATAACTTCAATAAAGAAAGAAATCACACATAATTCTGCTCTATTCAACTTTATTTGTGTATTGCTTTTAACAATGTCAATCATTCCAAAAAAATAAATACATTTAGGGGTAGGGCTACAGTAGCTTTTCACTGGGGCAGATCTCTTAAAGGGACAACTTTGTACCTGATCTACCCCTAAAAAGTGGATTTTAGTACCTCAGGGCTGTTTACACACTAAAAACTAAAAACTTTTTGTGTTTTGGCTCTTCATTTACAGAACAACAGCATTTTGGGGACCTGAAAATGTAAACTTTTGAAAACGGGTTTCAAAGTGTAAGTTTTTGAAAACAACACAGTTATCGTCACCATGCAAACTACAAAAATGCAAATTTGTGAAAATGGTGACGTCATGCGTATGTGTATTATGTGTTCAGTTTTAACAATGGTGTCGTCTGTACGTGAAAAATGCAATGGAAAAAGTTTTCTTTTTTTAGTGCCTCATTGTCATGTACCCTTAAGCCCGGAACACACCAAGTTTTCTCAGTGTGTTCCACACCGTCAGCTGAAGCTGGTGAGTGAGAGAGAGAACTCTGATTGGCTGTTCAGTATAACAAACGAGTCTGTTCATGAGAATATAAAGCAAAAGTTATGAAAGCAAGCAAATAAGTCATGACGGCACCGACTGAACCTTGTTCTAATTTTACGTCATCTTACCTGAGCACTCGAATGAAGGAATATTTAGTGGAATAAAAAACGTGATCAGCATGATTGATATTCAAAACGGTAAGCAAGCGCTGCTTTGTTTATGGTTTGTATATTTGCCATCTTGGTTTCGCTTTCCCTTTTTGAATGACGGATATAGACAAATATACAGTTGTGCTCAGAATTATTGGCACCTTTACTAAATATGAACTAAGAAGCATGTAAAAATAAATCTGCACTGTTAATTCTTTTAATCTTTTATATAAAAAAACACATAAATCTAACCTTTCATTGAAGTAATAGAATTGAAAATGTAGGGAAAATCTTTTTATGAAATAAATGTTTTTCTTCAAAACACGTCGGCCACAATTATTGGCACCCTTTTATTCAATACTTTTTGCAACCTCCTTTTGCCAAGATATCCGCTCTGAGTCTTCAGCTATAATGCCTGATGAGTTTAGAGATCACCTGACATGAGATCATTCAGAATCTCTCCAGATCCTTCAGATTCCCAGATCCATGTTGGTGCTTCTTCTCTTTAGTTCACTCCTCTCGTTTTCTCTAGGGTTCAGGTCAGGACTGGGACGGCCATGGCAGAAGCTTCATTTTGTGCTCAGTGACACATTTTTGTGTAGGTTTTGATGTTTGTTTTGGATCATTGTCCTGATGGACGATCCAACCACAGCCCATTATAGGATTTCTAGCAGAAGCGGTCAGGTTTTGATTTTTTATCTGTTGGTATTAGATAGAATCCATGATACCATGTATCTGAACAAGATGGCCAGGACTTCCAGCAAAAAAAAATAGGCCCAAGACATTAAAGATCCAGCAGTATATTTAACTCTGGTCATGGGGTACTTTTTATCCCTGTGTGCACCAAACCCATCTGGTGGGTTTGCGGCAAAAAAAATCTTTTTTTTAGTTTTATCTGACCATAAAAAGCCGGTCCCGTTTGAAGTTCCAGTCTTGTCTGACAAGTGAATATTCTGGAGATTGTTTCTGGATCAGAGCAGAGGATTTTTCTTGAAACCATCCCGAGCAACTCGTGTGGATGTAGGTGCTGTTTGATATTTTTTTTAGGCTTCCCAACACTCAAGACTCAACTAATCTTTGCAATTCTCCAGCTGTGATCCTTGGAGAGTCTTTGGCCATCTCTCCTCCTCACTGCGCATTAGGACGATATAGACACACGTCCTCTTCCAGGCAGATTCGTAATATCTTTAGTTGATTGGAACTGCTTAATTATTGCCCTGATAGTGGAATTGGGGATTTTCAATGCTTTAGCTATTTTCTTGCAGCCACTTTCTTTTTTGTGAAGCTCAACAATCTTTTGCTGCACATCAGAACTATACTCTTTGCTTTAACCCACACTGTTAATAAATTACTGTAAATTTTACAGGATAATACTGGCAGCAGGGTTGCCAGCCAGTTACTGTAAAATTTACAGCAGTGTTACTGTAATTTAATTTACAGAATTTCCCTGTATTCTCTGATTACAGTAAATAACTGTATTTTTTTAAATTACGAAGGGTCAATTTACAGCAATATTCTGTAAATTTGAGTCAAACCAACACGTGACCCCAGAATGCATTGCAGTTTACAGCAATATGCTGTATTATTAAAAAACAGTCAGCGGCTGTAAAATAATGCTGTAATTTTTACAGTAATTCATTACAGTGCACTGTTAAAAAATTACTGTAAATTTTACCGTATAATACTGGCAGAAGGGTTACCAGCCAGTTACTGTAAAATTTACAGTGGTGTTACTGTAATTTAATTTACAGAATTTCCCAGTATTCTCTGATTACAGCAAATAACTGTATTTTTTTTAAATTACGAAGGGTCAATTTACAGCAATATTCTGTAAATTTGAGTCAAACCAACACGTGACCCCAGAATGCATTGCAGTTTACAGCAATATGCTGTATTATTAAAAAACAGCCAGCGGCTGTAAAATAATGCTGTAAATTTTACTGTAATTCATTACAGTGCATAGTGATGAATGATTATGGAAATATGGCCTTTGTCTTTCCTCATGATTTTACTCCTGTGGAACAGGAAGTCATGGCTGGACAATTTCACCCTGATCACCCTGGTGTGCTAAAAAGTTTAAATGTAAATGGTAATATATTTCCGAGACATTTTATTTAGAAAAAATTTTAGGGGTGCCAATAACTGTGGCCAACATGTTTTGGAGAAAAACATTTATTTCATAAAGAGATTTTCCCTACATTTTCAATTCTTTTACTTCAATGAATGGTTAGATTTATGTATTTTTTTTATATAAAAACATTAAAAGAATTAACAATGCAGATATATTTTTACATGCTTCTTTGTTCATATTTACCAAAGGTGCCAATAATTCTGAGCACAACTGTATCATAAATAGACAGTTATCACCTTTATACGCAGACGCAGAACGTGCGTGTTGACAGTCGGCTGAAGTTCTATCATCGTGTTGGCTTTAGTTAGTTATTTGATGCTATAAAAACGGGGTTTGATGTCATGATTGACAGCTTTGACAGGAACCAACAGACTTTTTTTAGGAGGAGATTGGAGCTTCAACTTTAATTTCAATTTCAAGATGTCAGCACCATATTTGGACATCGGCGACTTCATTTCTCTACAGTGGAAGAGAGTGTATGTGCGTCATCCATATTTACCAAACATGTTGTCAAGGATTCCGCCATCAGCACCAGACCTTATAACTCCGCCCACTGTTCACTCTCACCTGAATACTAACCTGTCACCACTCATTAAGGACTCAATTTACCCAATGTCACGTGCTTGCAGGAATTCAGATGAAGGCATAAGATTCAAGTTCCACATGGCAAAGTTTAATTATATTCCAAGACAGGCAGTTGCAAAAGTCCTTGAACTGAACATAATGGTGACACCCATGCCATCTTCAGTTTGTCTGGTCTCATCGTTCATTACATTTGCATGGACTTACCTGACTCCCTCTTCATCTGTGACTATCTGCCTTCATCACGCTATCCTCTATTCAAGGATGTCATCAAGTATCTGTAATACCAAGAACTGTAATTATTTAAGTCTGCCATCTTACCTGCCATCAGCTTTATTGTTCAATAAACATCAATTATCTGCATTCCTGTTGTCTTTCCCTCTGTTACATGTGTGCCGAATTCTTACTCTTTCTTTGTATTAGGGCTGCAACTACTAATCGATAATAATCGATAATGAAAGTCATCGACAACTATTGTCATTATCGATTAGTCGGGTCAGCCCACTGTACACGCAAAACTTCCACCAGTCTTGTCAAATTGCAGCAATGAATAACGCATTTTTATGGACAAAATGCATTTAAATACAGTGGAGGAAACAGAGTGAGCTGTGGCGGGAAAGGTGCATAAACCAAACTGCTGAAAACACGAGAATTCTTTATTTGAAGCTTCAAGCTAATGCATTCGCTCCGTGTTCAACATGGCTTGATCTGTCAGGCGCTTGAACAGATGCGTGTGCGTCCTCAGCGCAAAACCTTCATTCTACTATATCCTTATCAGTAAATGTTTAAAATTCACATTTCCATATTGCATAAAGTTTTGTCCTGACAGTCTGCGTTAAACTTCAAACTTTACGTTACTGAATGAGCGCCAGCATCAGGCAAACGGAATGCGATAGAGAGGGAGACAATTCTTATTCGGTGCAAAATTATTCATTTTGCTGAAAGTTCAATTTAGGTTTAAAAGTCAGTATGTCATTCAAGTATTTAATGGTAGTAACTGAAGGGTAACTATGGAAGCAACGTTTCCAGCACCGAAAAAAAAAAGATGATTTTTGCGACTTTTTATCTCAGAATTCTGAGTTATACAGTCAGAATTCTGAGATATAAAGTCAGAATTCTGGGATAAAAGTCAGAATTCTGAGATATAAACTCACAATATTGAGAAAAGTCAGAACTCACAATATTGAGAAAAGTCAGAATTCTGAGATATAAACTCACAATATTGAGAAAAGTCAGAATTATGAGATATAAACTCACAATATTCAGAAAAGTCAGAATTATGAGAAATAAACTCGCAATATTGAGAAAAGTCAGAGTTCAAGAGTCAAGTTCATATCTCCCAATTCTGACTTTATAACTTGCAATTGTGAGTTTAAATCTCGCAATTCTGAGAAAAAGAAGTCAGAATTGTGAAATCCAAACTCACAATTGTGAGGGGAAAAAACAAATTGCGAAAAAAAGTTGCAGTGACGAGTGAATTATAAAATGACTCACAAAACATGAAAACAGTCGTGGATCATCAGGTCATGACAGGACAGTTCAGTTGACAGTTGGGCAATTTTTTTTTTCACAAATTCAGTCATTTTGTCTTGTTCAGGACAGAACTAAATAAAGTTAAATAAATAAATAGAGTCAGAGAATCACCAATCGCTGTTTAAATGACATTAAAACTCAAAGTAATCACTTTGGTAATCTAAAACACTTTTCAGATGTAACTGTAATCTGATTACCACCCATTTAAAATGGAACTGTAATGAAATACACTTACTCAAATTTTGTATTTTAAATACATGACTAAATTACTTGTATTTCGTTGCTCCCCAACCCTGGTGCTAGTATAGAAAACCGTGAATCTTAAATTTGAACCCTTTGAGAAGATTGAGTGGAGAGCAGGAACTGTAGTCGAGGAAGAATAAATATGTGCGCGCATACATCTGTGCTTCAGAAATGGTTGGGAACAGGTGAGAGACCTGTGCTGTACCCCACTGTTCGCTGCAGTTGGTTCGTAAAGCTCTGCAGTGCAGGTGTGTTCTATTCTGGGATGCTGCATGACTCTGGCTCCAGGCCCACTGTCAGATTTGGCTCTGCTGTCAGGAATATATCTTATGGGAGGGTCTGTGACATTTACAATAGTGTCAGTGAGAGGAACAGGTGTGTGATGCAGCTGTACAGGTAAAGATAGAGACAAAGAGAAGGAGACAGAGGAAAAATGATGGAAAATATGCACCTGTGTTGAAGTTCATAGTACTTATATTTTATATTTGGAAGAATGTTTGTAACCAAGCAGACCCCCCCCCCCCCATTGGGTGTCATAGTATTTGTTTACCATACTAATCAGTAGGGGGCGAGATCGGCTTGGTTACTGACATTCTTCCAAATATCTTCCTTTGTGTACAGCAGAACAAAGAAATGTGTACAGGTTTGGAACAAATTGACGGGGAGTAAATGATTACAGAAATTACATTTTTTGGGTGAACTGTCCCTTTAAGTAGGTTAGTGTTGATTCTTTTCCGTTGTAAAAGTCATTAGCTTATAATTTAGTTCATTTATTTATACAGCAGCTCTGGAGAAAACAGTGATGTCATCGTACAGCTCAGTTCAGTTCTCGTACAATAGTGTCGGTTCAGTCAGATCAGTAATATTGTTGAATATTAATTGTCCCCCAACTAAGCAAGCCAGAGATAACAGTGGAACCCAAACTCTATCAGGTGACAGAATGGAGAAAAATACTTGGGAGAAACCAGACTCAAAGAACAAGAACGCATAACTATGTAAACAAATCACACTTAACAGGGATAAATTGGGACGGGAAAGTGAATTAAACAGAAATGGGAATGAAGCTATGGAAAAGAGTCATTTCATTTATATAGCACTTATTACTATGGAGATTGTGTCAAAGCAGCTTTACTGGCAAATAATTTTGGCTGCACAGCAGCTCCCAAAGAAAATGGTGTCATTGTCCAGCTTAAGTAAATTCAGTATTGATTCATTATAGGAAGTGTTCCCAGTCCCAGCTGACCTAATGCAAACAATCCTTTAATGGATGTGAAAATATAAATTGACAATGTGTTATGTGTATGTTAAGTTTCTTCCTTGGTAACAAGCGGTCTACTAAACCTCTGTTTATTTAGTTAAATGTACGATACTTGCAATGCCTTAGCTGTTGAATGAGCGTTTGGATCTCTGGAGAAGGTCTTGATAGTTCAGTGGTTCAATGGTGCTGAAGTTTTAATCAGTTTCTTCTGCATTGAACAAAGAAATGATGATGAACTTGCGACGTTAGCCTGACTTTGATGTGGTCGAGGAAATTACTTAGTTGTAACTTGAGGGCCCTCCGGCTGCACGGCTCCGCACCGGGGGAACGGTCCCATGGTTTGACTGGATGTCTCCAGTTTTTCTCACAAACAGCAACTAGGAAAAAAAAGGACGAGGAGCATGAAATCACTCTGTGGAGGTCACACCTTCACAGGGTCATTGAGCCAATGGTAAACTTTCGTTTATATCCCTTTGTCTTTGAGCATTGTGTTTTGCATATGTTACTGGAATATCTTGCTTACACTGTATTGAATTACTGTAAAAATTACAGCATTATTTTTCAGCCGCTGGCTGTTTTTTTAATAATACAGCATATTGCTGTAAACTGCAATGCATTCTGGGGTCACGTGTTGGTTTGACTCAAATTTACAGAATATTGCTGTAAATTGACCCTTCGTAATTTAAAAAAAATACAGTTATTTACTGTAATCAGAGAATACAGGGAAATTCTGTCAATTAAATTACAGTGACACTACTGTAAATTTTACAGTAACTGGCTGGCAACCCTGCTGCCAGTATTATATTGTAAAATTTACAGTAATTTTTTAACAGTGAGTGCATCAACATGCTCATTCAGATCATTAAAATGGAAGTTCATACCAAACATGGTATAGGTAAGGTTATATTTAAGCATGCATCAAACAGTATACAATAAAGACACTATACAAGACAATAATATACATGTACTGGAGAAATGCATGTAAATTCATATGAATTAATAAAAGATGCCCTTTTTTATGTCTATGGGGGATTGGAGAGAGAGTTAACTCTCCCCACTTTTCTTTTGGCTGTAAATGGATTTTCTGCTGTGGTAACCAGAGGCCTGTTCTGCCTTTTTGGGGTGTTAGTTGCTCTTCATGGGTTGTCCACAGAACTCTAACACATAGTTTGCTTGTTGGTCGAGGGGTTTGCTTGGTTATTCATTAACAATAATGAATAATTGTATGTCTGACTGGTCCAGAAGCTACACAGCACTTAAATGTATAATTACACTTTAACAAAGACACCTTAAAGGTAACCACCAGGGGGCGCTAAACAATTCGAAACAATAACAAAGGCGTGGATTGATGACGCAGTGAATATGGGATCATGGAACTTGTCGTCATGCCGATGGATCTAATAATATTCATGGGGAAATAATGTTTATGGATGAGTGAATGCGTGTTTTATCATGACTGTGGTGTGAAGCTGGACGTGAACGAGAATCACGGACGCGATTACTAATGAGAGACAGATATCAGTGTCACGCGCGAGTGATATAAAGAAACGAGGACATTTCATTCTACCGAACTACTCACAAGTGCTGAAACACTACTCCTACAGGTCAGTTTATTTGACGAATTAAAACTGAGGAAATGCAGCGCTGTTTCACTCACTCTAACGTCACACTATCATACTAAACTGAGTGTGAGTGTGTTGAGAGTTGTGATGTAACAGTAACAGTAACAGTAATGTAGATCAACATTAGATGATCACACTGATGATATTCTATCACTTCGCTGATAACATTGATTAGTCTTATAGCCTACATTTGCTTATCTCGTCTAATAACATGTGAGAGCGTCTCTGTCGAGTCAAAGTTTGTCTCAAAGCTCTCGCCATCCCGGAAATGCCACGCCAATATTGCTCCTCATTTTATTCCTCCTTTTGTCCCAAAGTTTGCTTGCCACGGTCCATAATGTTTGGACGAAACAACAGCAGCACCGCTTTACGTTACCCAGCTGTCATGTCTGTTGCCATGGTTACTGTGAGCCCAGAGATATTACGTCATTTACAGGCGCAACGTGAAAAGACCCACTATTTAAAATTGTGATTTTCTCTGAATTTACAAATTCTTGGAAACATTTAGGATAATGTAAGTACACAGCTTAACAAAATATATAACACTGTGCAAGTGGTTTTTGGATATTTTAATATAAAAATTCTACATATTGTAGCTTAAAATAAAGTGTAACCTCTTGTTTCAAATTGTCACAAATAAATTGTGTTATTCCTAGAGAACACTCATGCTAATATATGCCAGTGAATCAACAAATGAAGATCAGGAATTCTTTTTATTTTAAACTCATCAAATGATCACAATAAAGATTGTCATTATTTTTTTATGCTGTTTTAAACAAAATACTGTTTCAAACTAATGCAGATGGGTTACAAACTTTTCAGTCACTTTGTACAAGATGTCACTTGTTACAGTGCAGGTTTTTTTTTTTTCTCCCAGCAGGGAATCTCCCAGCAGGCACCTCAACAATTTGCTTCAAAATCGTCTTGGTGTGTAATTGGTCTCTGTGGTGATAGTTATTGTGATTTGCATATGCTGCTATTCTCTGGAAAGTTTGTCAGCAGTTAATCACTGCCATAATGACTTGCTTAAACCAGTGACCGTGGTGCTGCCAGGGAAATTAAAGGTCACATGTACCTTTTTCTGTCCAACTTGCAATCCCAAAACGCACTCGCTCGCACACACTCGTGTCAGATTTATCTCCATTTTTTCTAGCGTATCGCTCTTTCTTTTTCTGCCCTGTTAAAGGTTCTTTCACCCAAAAATGAAATTGCCGCCTTCATTTACTCGTCATAATGTATGAATTTGCATAACTTTGCTTGGAACACAAGAGGTGAATTTAAAACAAACAAAATCCTAGCCACTCTTTACCTTGTAATAGGGATCAAAAACCTTACTAATACAAACCTTTTGCAAGACTTTTGCACCATAAAGAAAGAATGGCATATAGTAAATTATGCCAGAATCAGTGAATTATCCTTTTAAGCAGTGATGACCGAGGTAAATCTAATCCAGGCTGTCGATTCTGTGTGGTATTTTAGTCCTGGTGCTCTCTCTACATACTCTTTCTTTTCCCTCCTGCTTTGGAGTGAAAGATTGTACCAGAACGACTGAACAGAGCAGAACAGATCTCTTGCTGTGTGAGCTGGGGTTATGATATGAGCTAGCCTGAAGCACAGGAAGCTCATGAATACCACAATACAGCCTGCAGTTTTCCCTTCCCTGTTCATAGCATCATTTACAAGGGACAAATTACAAACAAGCAGCACATTTACAACAGATTTGCCCAACAGCAGCCAGATTCCTGAAGAATGAACACACTTCATCGATTGATACAGGGCTTTGGGTGGGACAAAATAACAGGTCTTTAATCAGGACGCTTTTGGTAATTGATTTTTTTTGGAAGGTTTTCAGTTTCCAGCATGCTTAACCCATTGATGGATTTATTCCCAAAGAAGTGTCTTTGTTGCCTTGCTTGGTGTACATTTTGTCATTTAGCAGACGGTTTTATCCAAAGCGACTCACAAGTGAGGAAAACAAACAAGCGATTCTTCATGAATTGGCAAATAGACACAGGAAGTGCTCAAAATACAAGTTTTCTGCAAAAACTCACCCTTTGTGTACCACGAAGAAAGAAAGTTATATAGGTGCATTGGATTTAATAAGCCTATATGTTCCACCTTAGACAGAGCGGATTATAATGTGTTTAGTTTGCATTTGTTGTGTCAACTTTATTGCACCAAGGTTTAATGAAATAGCTAATTGTAGTTATTTCAGATGGTTAAATTACCTCTCAAAAAGACCACGATAATTCATTAGGAAAAACAACTTGGACCATTGCATTTCAGTGTGTGCAAAAGCTGAGGAAAATCTTTTATTGGTAGCATGATAAATGTCTACGACTATTAGAAATGAAATACTATGCATCATTTTTCAACATAGCTTTGCTTTTTCCATCTGCTATTTTGGCTCTGAATACCTTCGGTGTATTAAAGCGGCAAGAAATGAAACAGATGGCTGAATAACACACCTTGTGCATTCATAATAAAAAGAAACAAAGTGAAAATCTTGATCTTTTCCCAAGCTATGCAAGGAGTTTACATTATGAACCAGTAATTTTTGCATAAAGAAATGTTTTAACTTTAATCTGTTATTTGTTTCTTAAAGTTCATTCTAAAATAAATTATGCAGTTCGTGTGGATTCATGGACTCACATACACATGTATGTGTCACGGCTGGTTCCAAGCAAGATTTTAGATTTCTTAAACATGAACTCAAAACACATTACTGAGGATACCAGGAATAGAACAACCAACTTAAATGAAACATGAACTGACAAAGAACTGAAGGAAACACAGAGCTTAAATAGGACTAACAAATCACTCAACTAAATGACTCACCGGTGTAAGACATAATCAATCAATGAACAACCTGTCTATGCCTTGTTGTTTTACTTTGGAAATATACTTTCGGGTGAAGTTGAGTCAGAATAAGTATAAGGATCTGGTCTGAATTGTGTCTGGTCTTTACAACATTACTAATGCCCAGCTCAAATGCTAAAATGTCACTATGATTAGCATATAAATTGCATATTTTGGAATGAGAAAGGGCATTTTGTTGACTATATTTAAGGTGTGAATGTGTCCTTTACGCAGAATCACATACACCGCTGCACAAAGGGCATCTCTGACAGAAGGTGAAATCCCTTGTTTCCTTCTAAATGTTCCTAATAACCAACACTAATGTTTCAGATCCGCCTCCAGCCCCAGGGCCAAACAGTGGGCACAAGAAATTTGCTGAACATAGACATTTTTTTTTCTTTCTTTCTCTCTGTTTCCTCATTCCCTGCAACTGTTACACACACGCGCACACACACACACACACACACACTCAGTAACCTGCGGCCGGGTTCTAATAAAATTCCAACATGTAACAATATTTATTTGTGGGTTTTTCTCCCACCTATGGACCCTTTTGGCACTGTGGACTTATGCAGGGTAAAAAATTGACACTTTCACTTGTTTATTTAATTTATTTTGTATCATTGTAATTTTTTTAAACTTTGGTTAACCATACGGAATGCTTCTTATTTCTCATTCATTTTGAGGCAGTGGTTGTAAAATAATAAATTCATATTACTCCAAACATAAGAAAATATCTCAAAGATTATTTTTGTAGAACCTATACAGTATATGCTACTCAAATTCAGTAATTACAATTTAAACGAAATACTGAATAAACTAACACCTAACATTTACAGTCGAGTGTTAGTTAGCAGTTGCACACAAATATGCGCTAACATACCCACCAAAGAGACCATCACCATCACCTCCATAAATTGTTAATTAAAATGCAGTATATACAGCCTTGATGGTTTACAGCCCATTCTTGACCTAACCATAGGCACTAATCTTCACCACGGTGGTAACCAGACAAAACTTCAACATCACAGAAACACATTTAAATACCAAAATAACAGCACATTAAACAATAAACACATCTCCCCTGTATTACAGTTTTTTTCAATTGCTAACAAGCATTGTTCAGTACTGAAACCACATTTTCAAAACTCTTCACACAGTCTGCGAAACAGAAGTCAATGCAGAGCAAACTGTGAACCATTTTTCATTACTTTCAGACAAAATGCATTCAGTGAGCACACTTTTCAAAATTCAGGAACTCTTTTCCCATTCGTACTCCACAACATGCAAAATACTGTGTATTTTCAGCACATTTTTCTAATGCTAACACACTGCATTCAAAATGATTAAAAACACATTCAAAACAGAATGATGGCAAATTCCAAGCAATTATGCAGTAATTACTTTAAAATATTCTCAATTTTCTAGCCAAAAATGAAAAAAATAATCATTACAAGCTAATTGCAATTTTAGCTGAAATTCCACCCCATCCCAGGTGGAAGGTTTATGACCACCATCCATGTTGATGAGAACTTGTGGCCAAATGCAAGAGAGAGCGTAGACTAGAACCATCACTGTAATTTACTATAATGAACAACTACAAATATTGTTACAGTAATGTGTAGAATGTATTTTATTTATTCTTTTTTTATTATCATTGCAGCCCTTTTCAAGTACTATATTCATATAAAAAACTGAAAATCTGATTAATTTCTGATTCATTTGTGTTAAAAATGCTTTCAATAAAGTGAAATTGTGTTACAGTATTCTATATGAAGAACTGATTTGTGTGGAAAATCATTGAAACATTAATAAAGAAAAGTTCATCAATTATACAATGCTATTGTTAGTGTTTTTAAGGTCAGTGTGTTGTGAATGAAATGTGTGTTTTCTCAATGAGAAATGTTGCCAGTGTTATGTTGGTCTGAGTGAGTTTTGTAGGTGAGATGAACTGTTTGGCCAACATTCATGCTGGTAACACAGACTGTGTGAAGAGTTTTGAAAATGTGGTTTCAGTATTGAACAATGCTTGTTAGCAATTGAAAAAAACTGTAATCAAAGACACAATATAACACTCCATTTCAACATTTATTCTTCCGTACAGAGTGTGACGCAAAGCATGCTGGGAACTTGAAATCTGTTGAAACTCAGTGGAATGGACTCTTCTGATACAACTGATAACGTCGGCACTGACGTGACATGGGTGACGTCACTTTATATCGCTCAAGGTCAAGGTCAATTTTATTTATATAGCATGAATGCTGACCAAAGTGCTGCACAACATATCAAACAAAGTATCCTTGCACAATAGAATTTCAATACTAATAATAAAATATGAAAAGAAATCAAAACAAAAGTAATAAAATTAAGGCAAGAACATTAAAAGGCAACTTAAGTGTTCTTAAAGAGAGTTCTCTTTCATGTTTCTTAACACACTTAAGCACACTTTTAATAAGTTTTACTTTAAAGTACATTTTAAATCATTCTTTTAATAATCCTTTGTTGTGCTTTAAAGACGTACACGTATTCTTACATGTTGACTACAGTAAACTACACTAAAGCATATGAGTATATAATTTGGTAACACTTTATTTTCGTGTCCTTGTTACACATTATTGTTAGGGTATATACAGTCACTATACCTTGAACTATTGCCACACCATCGGACTCCATTTCCCACAATTCACCAGAATACTGACAAACACATATACACACTCACTACATTTCCCAGAAGCCCCGTACCTTAGCACTGATCACCTCAGCCGGCTGTAGTGCATTACATGGACTATTTAAGAGACACTCTGCCCAGTACACGTTGCGAGGTCTTGTATCTTGTATAGAGCGTTTAGCCTCCAAAATATGGTCTATTGTGCCCATACAGCTTTTGAACAACATGAAGCTGAGTAAATAATGACAGAATTTTCATTTTAGGGTGAGCTATCCATTTAATTCCCACTTAAGTGGCTTTAATGTTCAGATAACTGCATTTATTATTCATTTGAATGATATAGGCTTCCTTCTAAATTGTGAATAAGTGTAATTTGGAAACTTTATAGTTAAAAGTGCAATCAAGTATGGCTTTGAGTGATTTTCCGATTAGAATACTTATAGACATGCGTTTACACATCTGCTGTTATATTTTTCACACCTTTTCAAGTGCACAGGCTATAATTCTCCAGTATGCAATCTGTTATTTACATCTCACCTGATCAGTTCTTCACAGCAGATGGTATAGACGAGAGACAGTCTCTCTGCAGAGCAAAGCCAGGTAAACAACTGATGCTGTTATTGTGAGTACTTATGCATGACATTATTATTATGATAGTGACAGTAATGAGTTTTCACCCTGCAATTAGGTACGGGCTATATTTATATTTTGCTTTGATTTGTTTAATACTACTCTTGTTCTAGGTAATTTAAAGAGAATTAATGTGGGTGGTATCTCACTTGATGATAGTCTGGTACTTTTTCGGGTTTGAAAACTATTTACCCTTTTGGTGTTATGTAGTGTGTAATATAGCTGTTTGTGAATGTAAATGGAAGAAGTTTCAAAGATCAAAATGCAGAAAAAAAGGTTAACACTTTACAATAAAGTTCATTTATTAACATTACTTAATGTGTTTATTAACATGCTGTATTTGTTAATCTTTGTTAAATAAAAATACAGCTGTTGTTGTTTTTTCATGTTAGTTCACGGTGCATTAATTCTTGGTTTTAATAATATAAGTAAATGTTGAAATTGACATTAACAAAGCAATGCTGTTGAAGTGCTTGTTAGTTAGTTAACTACATTAATTAACAAACTAATGAACCTTATTGTAAAAAAACTGAACTGAATTCTGAACTGCCTGAAATGAGTCTCAGCAATTTTAATCCTGTTTGTAACAAATTTGCTCAGTCTTCATTGGCTACTTGTGAACAACGTCTACTTTGCCCCTAAAACACTGTAGTTGTAGCTGAGGCCTGGAAGAGTTTCATTCGTGTGGTCAATGTTGAAAAAACAGTTTTCTGCGCTGCTAAAGCAAATCCACTTTGCTGTATTGCCAAAGGATAAGGACTTGCACTCGAATTGGTATGGTAAAACTGACAGCAACATTACTGTTTGTATCACTGTCTATCAAACACTGAGGAAGCCGCCAAAAAAAAAAAACACTCTGTAAGTGGTCTGACCAATCAGAGCAGAGTTAGCTTGCAGAAAGGAGGGGTTTAGAATACCTTAAAAGAGGCGCACTGTTAGAAATAATGAAAACAGAATGGGAAAGACTTTTTTTTTTTTTTTTTCATTGAATGTTTTCACTTTTCAGAGAATAATTCTGTATAGATATTGTTCTGATGAAATCCTTCTCTGCTTTCAATATTTATGTTTCATTGTTGTTAAATTGCACATCTAGTTTACACTGCAGCTTTAAACAAAAGTGAGATGTGATTGACTTTCAAAACACGTTATTGATCATTTGCTGGCTGGACGCATTGTTGCTTGCAGCTATGGTTGATTAATTATGTTCAATTATTAATTATGCTCAATTATGTTCAAAGCAAAAGGGATAAAAGAAGCAGGACAATCATTTTTAGAGTAATGAATTTTTGGGTTGAATGCACCTTTACTTTTCTGTTGAGTTCCATTAAAGTCTTTAAACCAGTTCACTTGGAGGTCATCTTAGTAAAGCCTTCATGCATGCAAGTGCAGCTGCCGTCTGCCAGAATGACTAAAATACCCCAAAACTTCTGTCTAAACTTATATCATGTCAAATTAGCAATTAAATGGAAAATCAGTGTATCATAAATTTTGCTTCTTTATTCAAAATCAGGCTACAAAACATCAGATTTTTAATGTTCTAGAGCAATAAGATGACCCTTGTAAAAATAAAGACATGCGCTTTAGCACACTTAAAAAAAAAAAAAAAAGAGTACTTATTACTGAAAAATATACTATAAGTCATACTATGGAAGTAAATGGGCACCAGAAACCGAACAAAGAAACTCATACATGTTTAGAACAACTCGAGGGTGAGTAAATGATGAGTTTTGAAAAAACCAGGATGATATGGAAAAGGATCCTATAAAGGACAAAAGGTTTAGAAATGATTGGATGGATAGACTATTTGAATAAGTACTTACCTGTCACTCAAAATACATCTTTCTATATCAAAAGTATTCACATATGGTGGCATATGTATGAACCACAGCACCCTGTTGGCCTTTATATTTACTTGATTTTCAATCACAACAAATTTCTTTTATCTTTTCGATTCACACATATTGTGGGTATCCAATATAGAGAAATATATTTTTTTTAACACTTATTTCATACACTTTTAGACCCGATGACAAGATGGAGTTCACAAGTATTTCTAATGCTTCCACTAGTGTATTGAATACATCAACAGTCACTTCATTCTTTTTCTGTGTTTCTCTATCTCTCTTCTCTGTGGCTTAATAAATCATTGCCTGGCTATGTCCTAATTCTCTCTTTAAAGCCCCATCACTCTGATTTGAACACACCCACTCTGACCTAATAATAGGCAGAAATGACAGAACGGCTTGCTCGTTTGTTGAGGTAATTGTTTTAAAAGTGGAGGTGTCACCGTATGAATAGACTGTTTGATATAGGACAGCGTAGATGCCAGTTTTGTCATCATATAATGCAGGCGTCGAGCTTGTGAGCGAGTGGAGGCAGATTGAGACGGATTCAGTGAATCTGAGTCAATCAATTCAAGCATTTGGACTCTTTATTCAGTTGGAGCTTTTTATGTCTCTCAAACCCTCTCATGAGCTTTCTGTTCCTCTCTTTCTGAGACATTGATGATTAGAACAAAACAATTGTCTCTCAAAAATATATTGTTCAGAGAGAGAGAGACAAAAATGTATTATATGGGGAAATAATACAAGTAGTATTATTCCACTCTAATGGTACAAACACTGTAAGACAATTACTATCTAAATGAACAAAATGCAAAATATTGGGATAAAATATCTCCATATTTCTTTATATTTTTGTTTTTCCATAAATCGTTACTCTTGGTCACCCTTGTTTATTCTTTACACCCTTTACAAATATTGAGCCAATAAAACATATTAAAACAAGCTTGTGACTCCACTGGATCCTTAAAGTGTCAGTAAAACGTGCCTTTAATGTGGACGAAGTGCTGCACACAGTTTGCACTCTATCTCTGCTTGCTTGCAGTGCAAAGATAAAAAAAAGGGCTAAAATATCTCCATATTTCTTTATATTTTACACCCTTGGTTTATTCTTTGCACCCTTTACAAATATTGAGCTAATAAAACCTATTAAAACAAGCTTGTGACTAAACCTCGTAACTCCACTGGATCCTTAAAGTGTCAGTAAAACGTGCCTCTAACGTGGACGAAGTGCTGCACACAGTTTGCACGCTATCTCTGCTTGCTTGTAGTGCAAAGGTAAAAAAATGTTTAAAAAAAAGGCTAAAATATCTCCATATTTCTTTATATTTTACACCCTTGGTTTATTCTTTGCACCCTTTATAAATAATAAATGAGCTAATAAAACCTATTAAAACAAGCTTGTGACTAAACCTCGTAACTCCACTGGATCCTTCATAAAACAGTTTGCACGCTATCTCTGCTTGCTTGCAGTGCAAAGGTAAAGAACTGATTCTTTGAATAAGTAAAGCATTTTCTTTACTCAAGAAAAACTATAAAGGCTAATTTTTTAAGTATTTGATATGCATTTATGTAATTCTTAAAGACCCCCTGTGGTGAAAATCAAGTTTCTAATGTTGTTTATATGTCTGTGGTTTTTAATATGCAAGCTTTAAGACAAACCATGTACAAATTCACATTACTGAGTATTTTCTCCTTCAAACTGCAATGAAAAAACCTGCAGTTTGAAATTGCTGGTGCCTGTATTGTGGTATATTTTTCTGTTTGTATGAAAAAAAAATGTACATAAACAATATGGCTGTTGTATGATGTATATTACACTGATATGATGAGCTGTACGCCTTTCTCCACTGATGTGCTCAGTAGTTCTATGCGTTTGTCAGGATGATGATTGACATGAGCAGGTAGAGATGGGGCTAATTTGTATATTAGTATATCTGATTATATTAAAAAAGGCAAGGGTGTAGAGTTACATTCAAGCTAATATATTTTAAGGGAGGAAGAAATTTGTTTTTTAAACAAGAAAAGTTTAATATGTAATTGTAATTGATTAAGGATGAGTTTTAACGGATAAAATCATTGACTACAGGGGGACTTTAAATAGATTGTGTGTAGCAATTCATCTATTATTTTGCCTATGTCTAAATCCGGCCCTGTCAAGTAATAACATATTTTTTCAAAATAAGTCATTCATTTACACTACACTTCACCGCGATTGACGTAATGAAAAGAGTGAAAGGATCTCCGGAACAAAACACGGGCAGAAATGAAGCAGAAAACGGCTATAGAGGCTCTGCTTATGCACATGTTGTAGTCTTTGACAAGAACACAGTTTTCTCAGGTTTTTATTTGTAAAACTTGCCCACATTCAAGTGTTGATAAAAAAAAGAATGCATGAAGCTAGAATAAAATGAGCAGAGGCTCTGTTCTTTCAGATATCCATACAACAAAATATTCTGGGGGGCATGAAAATGATCAAAAAAAAAAAAAAAAAATTGAGTTAATATCTACTAACACTTTATTTTGATGCTCCCAAGCAGATATTCTCCTGACTAAGTAACTTTGCAACTACATGTCAACTTATTCTACTAACCCCGATCCCCAACAGTCTACTAATACTCTAATGAGAGTTTATTGACATGTAATTGCAAAGTTACTTCTAGTTAGCAGAATGTTTAAAGTAGACAATCAAAAAAAAGTGTAACCTCCCTTTATCTCGCTTAATGTTGGATAAAACATTTTACAAAATGTCACTTAAATGATTGCAGTTCACTTTGAAAAATTAGTTGTGTTTTCTTCTCCCAGGAAGATCAGAAGACATAATGGATTTGTCATTATTTTCTGGTTTTGAATAATTGAAATTGATTTGACACATTAATCTATGGGTTTCCCATTATCCAAAAAATTAATTAATTGTCACTTTTTTTCTCCATATCTATGCCGCTCTATAGTGACCCCGAGTTCCCACATTTTTAAAGAATTATTTTATGATCAAAAAGCAACCGTCTGCTGTTAAAAGCCAATAAACCAAGGGTCAAGTCAACTTTATTTATATAGCGCTTTTTGAAATGTAGATTGTGTTAAAGCAGCTTTACAGTGATAACAGGAACATAATTTTAGCTGCACAGCAGCTCTAGAAGAAAATATGTGTCATTGTCAAGCTTAAGTAAGTTCAGTATTGATTCATTTCATTGTAAAAATCATTAGTTATTTATTTAGTTCATGTATCTATACAGCAGCTCTGGAGAAACCAGTGATGTCATTAGTTCGCATACACAGATTCACTACAGATTACAAAATACATGGTTTAAAAAGTAATTTGTAACATATTTCGTTACATTACTCAAGTTTAGTAACTTACTCTAAATACTTTAGAATACTTTGGAATACTAATAAGTGTGGAACAAACACAAAAAAGGTCATTGCAAGTTTTTCTCACAATTCTGACTTTTTCCCTCAGAATTGCAATTGTGAGTTATAAAGTCAGAATTATGAGATATAAACTCGCAATATTGAGAAAAGTCAGAATTATGAGATATAAACTCGCATACTAAATTCACAATTTCAAGAAAAAAGTCAGTATTGCAAGTTTATATCTCCCAATTCTGACTGTATAACTTGCAATGGTGAGTTTAATTTCACAATTCTGAGAAAAAGAAGTCAGAATTGTGAAATGCAAACTCCCAATTGTGAGGGGGAAAAAAACAAATTGTGAGGAAAAAGTTGCAGTGACGAGTGAATTATAAAACGACACACAACTATCACAAAACATGAAAACAGTCGTGGATCATCAGGTCATGACAGGACAGTTAAGTTGACTGTTGGGCAATTTTTTTATAAATTCAGTCACTTTGTCTTGTTCAGGACAGTACTAAATAAAAATAACATTTTTATGATCCTCTTAAAAGTATTAAAATGTTGATGTAACTTAAATCTGCTTTTCAGACGGTCAGAGTCAGAGAATCACCAATCGCTGTTTAAATGACATTAAAACTCAACGTAATCACTTTGGTAATCTAAAACACTTTTCAGATGTAACTGTAATCTGATTACCACCCATTTAAAATGTAACTGTAATGAAATACAGTCACTCAAATTTTGTATTTTAAATGCGTAACTAAGTTACTTGTATTTCGTTACTCCCCAACCCTGAACACAATGGTATCAATGCAGGCAGATCAAAAACATTGTTGAATATCAAGTGTCCCAATGGCACGAAATAATTACTAGCACGTGACAATAGCTAAAGACGGTACGCATTTGATTTTAATAAACTGCCTTGAACTTGCATCTAGACGTACATTTTTATGTAATCATTCCTCATAGTCACACAGCCGCTTTTATTAAGTTAGGGGGAGCTATAAATACTATTAAACTGTCGATTGTAACCTGTGTTAGTGCGCAGATCCGACAAACCATTTGCGAGAATGGAGGTGCACGCTTTCTGTTTTTTTTTTTTTTTTTTTTTCCCCTTCGTGTGGCTCCTGACCCCTGCACCAAACAACAGTTTGTATCAGTACTTCTGAAGTTCAAAAACTTAAACATTTAGAGTTCTATTGCATATGCTAATTGATCAGGTCTGATTTCCTGGTTTTACAACAATATTTTATGTTTGGAAAGATTCAGCCAACCAAGCCAAGATGAATAAAAATAATTAGATGAACAATTTTATTAAGTTTAAGTAAATCAAAGACAAGAGATGAGACCCAAAACTGAGTTGAGCTGAATCAAAACTTAGAGAACAGAAATGAGCTAAGTTGATTTTAATCAGAAGAGAAAAAGAGCTGAGTTAATCTGAATTGAATTGAGAAAAGAGAACAGATATTAGTTGAGCTATGCTTATTTGAATTGAACTGAACAAAAGTTTGAATAAGAGATGTTTAGTTGAGTTTAAAAGAGATAAACAGAATTGATCTGAGTTAGAATTTAAACGAGAACAGAAATGAGTGAGCAGTTGAAATTAACTGAACAAAAGATGAAAGAAGAGATGCGTTTAGTTGAGTTTAAAACTAAACCGAAGACAAGAGATGAGACTATCAAAAATGAGTTGAGTTGAATTAAATCAAAACAAAGTGATGAGAACCGAAGCAATGAACAGAACTGAGAAAATTTGATTTGAATTGAGACAACAAAACAGATTCAGTTAAACTCAGCTCAACTCATTTCTAAGACAAAAGAGATGAAAAGAACTGTGTTAATGTTCGTTATGCGTAATTGAATTGAAGATGAAAAATGAGAAAAACTAAATTGGGTTAAGTTGAAATTAATCAAAGACAAAGGAAGACGAACAGAAGTGAGTTGAGTTTAAACTGAATCAAAACAAAGACAAGAAAACTGGAGAGTAAAATAGAACGAGGAGAAGAAAAGAACAGAACTGAGTTGAGTTGAGTCGATTTAAATCGGACAAAAGAGGAAATGAACAGAACGTCTCGGTTACGTATGTAACCCTCGTTCCCTGAAGGAGGGAACAGAGACGTATGTCAGAACTGAACCGATGAATTGGGATATTGCACGAGAGCCCTATCATCTTCGAGTGTAAACTAAACGAGCCAATGAAGATTGGCGTGCGAGCTTTCGCGTGCCGCACTCCGCCCCCGCGAGCGGGTATAAATACGGAAGCGGCAGCGCTCGCACTTTGTTTTTCGCTGAGGAGACGAGCAGTGGTCCGCGCTCAGCGGGGTACAGGAACTGTGGCGACGGGACGTATGTCTCCGTTCCCTCCTTCAGGGAACGAGGGTTACATACGTAACCGAGACGTTCCCTTTCAGTCGGTCACGTTCAACGTACGTCAGAACTGAACTGACGAATTGGGATCCCTAATAAAACGTCACAGTTACTGACCCCTTCCAGCGCCCAACGTAAGTCGCAGCATCCCGGCGCGCACTAGGGACGGAGAAGGGACCGGACTTACGCCAGGGAAGTCTACTGCTGTTCCACATGACCCACTCAGTAAGACTGGGAAAGCGTGCCCACTGGGGACGCTGCGGAGACCACAACCTACCCGAAGGGAGGAAAATTACGTGGGAATGTACATATGGACTGGCCGTGGGCAGTGCACATATGAAGTCCCTGGGATGGCTCTGGCCTAGGTAGGGGGGAGACACATCTAGCAGGGACAGCAGAGCGGGCTCTGCTGAGGGAAAGACACGGGCTTACATAGGAAGGCTACCGTGGACATTACACATATGGGACCGCCGTAGGGGTCACAACATATGGAACCCAGCTTAGCAGAGGCAGTATGCGTGCTAAAGCCTAGCAACGGACACTCCGCAATGTCCGAAGCCGCAAGGATTGGCGGAGGACTCAACAGGGTTCGCCAACTGGGGAACTCTACTGGAGCAATAGACGCACGTATCCGGCCCAGCGGGCGAGAGTGGCATATGCAAGCGGACACTAGAAAGGGTTCTTCGCGCTACCGGCCAGTAGGGGCGAGTACACGGGAAGATACTGATTCTACACGAAGGCTATAGAATCTAGCGAACGTGTTGGGTGTCGCCCAGCCCGCAGCTCTACATATATCTTTCAGCGAGGCGCGGTGAGCCAGTGCCCAGGAAGAAGCTACTCCCCTAGTGGAGTGAGCCCTCAACCCGAGTGGGCAAGGCACGCCTTGGGACTGATAAGCCAAGGCGATGGCGTCCACTATCCAGTGGGCCATCCTCTGCTTGGAGACAGCCTTTCCCTTCTGCTGGCCTCCGTAACAGACGAAGAGCTGGTCTGAGGTCCTGAAGCTTTGAGTTCTGTCCACGTACAGACGCAGAGCGCGGACGGGACAGAGCAAAGCCAGGGCTAGGTCTGCCTCCTCCGAGGGCAGTGCTTGCAGGTTCACTACCTGATCTCTAAAGGGAGTGGTAGCAACCTTGGGCACATATCCGGGCCGGGGTCTCAAGATAACGTGAGAGTTGGCCGGCCTGAATTCTAGGCACGATTCGTCGACCGAAAAGGCGTGCAGGTCCCGTACCCTCTTGATGGAGGCCAGTGCAGTCAGGAGAACTGTTTTAAGTGACAGAATTTTTAACTCTGCTGACTGCAAAGGCTCGAAGGGAGGTCCCTGGAGAGCTGTAAGCACCAGGGACAAGTCCCAAGAGGGTATAGAGAGTGGGCGAGGCGGATTCAGTCTCCTCGCCCCCCTCAGGAACCTGACGATCAGGTCATGCTTCCCCAGCGACTTACCTTCAACTGCATCGTGATGTGTGGCGATAGCGGCAACATACACTTTTAGGGTGGAGGGAGACCGCCTTCGCTCCAGGCCCTCTTGCAGGAAGGAAAGCACTGACCTGACTGAGCAAGATCGGGAGTTTTCCTGGTGAGAAGAACACCATTCGATGAACAGGTTCCACTTCAACGCATAGAGGTGTCTCGTAGAAGGAGCTCTAGCGGAAGTGATGGTGTCTACCACTGATTGGGGTAAGCCACCTAGAACCTTCGCGTCCCGTCCAGGGACCACACATGGAGATTCCAGAGGTCCGGACGCGGGTGCCAGAGGGTGCCCCGTCTCTGAGTCAGAAGGTCCCGAAGCGACGCCATATCAGCAGACGAGGAGGCCGCCACTGGCGGCTGAGTGGAGGCAGCAGCTACACGCCGGGGCAGGACATGCTTCAGGGCCTCCGTCTGCTTCTGTGCGGCCGAGAACTGGGGGAGTCCAGGAACCGATACTTATCGGCCTCCCTCATGTACGCCAGGTTGAGCCAGAGAAGGCGCTGCTGAACCACCAGCGTGGCCATCGCTTGACCAACCAAGCGCGCAGTCACCTTCGTAGCCCGGAGGGCGAGGTCGGTGGCGGCTCGCAGCTCTTCCACGAGCTGTTGGTCAAGACTGCCCTGGGGCCATGGCATGCAGGGCAGATGCAGCCTGCCCACAGGCTCTATAAGCCTTGTCCATTAGATTGGACGAGAACTTACAGGCCCGGGACGGGAGGCGCGGGTTACCCCACCAATTGGCGGCCGCCGAACACAGTTGCATCGCGACGGTGTGCTCAACTGGGGCGATCCCCACGTACCCCTTAGCTGCACCGCCATCCAGAACGGTGAAGGCGGAGGAGGGACACGATCGGTTTCGGACAGAAAAACGTGTCCTCCACGATCTAGTCACCACCTCATGCACTTCCAGAAGAAAGGAACCAGGGCAGAGCGCTGAGAACCAGCACGGGCTGCCCCGAGAAACCAATCGTCTAGCCGGGAGGGTTCGGGACACGGTGGAGGGTTCCACTCGAGCCCACTCGATACTCCCGGAGGCCCGGGAAAGCATGGCCGTCAACTCTGGATCGGGCTCGGAACACGCCACTCTCCCAGAAGGAGGCAGCGCATCCGAGCCTTCATCCCCAGAGGACTCAAACCCGCCTTCTGATGCCGCAATCGACATCTGATCATCAGCCGGCACGCCAAAAGAGACGGCTGGTCGCTCATGAGAGGGACCAACGCGCTCAACTGGCATCACCACGGGTTGCAGCGTGTATGAGGGACCAGGGGCCCACGGAGACTGGCTCGGCGGGGAAGCCCTGACCGTGATCCTCACATCTCCCGGTCTATCCGCGGAAGTAGCGACCCTCTGGGGGGCGCTAGATCGGGGGATAGGGACGGGGGCTTGGCCTTGAGAACCAAGGTAAGCAAGTCGCGATCTCAACACCGCGATAGTCATGTTCCCAAAATGAGAACATGAACTATCCACAAAAGCTGCCTCAGCGTGCTGAACGCCCAAACACGTGATGCAGCGATTGTGCCCGTCAGCTGGTGACAGGGAACGACCGCATCCAGCAGCGCACGAGCGGAATGACATCTTGAAAAAGACGCACTCGACGCTCGTGAAGGAAATTGAAAGCTCTTTTAGTACTGTGCTGAAGCACACAGGGATTCACCGCAGCGCTGCTGCAAGACACTTTACAGCCTGCAGAGCGTGCACCACCAGCCCAAATCGCAACCCTTCTCTATTGTACTGCTCTCTCAGGTTGCTGTAAAAACAGCAGTCTTTAGGACCGTGGGGATCACGGGATCGCTGTTGCGCCGTCACACCAGCACAGGAACTCTCGTTCTTTTAGCTCTCCGTTCACTTCACACTCTTCAGACGATACAGCACACACTGCTCCGAAGCGAAAGACAAAGTGCGAGCGCTACCGCTTCCATATTTATACCCGCTCGCGGGGGCGGAGTGCAGCACGCGAAAGCTCGCACGCCAATCTTCATTGGCTCGTTTAGTTTACACTCGACGATGATAGGGCTCTCATGCAATATCCCAATTCGTCGGTTCAGTTCTGACGTATGTCGAACGTGACCGACTGAAAGGGAACTGAGTTGAGTTGAGTCGATTTGAATCGGACAAAAGAGGAAATGAACAGAACTGAGTTGAGTCGATTTGAATCAGACAAAAGAGGAAATGAACGGAACTGAGTAGAGTTGAGTCGATTTGAATCGGACAAAAGAGGACATGAACAGAACTGAATAGAGTTGAGTCTATTTGAATCAGACAAAAGAGGAAATGAACAGAACTGAGTTGAGTCGATTTGAATCAGACAAAAGAGGAAATGAACAGAACTGAGTAGAGTCGATTTGAATTGGACAAAAGAGGAAATGAAGAGAACTGAGTTGAGTCGATTTGAATCGGACAAAAGAGGAAATGAACAGAACTGAGTTGAGTTGAGTCAATTTGAATCGGACAAAAGAGGAAATGAACAGAATTGAGTTGAGTCGATTTGAATCAGACAAAAGAGGAAATGAACGGAACTGAGTAGAGTTGAGTCGATTTGAATCGGACAAAAGAGGACATGAACAGAACTGAGTAGAGTTGAGTCTATTTGAATCAGACAAAAGAGGAAATGAACAGAACTGAGTTGAGTCGATTTGAATCAGACAAAAGAGGAAATGAACAGAACTGAGTAGAGTCGATTTGAATTGGACAAAAGAGGAAATGAACAGAACTGAGTTGAGTCGATTTGAATTGGACAAAAGAGGAAATGAACAGAACTGAGTTGAGTTGAGTCGATTTGAATCGGACAAAAGAGGAGCTGAACAGAACTGTTGAGTTGAACTAAAGACAAGACAAGAGATGAGATGAATAAAACTGAGCTGAGTCATTTTGAATCAAAGACAAAAGAAGAGATGAATAGAACTGAGTTGAGTTGATTTGAATCGGACAAAAGAGAAAATGAACAGAACTGAGTAGAGTTGAGCTAAACCGAAGATAAGAGATTAGATGATCAGAACTGAATTGATTTGAGTCGATTTGAATCAAAGGCAAAAGAGGAGATGAACAGAACTGAGTTGAGTTGAACTAAAGACAAGACAAGAGATGAGATGAATAAAACTGAGCTGAGTTGAACTTTATCAAAGACAAAAGAAGAGATGAACACAACTGAGTTGAGTTGAACTGAACAGAAGATGATAGATGGACATATTGAATTGAATAGCTGGAATAATGTTCTTGTCTCAGTACATGTCACTGCCAGTGGTGCGTCCTCCATGATCTGATGTTACTCTGTCTCCAGACCTTCTGGTATGCGGCTGTAACGGTTCTGGAACAAACTGCATCCACTCTAAGCTTTTTTCTTATCTGATTATTTCTGGCCATGGAGGTCTGCATTGATAAATATTTTGGCAGTGGTATTTTGAGGATGGCTGGGGATCTGGAGACACACAGGCACATGTGTATATATTAATTAAAGCCTTCTGGTCGCAGAATGCACTGTCCGTGTTTGTGTGTGTGCGTTTACTAATTAGAGCAGTCTGCTCCCAGTGTGCACTTGTGTTTAGTGTTTTATGGTTAAACAACAGATCTGATGTTATTCAAGGACAGATGAGAGAAAAAAGAGAGAGTGAGTTGGATGGGAGGAGAGAGAGAAAAAAAATGCAGATAGACAAAGGCCCCTCGAGCACATGTGTGGCATGGCAGGCATTTCTGACGAGTTATGATGAGAGATCATCAACAAACGACAGATTTGATGGAAGGAACTGAAGATCTTGTGTTTTCAGGGTTTTAAACATTTTGAATGATCAAAGCGACAGTTCTAGCGCTGAATTCTGATTGGATGAGCCATGCAGAATGGGATGGGAATTCAACGTTTCTACAGAAGTTCAAAGCATTGTAAGCCTTTGACCATTGACACCAGTGGGCTTTACAATTAACAGCATCCAAAGCTGCATACAGTATGTGAAAAGAGCAGCATGACTGAATTTATAGCATTCATAAACAGTAAGCACCCGGAAGACCGACTTCTTCCATTGAGATTCTGATGTGCGTGTCCAAAGGGCGGGGCTTGATTTTGTTCATTGGGAATTGATTAGATGGTTGTGGCTTGCTATTGGTCGATCTTATGAGTGACAGGTTGTCCCACCAGTAAACGCATCATTAGAGAAGTGGGAAGGGAAGCTATAAATGAATTAAAAATATGATGTGCACAGATGAATCATTTATAATAAATACTGCAGTTTCCCATTAAAAAATAAGAATAGTTCATTTTGATTTCATTGTGACTTTAATCACTACATCCTATTCCTAATAATCTGTTCAAATGAAGTTTTAATACACATTTAGTGTAGCATTAAGTCAGCTTCTCTGTATGTGATCCTATATCTAGTCAGACACAAGGCTATACATTTGAATGGTTTTCCTTGTACTGAGACACGGGACAAGAAGACAGCATGTGGATTTTATATGACAACACTTTGCAATGATTGCTGTTACAAACCATATTACAATTCACTGAGGTTTGTCATTATGACTTGTTTTAAGGTTCGACAGCGTGGCAGGGAGGTCGCACACTGTGCATGACGCTAAACGATTTTCTGCCATGCTGTGGACGTCTAACCTTATCTTTTTTCTTTTTTGAATCAGTGGGATAGATGGTAATCATGAATTGTGGTAAACAATTTCAGGAAAATTGTGGAAAAATGCAATTTCTTGTTTTCTTTTTCTCTTGCCTGTCCATTTCTCATACTGGCGGATGCCATTGCGTTAAATGTTCAGCACGTAAATGATTTGTGCGTAGTGTGTCAGCAGTCTTGTTCAGGGGTCTTGATTGCTGGGCTCTGATTCAGGCAGATCCGACTAATGTCTCCTCACAGCTTTATGTTCTGACAAACACACATGCAGAGCAATGGCTATTGTATCTCAGATTGCATGCTGACATGCGAAATGCATTTCAGGATCCATTAAGAGCAAATAACAAATATAACATATTTCTGACAAATTATATGTGGTCAGTGGGGATGTGTGAGAGCTAAAGTGGTTATATCTAGATATTTTTAAAACTAAATAAACTCTTTCCATCCTTGTGTTTTCTTAAAATGTTGCCAGTCAGCAGCCGCAATTTTGATCGTATTCACAAATCGTTATTTTATTGAATATGTAAACATTCGATATATCAAAAGAGAGAACTTTTTAAAAGAAGAGAATATTTATTTTTTTATCAACACAATGGCCCGGTTTCACAAACAAGGCTTAAGGGTGCGTTCACACTTGTCATGTTTGGTTGGATTAAAATGAACCCTGGTGTAATTGCTCAGTTAGTGCGGTTCATATGTGAACGCTGCCATCAGATCCCTGGTGCGCACCGAGACCGCTAAAAAGATGGGTCTCGGTCCGCTTCCAAACGAACTCTGGTGCGGTTCGATTGATATATATGAACGCAACATGGACCAAAGACATGTAAACGAACCAAAAACAGGACCTGATGTCACAAGATGCGACGCTACGAGTCAGTTGATTTGACGACGCGGAAAGATCGGCGTATCCAAAATAAGTCGAGGGCAAACGTGGAGCAACGAGGAGGTGAAGTTTCTGTTTCTGTGTACAACGGAGGAAATCCTGCTGCTGTTTTGAATGTTTTGAACATTTTATGAGCTCTTCGTGAGTTCTCAGCTGGTAAAGCATAAAATAATGGCGTTTAATCCAGAACACAGCGTTGTTTTGAATGTTCGGTAAGCGAGCTCCGTCGAGAAATATACATCATAAAAGCCGACCAATCAGGTCGTGACCGTATCCCTATGCCTTTGGTTCGGTAACTTCAGGTTCGCTGTTAAAAATGCCAGTGTGAACACTAAGCGGACCAGGACTATATGTTTTGTTTTTGTTTTTTGGTCCGGACCGAACGAACCAAACCAACCGAACTACAAGTGTGAACGCACCCTTAGTCTAAGTCAGGATTAGGCCTCATTTCAATTAAGGCATTTAAGTACTTTTATAAATATTCACTAGAAAAAAAAAATTATTACTGGTGTCCATCTTGAGACAAAACGTGACACTGACATATTTTAAGATATTTAGATGTGAGTTATTTCTAGTTAAAACAGCTCAGATATTTTAGTCTAGGACTAACTAAAGCCTTGTCTGTGAAACCGGGGGTAAATGTAACTTTTTTTTTTCTGAGTAAATTGTTTTTTGAATCGGATTCAGAATGACGATTGAGCATTAGATTAAATTAATCAACACTTCCAAAGCTTGCCCATACTTATACCTCTCCGTGGGTTTGATATTTCATTCGGTAACTTCAGGCAGTTTTGATGTACATGCTATTGAATGAAACGACTTCTATCTACTCCTTCTGGGTTGTCCTTCTTGAGTCTCCTTTCTCTCTAACTTCCCTAAGTCTCACTCGTTCACTCAGATTTTTCCCCCCATTATTTATATACTATACAAATAGTCTCAAAGCAGCTTTACAGTAATAATTGGAAAATATTTTTTGGCTGCACAGCAGCTCTTAAAGAAAATGGTGTCATTATCCATCTTAAATAAATTCAGTATTGATCAAATCCGTTGGAAAAAATCAATAGTTATAAATTTAATTATCTGTATATCAGCATTCGAGAGTGACTTAATCAGTTCAGTTTGATCATTGTCGAATATCAAGTGTCCCCAACTAAGCAAGCCGACAGAGGCAAGGAACCCAACAGGTGACATCAGGTGACCAACAGGTGACAAAAATGGAGGAAAAAACCTTGGGAGAAACCAAGCTAAGTCGGGGAGCCAGTTCTCCTCTGTCTGAATCAATCAAGCACTGTTCACTGTTGGCCAGAGTTACAGGTCATAAGTCCGATTTGGGATGGCAACTGTCAAAATATTTGGAATGATTTGTTGGGGATCTGTGGCACTGGCTGTCGTGTCGGTAAGGCCTTCACAAGGGATGATCTAGTTGACAGTCTCTGTTGGCTCTTCAGGGCGGCGTTTTGGCTGTGTATAGGTGCAGGTCCTCCATCTGATCTGGATACGGCCCAGATCCGGCTGATTACGGCAATGATTACGACTATTACACTGTAATGAATTACTGTAAAAATTACTGCATTATTTTACAGCCACTGGCTGTTTTTTAATAATACAGAATATTGCTGTAAACTGCAATGCATTCTGGGGTCACGTGTTGGTTTGACTCAAATTTACAGAATATTGCTGTAAATTGACCCTTTGTAATTTTAAAAATACAGTTATTTACTGTAATCAGAGAATACAGGGAAATTCTGTAAATTAAATTACAGTAACACCACTGTAAATTTTACAGTAACTGGCTGGCAACCCTCCTGCCAGTATTATACTGTAAAATTTACAGTAATTTTTTAACAGTGTAGGGTAGTCGTGGCCTAGTGGTGAGGGAATCGGGCTTGTAATCTGAAGGTTGCTGGTTCGATTCCCACGCCGGCAGGAATTGAAAGTTGGGATCGTGAATGAACAACACTCTCTCCATCTTCGATACCATGACTAAAGTGCCCTTGAGCAAGACACCTAACCCCTGATTGCTCCCTTTGTAAGTCGCTTTGGATAAAAGCGTCTGCTAAATGATGAAGAAAAATCTCGGAATAAGCCGAGAGACTAATATTAGCATAGACGCCATTCTTCTTTTGATTTAATGAGTACATCGGGTGTTATAGGAAGTGTCGCCGGTTCCGGCTGATCTGATCTATGCAGCCTAACAGTCTTTTAACGGATATGAAAACATACATTGATAATGTGTTATGTGTATGCCAGGTTAAAGAGATGCATTCTTTGTTTAGATTTAAGTGTGTCTGCTTCCCGAACAATGCTCGATTGTACATCATTGCTTACGTTGCAATAGTGCCCTCTATGGTGGAACCCTTGTAATGACTTTATATGGACATCCTAAGCCCATCACTTCTGGGTAATTTAAGTGAAAGCACTGTAAGTTGCTATTGTAATGTCACAGTCATGTTGCATTGTGGTCTATGGATCTGCCTTGAGTGTATATATATATATATATATATATATATATTTATATGTATATCAGTAGACTCGCTCCCTTTGCAAAATTGAGGGGTCAAGTGTCTGTCCAAATAAACTTACCTTGTCCTTTGAAGTTGAACGGACTTCAAAATGGCGTTAGGATGCTGTACTGTTTCAGAAAATCCATAACATGGAGAAAAACTTAATTGATGGTGGTACAGTGCATGCTGTGTCATAAATGATGTAAAATCTCGTCAATGGCAAGAAAAGGGTGAATATATTGTACAATCTATTGCCTTGCTTTGGCACTTATTCACAGAATACAAACACAACTGCAAAAATGCACTTGCATGCATACTTGCATCCACCTGTTCCGGTAAATTATCGAGCTCTCATAAGCATTTCTCAAGTCAGTGGACCAAAGGGATTCAGACACAAATAGATAATAAGCACACTTGCATACTCACAACCCAAGCCATCCACTCTAAAATGCTTACACAGGTGTGTTATCTCTTAAACAGCCATCTGTGTAATGAGACACAGTCCTCTCTCTCACAAACACATACACAATATAAACCAGATGAGGACAGACAACCATCTTTTCTCCCAGCTGTTCCTTAGTTTGCTGCAGTTTGCAGCAATGTTTATATCCTGACCTTAAGAAATGGCAAAGACATACACTTGTGTTCATACAGTAAATGCAGTTTTAGTTGTTTTATAATAAACACGGCATTAATTTCTCTGTAAACGTTGATCTGAAGGATCATGTGACACTGAAGACTGGAGTAATGGCTGCTGAAATTATTGCTATCACAGGAATAAATGAAATATTTAATTTCACAGTTATATTAAATTATAATTATAGATTACAAAGTTACGGTATTTTTTTTAAACCAAATAAACTCCTTGCTGACTTATAACAAATAAATAAAATGTTTAAAAAGTTAAATAATTTCATAGTCACCAAGGCAACATTTTTTATAGTTATTATTGTACTTAAAATAAGCTAAACAAAAATAAGTAAATAAATGAATACTAAAAACTCAAACTTAATATGCATAAATATTTAATTATCAAAAAACAAATAACGTTAAAATTAAAATCAAAACTTAAAATAAAAGTCAAAATATTAACAAACAATGCACAGGATTAGATAAATTGTAAGCTAAATATTTGGATAATACATTACTTATTCTATTAAAAAAAAATTTTTTTCACATACACTAAGCAGATATATTATTATTATTATTATGGCATACTGTTGCAATGTTTAATATGCAAATGAATGTGATTTGTTTAATTGATATTGTGCACTGTTACTTGAGCCATTGTACCCATCTGAAACACTCTGTTGCCCTTATTACACATTACATGTATTTATAGTAACAGTAAATTACGGTGGCCGAGAGAGCTCAAAGCTCTGCGAATAATAAAACAAATGCAAATTAAAAAAAAACACATGCAAATTAAAAAAAAATGTGATCATCAGTTTGACAACACATGTGCTGCAAATCCTCACAACACATGCAAACTCAAAAACACGCTGCAAACATTTTTGTTTTTATAGTATTTCATGATTGTGAACACATCGTGCACTCAAATGCCGTACACTATATAGGGATTAGTGAATAAGTGAAGGGTGAGTTGAACTGGTTTTGGACGCACGGCCTAGAAGGGTCCGTCACTTTTTGGGGTCCCCTTTGAAACATTTCCGTTGTGGTTTGTGCTATTTGCAGCGCGTTTTTGAGTTCGCATGTGTTGTGAGGATTTGCAGCACATGCGTTGTCAAACTGATGATCACGTTTTTTTTAAATTTGCATGTGCTTTTTTTTATTTGCATGTGTTTTATTATTCGCAGCGCTTTGAGCTCTCTCGGCCACCGTAGTAAATTATATTAATTACAAGCAACTAATTGTAAACCAAGCCCAAACCCTAACTCTAGTAAGTACATGTTATTAATTAATGGCTACATTGTGATTATACATTTAAGTGCTAAGTAATATTAAATGTACTTACAATGGGGTTAGGATTAGGGTTCAGGGTTAGTTGCATGTAATTACTACATTAACTGCATGTATATGTAAGAATGAAACTGTAAAATAGTGTTACCCCCACTACTTATTGGTGTAACAAAGACACCTTAAAATAAAGCACAGATCTTGTGCACTTTAAATTCACAAACTACCGTGTAGAAAGCCTGAGGTGATTTATCGATGTACACTTCTTCCATATGGCATTTGCAGTGCCCTTTTGACTCAACTTGTACGCTTCCTATACAATTTGGAGCCTCACAGATGGTCCACTTCACAGTGGACTATGGGGTGATGTGAAGGGTATCTTACCGTACATGTCGAACTGCATGCATCTACACATTCACATCACATACATACAAGCAATTGAAGCAATTTTTAGTCATAAAAAATCTTCTTTTTTTTTCTATGCAGTCCCAGATGTGGGTGGTGATACTCAGACTTAATGAGATTTGGATGTCTTTTTCTTTTCCTCTTTTTCACAGCTGTGCTGCTCTCAAGGACGTCCTCTCAGCCCCGTCCCTCTCCATTCCTCAGCAGGGCCCCCAGGGGCCGAAGCACTCTGCCTGCTGATGCTAGATGGTACAATCTGAGAGCGAAAAAAACAGCAGGGATGCTTCACTTAATAAAACTGACAAGCTTTTTTTAGATAGATTTTTGGATTGATGGATGGATGGATGGGTCTTTACAGTGATAAACAAGTAAATACTGATTCAATGCTGTGACCGGTCAGTTGAAATCAGTTCAGTGTTGATTCAGTTTGTTTCAATAATTCTGTAAAGTTCAGCTCCGGAGAAAACAGTGATGTCATCGTCCAACTCTGATCCGTTTTCATCCGAGTGTGCCAGTAATATTAATTCGGCAATATTACTTTAACTTGAACAGATTTAATTATAACGAATTACGCAAGATCTGAGAAATATGTTAGTTGTTTTTAATACTTAATTATATCTAATCAAGATAAATATTTTGATTAATCTTCTGCCTTTTTCACTTATTCAATGCAATTATGATAGACAAATACAATGTTTTTTATTATTAAAATGTGGTCAACAAACCTACTCCGCTATAAAATATGAATATATTAATAGCATGTGTCATAAATGGAGTTGGGAGGACATCAGATTGATTCATGGAGTAATTATTTCAGAGTAATTATTTCTAAAGGTGTGTTTCTGCCTTAAGCCTTGTTAACTGTAGATATGTGGGTTCTGCCCTGATTAGCATACAGATCTAAAGGTTATTCCGTCACTGAACGCAGGGCACGCAATTCCTTTGGGGCATGAGGGAAATTAATTTCTGATATCCTGCATTCACTGACTTGCCATAGGGAAAAAAACAATGAGCGGGAGGAAGAGGCCAAAGAGAAAGAAATTGTCGTATGGGATATAATATACATTGATTGATTGGCCCTAAAGAGTATGACTTGCTATGCAAAGGGATGGGACACATTTGACACGTTAAAAACGTCCGAATGGGACAAGATAACAAAATATGAGCAAGTAAACAAATAACGCTAGAGCTTTTCTCATAACTTTTGCACCACCAGCTAGTGTCAAGGTGATTTTCAATGGATGTGTGAAGTCATTTCCCCTCAAGCTCAAACAGATATTTTTGTTTTATTAATATTTGACATTTCTTTATGTTCGCAAATTCTGAGGATTTTTATTTTGCGACGCTTTTAATTTTACTTCACGACTTTCCAAAGCGTATTATTTTTTTTTTTTACACCACTATATTTCATAAACACATTCAATGTATTTCTAACCAAAGATATCACCATTCGAGATGCAGTGATGTCCAATTTGAGCTGATTCTTTCCAAATGAACTGTTGAATTGGTTCACAGATCGCACAGAATGATTGATTCGTGAATCAGACTGACTCACAACAACTCACTGATTCAATGATTCAGTCAAAGTGAGCCAAGAACCTGGATGTTGAAGCTTGAATGCGCATGCAAATGACGGCGCGAAAATTTACTAATACCGACTTTTAGTATCAATTATTGGAAATGTAAACCATATTTACATTTATGCTTAATCTACTGCAAAGGAACAAGCTGTTTAAGCCAATTCTTGAATGTGGAAATGTCCCAATTTGTTCGAGATACAGTTAAAATAACATAAATGAATTACCGTAATGAATTCCCTGCTGCTGTAGGAGTTTCAAATGACAAACTACTAGTATAGTGTTGGCACGTTTACACACATTTTGTTTTTCCTCACTTTTTAAAATACTCTATGGTATATTATTTTACGATTTTACGCACTTGAAATATCAGTAACTTAAATTAATATTTTATTATACTGAAGTTTATTGTTTTTAATGTGTTTGTGATCAAATAAAAAGTAAAGTAACACTTTATTTTGCTGTCTGTATTGCACGCTGTATGTTCAAACAGTAAATTATGCATAATCACACTCAACTAACCCTAAACCTATATCTAAGCCAAGTCCTAACCCTACAGTTAATTAATATTACTCCGTTCTTAAATGTGTAATTACACTGAAACAAGTGCAACCTTTGCAAATCAATACTTATTTAATATCTGCATATTTAATAAACTTAGTTCATCATTCAGTACTTTTTAATACTTTAATAGTCCCTTATAAATCTTGTACTTTTACGATTTGTGTACTTTGCCTAATATATTATTGCTTTTAAACTTGATACAATGTAATTAGTGATTCATATTTCAGGATGCAATCAGATATTAATATAAACTTGTTCTCACTCGGTAAAAAAATATTGACCTACTACTGGTGATTTTAATAGATGCTAATTTTAATAGATCAGACATTGCTTTGATTTATATATCATCCAAGTAGATAAGTTTATTAATAAAATAACTTCTCTCTTGGTAGAAAAGATAAACTGAATCTGTTAATGTGTTTAATAAGCAATGTCTTGGATACACATACTATAGATTATTTATTTTTATTTACTTTTAAAGACTAAATTGATGACATTGTCTCGCTGGACATGAATTCACAATATGACGTTTTATTAATAAAGTTCAGGAGGAAGACGTTCAAATGATCTACTAATCATCACATCGCTCCAGCCCGCAGTCATTAATCCACAATCAACATGTCTGCCCCATCAGCATGAGAGGAGACCTGTATATATTGACTCACCTACGCTTTTGGACAGTTTCAGCATCCCTCCACCACCCCGCCTGGCCTCTCTGATTGTTTGTAAGTGTGAACTCGTGAAACACTTATATGTGTTTGCTTTGCTGAACGGCCTTATGCCTTCCTCATCTCGTGCCACTCTATTAAATCTTTTTCTACGTCAAACCCTGATTGTTTGTCTCCAAACAATCTCTCTTTCATTTAAAGCAAACACGTTTTCATTTAGCATGTTGCATGTATTAAATTTCTCCTATATTTCCAGTTTATTTCTGACCCTATGTGGAATTAGTATAAATCAATGATCTAAGGAGGCTTTTACACTACCATTTCAACTAAACTTTATATATATATATATATGTATATATGTATGTGTATATATGTGTGTGTGTGTATATATATATATATATATATATATGTATGTATGTGTGTGTGTGTGTGTGTATACGTTTATACGTTTTGGGGGCCTGAAAACGTAAACTTTTCAAAAAGTGCAAGTTGTTGACAACTATATTGTTATTGTATCCTTGTAAACTACAAAAATATGAATTTGTGAAAATGGTGACATCATGTGCATGTGTATTATGTTTTCAGCCTGTTTCTTTACAAAGCGACATCGCCAATTGCTGGCATGGCATGAATAAAATGGTCGTTTTCGCAGATCTGTGTGAACGGGGATTTCGACAACGTTGTCGTCTGTACGCTGAAAACGCAAACTTTTCAGGTTTTAGTTCACCGCTGTCGTGTAAATGTAACCTCCGAGTGAAATTGGCTGTCTGTAACTCTGAGAGTTTTAATTTTGGCCATCTGGTCAGTGATTTGAGAGTGGTTGTGTTTTATCTTCCCCTCACTCTGTTTTTCCCCTTCTTCCTTTCACCCTGGTTTTTCTCCGTATTTCAGTGATAACAAGGCAGTATTATTGTGATGAGTAATATTCTAGCTTCGGTCCATTTGATCAATACAAGCTGACGTTCAGAAACAATGGAAAGAACTGTGGTCATTAAAACCATATGGATTATGTTTAAAGCGCATAGAGAGTGAGAATGGATGGGAGGGAAGGTGGAGATGTGTAATATTTCCACAGTGCTCGCTTTGTCACCAAGGAGATGAGTGTTTGGCCTGAAAACAAATGCTCATGAGAAACTTTTTTGACCCGCTATGTTTTATTCCAGTCTTTCTCTCTCTCTGTTCGTTGATGAATTAAAGCCAGGCAACCACGAATGAGCAGATCGGACAAATTGAATTGCTGTCATACCCACTTCAATTATATTCTGAAAATGATGGCAGATGAGTAACAATCACTTTGCTTTTAATTGTTTTCTATTTAAACCTGCATAAAATGGACATCTTTGACCAATGCAATGATTCTTATGCCACAAGCAATGCATTTTTAAAGAGGCCATTTTGTGCCCTTTTACAAAGCCTTGATTTTGGGATCTAGAGTATGTTTTCATGCTTGAATGTTCAAAAACATATATATTTGACATTGTTGCAGCACCTCTCTTTCCAGACTGTCAGTAACACTCTGGGCTGCGTTTCCCAAAATCATCGTAAGCTTAAGTTGATCGTAAAAACGATCGTACGGCTGATCTTAATATTACAAATATTTCAGTCTAAACATAAGTTTTATGTCATTTAATTATATAGCAATTTTCCATCCATTTGGATTACATAGTTTTAACATAAACAAACTAATAAACTTAGTGTGATTCATATTAAAGTTAAAGTAGCACTGAAGCAGTGTCAGAGTTAATGAGATCATTAAGTGATGATTGAGCATTAATGATGAACACCTGCTGTTAACAAGCAGAATCACTGAAGGACAGAGAAACACAAGAACTACAACAGATGAAATCAACTGAAGATAAAAGACATTTAATCTCTCACTATTCATATACTCAACTATTACATAAATCTTACCTATTTTATTTACATATGACTGACAAATATGAATCACATTAAGTTTATGTTAAAACTATGTAATCCAAATGGATGGAAAATTGCTATGTAATTAAACGACATAAAACTTAGTTTAGACAGAAAGCGCTCTTAAGAGCTAAGATACATCGTTATCGGGAAACCCCGCCCTGTTTAGTTCCTGTCTCTATGAAGCCCCACCTTGTTTTCAGAAATGTCGCGCCCCTTACCATAACCACGAGTTTCAACACTCTATTAACGCAACTATTGTCCCTTTTTACTGCGTATCCCTTGGGCGGGATATCATTTAATTATAGTTCTGTCATGAAACTCTTGATGGCTCAGGCTGAGAGGTCTGCTCACAATATCATTGTTCTCTATATGGCATAGCTGATTGTTTCCCACCGTATTAGCAGTGATTTAGCTTGCAGATACTTGGTCAGCATCTGTCAGAAACCCTCCACCCTCCCCAGCTCCACCTGTACAGATCTGCTACAGGTAATTCATGTATACTATTGTACAGAACCAGCATGTCTTACATGCAGCTGGTCTTGCTTTTATTGGCAGTAGCAAGTCCAGTACTTGCTCTGCAGCAGCAGAAGCAATGATCAACAGCAGCAACGTAGAATGTATATACTCCGCCAAGACCAAACTTATTAACATTGTCAGGGAGTTGTCATGACAGAAATGAGGAATATTGTGGTGTTCCCAAAATAAAACTCAAGACTACAATCAAGGTGTTTAGGGAGTTCAGAAATCACTCCTTTTGGAGTGGACATTGTGCTGTCCAACTTTGACCTTTTTCATGCTCAAACAACAACATTGCACACTAACATTTTTTGAAAATGTTAAAAAAAAAAAAAGTAATTTTGTCCTCTTTAACATGTTGTGCCAAACAAACAGACAAAAAGCATGTTAAAAACGCATCTTGAATTCTACTAGCTTTGCGCATGGGTCTCAGCTCTGGATTCTTGTTGTAAATACCATGTGACTGATCATTCTGCAGGCGCACATGATCCGTCTCTGGTGAGATGCTGTAGTTCAGTGTATGGAAGACGGAGAGGTTCATGTTACTTTGAATGTTTTCACTCTTCTATATTATTTGTCTTTGCCCACATGCAGGGAAGCATTTTAAAAAATGATCCGTTAGAAAACCGTATGAGAAATCATCAGCATTTAGAGTGAGATTGATTCATGCATTGATAAACTTGTTTGCATCGCTCATGTTGTTTATGATGTGATGTACTGTATTATGCACTGCTGCAGTTTGTAAATGCAATGTAAAAACACTATCTCTTTCTAAACTCACAACTGTTTGTTGTCATAACAGAATGATATCTTATGTTTATAAGTAATGATCAGATTTTCCAAAACCAGTTGTACAACCCTCTAATAACATTAGGGCATCCAGCAGCTATGACCAAAATATACTACTCAAAATTCTGTGAAAAATATCTGTGAGTGTCAATTTTTCTTAGTTTAAGCCAACAAATAAAGTCTTAGAAGATAATCACTGGCTTGTTATATTAACTCTAGCTTTAATTTAGCTGTCTTAAATCTATTGACAACTCAAACCAAACTTGGTAATTTATCAGTGACTGCAAATCAAAATTTGGTCCCAACAGGCAAACTCCTATTATTTATTAATTGATTTATTGATTGATTTAATGAAAGGTTGCTTGAAAAATAGAGAAAGTGAGTTGGAGAGAAAAATAATTGTTAAAGATAACAAAAGGGAAAGACAAACTTTACTGAAGTGTTTCGGGTCCTTTCAACACAACGACGATGTAATTACCATGACAACCCCTCTTCATAGTGATCACTAAAAAACAAAACAAAAATAAACACCCATACACAAATGCACATTAACAATTCTAGACGGCACTTTAAAGTGTGTGTTGTATCTTTTAGGGTAAATATTTAGTATATATGAACACAAAAATGTTGCTATTTTTAATGAGTATGCAAATTTGTGAATGTGATTTGTATGAAAATGTGCTATTTGTATTTAAGTATGAAGCGCCCTCCAAAAACTAACCCCTAAGCAGAGTAGATTGTACAAAAACGTATGAATGAGGATATATGAATTTACAACAACTCAAAACAGTTGGTCCAGTGCTAGTCCATTTTTTTTGATCAAATTCAGAATCTATTTCTAAATGTATTCCTACATTATTCAAGAAAAAAAAAACCATTATAGTTATTAAATACTAACCTTGTTATGTCTAAGGGTCTATTTACACAGTTTAGCATTTTGGCCATCATTTAACACAACAACTGTAATGACTCATCACTCGAAGTGGAATCCATATGCAGGCTTTATAAACAAACTGAATGGTCAAACAAGCAAGGGTCAAATACCAGCAAACAGGGATAGCAAAGAGCAGGCAGAATCGTGGTGAGATAACAGGCAAAGTTCAAGGCAGGCAGAAATCTGTTACAAATGAGGCTCACTCTTCGTGTCCTCCAGACCAGCAGAGGGAGCTCTCGCCAGAATATTAAGCTAATTCAAACTTCATCTCCCATAAGCCCTCATACCTGGGACTGATCACTTCCTCACCTGATGGCCATTACCTGGCTATTTAAGCTGGTCTCATTCTGTGCTCCAGTGCGAAGCATTGATCGTCCTAACCGTCATCGATTCCGAGCATCATTCCCTGGATTGTATACTCTGTGTTTGACCTTGGACTGTTTCCTGATTCTGATTCTTTGCTGCCTGCCTGACCCTTGCCTGTCTATGTTTATGTCTCTGGTTTGCCCACGTCGTACTTACTGCTGTGTCTTGACCTTCGTCTGTTTGATGCTGAGCTATTTTAAGAAACTGCAAATGGATCTTCACTCCGCTGACTCATCATTACAATATCGCTCATAAAGTAGGGATGGCTGACGCAAAACTAACGTTTCGACGCAGTGTCGAGATCCCGAAGCGTAGGCGTTTCGAAAAACTGTGCTTCAAAACACCCGTGTCACGTGACTATGGCTAAAAGAAGCTTCTGCGCGTTTCGACAGGAGACGTGCCAGCCGAGTCTGCGTTTGATTGACAGCGGCGGGAACAAATCACACAATCACACATCTGTCTGAACTCCCACAAAGTTGAAAAGAGGAGTTAATGCACCTTCGTCTCGTGGGTTTTTGTGAGAGGAGAACGATTTTGAGATAGTGTTTACGGTATAGTGACATTTATAAAAAAAAAAAAATCTGTAAAAACAAACAAAAATGAGACTATTGTGGATTGATGTGCTTTATTAATTTTCATTTTTCATGACCAATATAACCTAGTTATTATTATTATTATTATTATATAGTATAGTTATATAGTGAGGATGTTAAAAACTCACCACATTAACAAAAACACAACATTTTTATTCTTTTAAAGGGCTTGTTGTCAAAGTTGTTTCAGATAATGTGCAGTTGACCACTAGGTGTCACCGTGGAGATGGGTGTCGGTATAGTTTCGAAGCCTCGACACAATATGGCACATTTGTTTCAACTGTTTCAGTGTTTCATGAAGCCTCGCTCTGCCCACCACTACCATAAAGTACAGTCCAGGTAAACAAGGCAAAGGGGCAGGCAGCAATGGGTCGTTAACGATAAACAAGCAAATCGGCAACAGGCAAATAAACACAGGAAATAACGCTCAGGGTTGTACCAACTGGAAACAAGACCTCACAGAGAATGAATGGATGAGAGTGACATATAAATAGTCCAAGGTTAATGCCGAATAGCTGGTGACACAATCAGTGCCAAGGCACGGGGCATATGGGAAATGTAGCGCCCTCCGACGGTCGGAGGAGGGAATCACGGAGTTCATCTCGGTGACAACAACTGCCTTTCGGGGGCCAAAAAATGCAAACTTTTTTCAATGTGCAAGTTTTTGAAAATGATACCACGATCATCTCTGTGCAAACTACAAAACTGAATTTGTGGAAATGGTGACATCATGCACATTCGTATTAGTCTATAGGCGTGTAGAGTTTCTTTACAAAGTGATATCGCCAACTACTGGCCTGGCATGCAGAACAACAATGTTTTTAGTCGTTTTCGCAGATCCGCGGGAACGGGGATCATTTTGAAAACGTTGTCGTCTGAATGCTAAAAAGCAAAGGAAAAAAACTTTTTTGTTTTTAGTACATCATTGTCCTGGAAACGTACCCTAAAAAGCTCACTTGAATTTGCTCTGTGTCATTAGATGTGACATTATAGTGTTTTTGATGGCTTTCCTTTGGAGGTTTTTGTACACAAATGCTGCCTGTTAAGTTCTTAGTTGACTGGACGGTTGCCTTTGGTTTCAGACACAAACAAGACTAAAAAGTCCAAAGTATTTGAAAGAAAGACACAGAGAGAGATGTTGATGTTAAAGCCTCTTTCTTTTGTGGGTCTCTATTGTCCTTCATAAATATTACACATCCTTTGCATTGTAAATTTCTAATGAGGACTGCCGTGTTCACTGCCATGTCAAATGGTAGGTTTTTAGCCCCGCCTGTCCACTGGCACATCATGAATAATTGATTAGTATGATAATTAATCTGCACAGAAATCACTAGGGAGGCAGACCTGTCCAGAGCAGACAGGTTGATGCTCGGATTCAACTTGTCCTATGAATGCAGCGCTGTCAATATTTGTAGATGGATGTTCATCTTAACACACTGAGTAGCCATTCTGGTTTCCTGAAGTGCTTTTGTGGAACATAATCAGTGGATGGCGAGCTACTCATAAATTACAGCTGGCAAAGACACCAACTACTCTAAAGAAAAATGTAGTAATTTACCACGATTTTCTTAGGACTATGATACTTTTTTTGCAGTTAACATGTTTTCATGTTAATGTCCTAACCTGCAGAGTAGTTCACAAGACATTTTTCATCGCACAGCTTTAGTTTCAGTGGATTATGGATATCCACTTCATCCAGTGCTGTTTTTGACCTTCCCAATGATTCAAACTGAATTGTGAACAGATTTAGACTACTTTTGTCCAACGTTTCGTATGACGTTTTCAATTAAGTGATTCAATCATGAATCACTAGTTCTGGAGTAGACTGTGAGAGAGAGAGAGAGAGAGAGTGTGTGTGTGTGAGTGTGTGTGTGTGTGTACCAAATGTCCCCACAACGTAAGTAAATCTTGACATTGTGGGGACCTTTTTGTTGGGTTGGAGACAGAATGTACAGTTTGTATAGTATAAAAACCATTACGCCTATGGAAAGTCCCCACAAAACACAAACACAACGTGTGTGTAGGTGTGTGTGTGTGTGTGTGTGTGTGTGTGTGTGTGTGTGTGTGCCAAATGTCCCCACAACGTAAGTAAAACCAGACATTGTGGGGACCTTTTGTTGGTCCCCACAAGGAAACAAGCTTATAAATCATACAGAATTATCTTTTAGTATAAAAACCATTACGCCTATGGAAAGTCCCCACAAAACACAAACACAACGTATGTGTGTGTGTGTCTGAGAGGACAATTATGGTTTATACGTGGTGTTTCTGGTTCCACATTGTGCAAAAAGTGTGTGTGTGAGTTTGGTTTGTTAGTGGTTATTATTCAAGCATTTATTTACAGACAGGCACCCGCTGCCATGAATATTTCATATTTGATGTACAGCACGATTCCATCTGATAAAAACGACTGATTAAAAAGAAAGAAAATCAATAAGACCTGATGAGCGAGAGCCGTGGAACGATAGAGTGTTAAGCCATGGAAGACGATCCCCTCTTCTACTGCTGAGGAGTATGAAATCTCATCAGACAAGCTTACTTCTGTCAAGGTCAAACACACGCTGGATCCCAATTCTTGTTTGCGGTTGTTTTTCCATCTTTCTTTCTTTCGGGCTCTCTCTGTTTTTTGAAAGTTTTATTTTGTTATGTTGTAATTTGACAGGTTTGTGTTGTCTGACACACTGTGATTTGTCTGCGAGCTCCTCTGTCTTCTTTCTGTGGGACAGCAGTATGATGGACGGTCTTCTTTTCCCTTTTGTTTTCTAAGATTTTGTTACAGTAGTTCTGTTGCTTCGGTGGTTATTGCAGTCAGAAACAAAGTGTTTGCCATTTTCCAAAATCTCATCTGTAATTATGAATACTCATCATGGTCTAATTGAAAAGTTCACCCACAAATGAAAAATTATGTCGTCGTTTAAAGGCCGTTGAAAACTATAATGATAACAATAAAGCTTTATTAAATATAATGAGAGTAGAGACGTCCACAGCATAACTAAAACAATGATGACACAGAGAATGTGTCATTAATCCCTTTCAATAAAAGCATTGACAGCCAATCAGAATCCACAGATTTAAAGAGCATTTAAAGCGACATGAGAAGAAAGGTTTTCATCTGTAGTTGTGGATGCTAATGAAGTTATTATCATTATAGTTATCTTTACAGTTATCAGTCTTGGTTTCAACAAGCATTTGCTCACCTATAGGCGGAGCAGGCAATTGCTTAGGGCCTCAGTCATGGAGGAGGGGCCTCTATTAACATAAAATAGGGGAGGAGTTGACTGACTTTAAGTCATTGAATTATGATGGGGCCAAAACGAATATCCTTTGCGGCGTGCAAAGCGAAAACAGGCATGCAAAGAAGTGCAGTTCGTAATGTAGGTGTCATCTCTTTTGGATTGATTGTAGTGTATTCCTAAAATAAACGTGTTCTGTCGATCGCCGTCATTTCTGGATGGAGCATTTGCCGGTTTAAAAGAGCGCGAGCGCCGTCGACGCGTCCAGACAGTCAGACACTTTGAATTTGTGCCTAATGAATGACATTGTCTCTCGACGAGCAAGATACTGAAGTAAAAGCAAAGTTCGTATTCAGAGTCAAAGTGCTAGAATATTTCAGCACTAGAGTATTTTAATAATTCAAAAAAGTACCTCTGTATTTCTTAAATTCTGCTGCTTGCATTACTGCTCTAACATAATACTTAATTTCAGTTTTCAAAACATAAATATTGTTGTTAATGAACAATAAGCATAGAATTTTATAAAGTAATTCATTTCTGCTTAGTAGTTTGTCTCTTTCACTTTCACTAGCAGTTGATTTGTGACTTATACACTCTTAAAAATAAAGGGTCTTCGTTGGCATCTGTGGTTTCATGAAGAACCTTTAACATCCATGGAAGCTTTCCATAACAGGTTCTTTACAGTGGGGGAAAAAAAAAAATCTTCAGATTTGTTTTACAATGTTCTTTACGCTAAGAAAAAAATGGGTTCAATTAAGAGCTGTTCACTGAAAGATTCTACAGAGAACCAAAACTGGTTCTTTCATGGCATCACTATAAAAACTCCCTTTTGGAACCTTTATTTTTAAGAGTGTATAATACATATTTAAGGTATTTATGCCACTGCAATAAATCAATAGGAGGGGGAAATCCTGTCAAAAAATTAAGGTATGATGTTCATAGAGTGTGTTTGGCTGCTGTAAATAAATTACTGTACAAATTACTACAAAAAAAAAAAACATGATAGCATCCCCAACACACAAATAAGAGATTACCTTAATTAATATGGACAATTTAAAAATAAAATATACAAATTTAGGAACAGCTGTTAAATATAAAGGCAAGAAATAATACTTTTTAAGTGCTTTTTATTAGGAGGGGTGTAAAGTGGGGGCCTCAAACAAAGTTTGCCTAGGGCCTCCAAATGTCCAGAACCGGCCCTGCTCACCTTTATGTCTTCACAAACTTAACTGGAACTGGACGCACATTTTGAAGAGCTGTAGAGCTTTTGTAGAGCCATTGCCACCCATGGAGCTACAATCAGCTGAGGCTAATGATAATTTTGGGAAACGCTCCCTGGTTTTTTCTTTTCCTTACGTTGAACAGGAACTGGAGCTTTCAAGCTTCCAATGGGACAAAAAGTAATTATAAAAATGATTAAAATACAACTAATGCCCCATTCAATAGCTTTGTATGAAGAATAGACTGAAATTTACACCATTGTTTACTTATAATATTCTTCTTCAACAAGTTAACTACTGCAACTAGATCACTGAGTTAGTGAATTGAAACTCAAAAACAGTCCAATACTTCAGAGTGGTTTTGTGAACTGGATCAAATTAATTAATTGTTCTGGTCACTCTTTTGAGCTTTCATTCTCCCAAAGAAAATCACCTTTTCAAATCAACAATAACACCATGACTTTTCTTCTAATCAAGGACGTTCTGATGATTTACAACTGTTTCTAGCCCCTAATTTTACTCACCCTCAAGCCATCTGTGTGTATGACTTCATTCTTTCAGTCAAACGCAATCTGTCATATTTAAAAAAAAACATTCTGGCTCTTCCTAGCTTTATAATGCGAGTGAATAGTACCGATTTTGAAGCCAAAAAAAGCACATCCAGCCACATTACAGTACGGCTCCAATAAAGGCTTTCTGAATCAAAGCACTTTTTTTTTAAAGAAAAATATCAGTATTTCTAGACTATAATCACTAGCCAGAATATTTTTAAATATAACTGTTTTACTGAAAAAAGAAAGTCATGCACATCTAGGATGGCTTGAGAGTGACTAAATTATGGAATAGCCCATTAAATCCCATAGTACGATTGTCAGGGTTATCAGCTGGAGTGCCCGTGACTGCTAATCACTTTACTCCCGGACTTCATTTCCCACAAGTCACCACGCTTACTCACACACAGACACTACACTTCCCAGAAGTCCCGTTCCCATTCACTGATCACCGCATCAGCTGCAGCCCATTACCCAGACTATTTAAGAGACATTCAAGCACACATATTTTGCGAGGTCTTGTTATTCCTAGTGTTTACTTTTCTGAGCGTTCATTCCTGTCTTGTCTGCCCGTTTGATTCTGCCTGTTTCTACCGTTTTTGATGTTTATCTGCCTGCCCCTTGGACTTATTGCTTTGTATTTTTGGACTGTGTAACTTGCTGCCTGTCTCGACTTCACCGCCTGTTTACGACTACGACTCTGATATACCTGTTTGCTGTTCTATGACCATAGCCTGTTTGACTACCTCAGCTAAAATAAAGCCTGCAATTGGATCCCACTCCGTCGACTCCTCATTACAACGATACATCATGCAGGAAATCACCTAGCTTGTCAAAAATGTTTCCCAAAATCGTATTGCACAAATTTGTCGTTCAGGCACATTGGTTAATGATGGAGCAATAACTGTTGTTTCCACCGCACAACTTTTGTGATGCGGTTTGCAAATGCTCGTTGGAACTACATCTCGGGAACATCAAGACTCATTGAACTTGCCACCGCGGTTGGCTAACGATACTTTTGGGAAACGCATCCCTGATTAGGATTCTCAAATAAACAGAGCAATGTTTTGATAGTGCCACAAAGGTATTTACACCTTTTCTGGGTGATCAGCTTACAAACGGTTTACTTGTAGTTCACTCAGCATATTAAACAGGGAGAGTATTTGATCATCCAAAAAATACATTCAAAACTCTTAATGGATAAAGAAGGAGAGAAAAGTCTAAACGAAAGATTATATAGCTCAAGTTCACATAATGCTACACTCTAAACTTTCAGAAAGTCTCCAAATCACAAATCAATCTGAAATGGGTTCTACCCTCAGATGTAAGAATGGATTTTATGAAAGAAACAGTGAAGAAAAGCAAAATTCAAGTGAGACAATATTAAAAACCAACGAAGCAAGAAAATGTAGGAACATGTTCACAGAATTGTGTGGCTATGGAGGCAAAGTGTTTCTCTTTCTGACAATTCTGAAATTCTTCATCATTAACTCCTTAACCAAATCCATATGATGTTATTTCCTCAGCAGAACATAAATATTTTATAGAATATACCGGTCTCTATTTTCCACACACTTTCATGTATGGTTCTGGACATTAAACTCTTCAGAATTGATGCGATTATACCATAAAAAATACCATGAAAGTATCCCAAAGTAGATCGTGTTCATGTTTTTAACTATTTCTTTATTTGTGAAAAAGAATATAAGATGACAGGTTTAAGAATTTTCTATATGAGGTATAAATCTGTTAATTATAAAGAGTTTTTTGCATATTTAAATATTGTCCAACTAATGATTTCTAATTTAGTAAATGTGTAAAATAATTATAAATTACATTGCAGCAGTTGTTATTTGCATGTGTTATTTACTGTATCTATAAAATGTGATCTCACAGTATAATTACCATCAACCACTCTGCTTTCTAAAATATCAGCATCGACCAACAAAAAATCCATATGGTCACACTCACTAGTTTTTGCATGACTCTTTCTTTTGTGTTATACCTTTTCAATGGTCTGTTTGATCTCCATGAGACCCTGTCAGTGAATTACTGTAAAATACTGTGGACTACTATCATACTTTTATCTAGATTTAGTGTTCTTTTTGAAGTTTGAAAGCTCTTGCCAGCATTAATTGTAATTGAATGGGATAAAACGGCCTGTTCTTCAGTTTTCATCCTTTCATGGTTCACAGAAGAAGCAAATCATACTGGATAGGAACAATAAGAGGGTGAGTAAACAAGTGCATTATTCCTCGAAACGTAGTCCAAAACCTCTGAAAAATGAACACTGAGATACTTTTTACATTTTTTTACGAACATGACCTCATAAATTATATGACAAGAATGGAACGTGAAAAAAAAGATTGTTTCACTTTGCAGAGGAAAGTTAAACACATCTACAATGCCGCAAGGTCTTCTTTTCTTTTTCTTTCGTATTTCTAGTCAAGAATAAAGAATGAGGTGGCAGCATCTTGACATCACTCTTCTCTAACCCTTCCATGTATAACTGAACTTAATAAAAGAGCAGTTCTTTTGTTGTAGATTCTTGAGGAGTCTACTGCGCGGCTGTGATACAAATGAGTTCATATATAAGTGCTGTAATTTAGCCATCTGCTTGGCGACAAGTGACAAGTTTCTTTTTGTCAGTGTAATTATACGACTGATCTTTTTAGTTCCTTCTTGTTAACTCTATGACTCTGTTTCGTTCCATACAAAACCAATTTAAAACATGCAGAATGACATGCATTGAATCATCCTGCGCTACTTCGATTGTGGTATTTGAATTTGAATTTCTTCAAATGAAGAGTTTTGTAGGGTTTTGGTTATATGTAAATTTGTCGAATAATGGAAGTGATCGTTTCCCCGTTGAGCAGAGATTGGTCATTGAATTACAATGAATGGGAGAAATTGGACACCCAAATTGGTGGCTCTATTAGGGGAAGTCCCATCATAGAAATAGCCATAAAGTGATTGGTGTTGTAAAACTTGCGTTCACCCTTTACTTACATCGGCACATTCGCTGGTCCAACCTTATATCAGTTTTCTGGCCTCATTTAAAGCAAAGAACATTTGCTTTCTTTATTGAAACACAACATATAAAAAATACATATAACCAGCATGTATTGATGCTGGTTTGTCCTGACCAGGGTTCATCACAAGTTCGACGATTCAGTGTTACATTGAACATTCCCAAACATTTTAACGATCTAAGCCATGGGTCTTCAACCGGGGGTTCGTCAATTAATGTTTGATCACAAATAATTTAAAAAAAGAACGAAACATGTAAAAACATCACAAAGTCAAATTTAAATAAAATATATTTGATTTTACAAATAGTATTACATTAACAGCTTTAATAAAACCCTTCCGTCCACGTGCAGTCACGTGATCTCATGATACTGTCAACGCAGACTATGAGCGCTACAATTTGAAAACGCTACTGGCTAATAATTGATATACAATTTAGCTCGCCAGTAACACAGCTTAAAGTCCAGGTAAATGTATAATCGTCCACCTGACAGTAAAATTAAAATTCTGTTTAAACTTAAAGGCCGGGACACACCAACCCGACGTCCAAGAACTAGCGGCAACGGAAGCTGACGGTGCTGTCGCTCATGTCGGCGGAAAAATATGTGCTTGAATACCGAAAGAATTTAAGCCGACTGTCAACTAGCACGCGCTCAGCGCCTGCATATAAATGAGATAACGTCTATTTAAGCAGATATATTTGTCTATATTCGTCATTCAAAATGAAAGCGAAACCAAGACGGCAAGTATACAAACCATAAACAAAGCAGCGCTTGCTTACCGTTTTGAATATCAGTCATGCTGATCACGTTCTTTATTCCACTCCGCTCATGTTATTGTGAAAATATTTGTGCATTCGAGCGCTCAGATAAGATGACGTGAAATTAGAACAAGCTTCTTATTTGCTTGCTTTCATAACTTTTGCTTTATATTCTCGTGAATGGACTCGTTTGCTATCCTGAACAGCCAATCAGAGTTCTCTCTCACTCACCGATGGCCCGACGCCGAAAAATTAGCCGATGAGGACCAGCCGACGGTGCGGAACACGCTGAGTAAACTTAGTCAGCCGAAGAACAAAAACTGCCCAACGGCCGACCATCGGCTTGGTGTTTTTCGGGCTTTAAGTTGAAGTTCAGAGAAATGAATAATTCCCACCTGACCATAAAATTTAAATGTATGAAACTGCAAATCTATTAAAATAATTGTGATTAAGACAACTGTGAACTTAATAAATTGTGATTTTTAATTGCTACATGTTAGTTATGACGCATAAATCTCTTTAACAATGAAAATAAAGCCTACAGACAATGTACAACAACATAGTTCTAATCTATATTGTCTCAACATAATATTACTATCGTAATATGATTGATTTCTATTAACATCAGAGGCTGTTTGACACATTTTGTGCTCCGTGTCTCTCTCATCTAAGGGGTCCTTGCCCTGAAAAACGTTGAAGACTCCTGATCTAAGCTAATGGTCTGAAACGCACGACGCAGGCGATCTTAGGGTGTGTCCGAATCCTCATTTGCTAGTTTAACGACGGAAAATATGGTCGGCGTGCCAGGTAGTGGAACAACTGTGAGGAATCCTTTCATTTTTAAAATGTAAAATGTTTGTATGCTAAAATCGTTAGAGGATCAAAGTAGTGTTTTCCCAAGCCAGTTGGTGCACTGTAAATCAGTATATTGGGAAAATGAATCCTGGTACCAGCAAAAGCATTGATCCACTAAACATATGGACACAAAAGATTCAATTACCTACAACAGAATAGTGAGGATGCACACTGAAGCTATCAACCACATATCTCTACTACACTATGACAGTGGTCTGGGAATCACAGAATATCTAGGCTTTTTCTGTGGGAAATTCAATAGGATAAAAAGTGTTAAGCAGAGCTATGAGATTACTGTACTCATACTGACAGCTAATGGACCTTTCAATTCTGTTGATGGACCTGTCAATTTCCATTATGAAATATGCTCTCGTCCTCAAATTCTGATGACTAGAGAAACCAAAGACATTTCCTGGAAGTGAGTAGAGTAGCTGGTTTGCACCATGAATTCTGAGAATTTCTCTGGAGAAAATGTTTCAATGCACTGGAGTAATTTTGACGATGGAACAGCCCTAAAAGAAAAGAAAAAGGCTAAATTCTTATGCCACGTACTTACTAATAAATTATAAAGAGTGGATTGAGATCCTTCGGTAACACTTTATTTTACAGTGTCATTGTTACATATATTTACTATGGTAATAACTAGGAATTATGCATACTTACATGCAATTAACCCTCATCCTAACCCTAAACCTACATGCCGTTAATTATTATTACTCAGTTATTAAATGTATTATTACACTGTAATACTGACACCTTAAAATAAAGTGTAACCGATCCTTCTAATAAAATCTGTATAGTTGGAACATCCAGTAATAAAGAGTAGAAGGAATCAATTTTGAAATCATTTTAAGGAGTAGCGAGGCTAGCTGTTTAAATACAAGTTACATTGTCTTCCCAGTCTGTGACCTTTAATGAGGACAATTTTCCTTAGTTTCAAGAGAAAGATCAACCTCTCCTGTTTTTTTTTTTCTACAAAAGAACATCTGTCCATGCAATTTGTTTTCTTTTTTCCCTCTCTTGCTCTATATCTCATTATAGTGGTAACTGTCAGTATTAATAGCTGTTCTTAGAGTAAGATGTCAGCACTCGTAAAACTCAGCGTGAGAGATATAGAGTATATACAGCAGATGGGCAGAGAAACAACAGAATGAAAAGAAGGAAGTAGCTTTTATTGAATTCAGTCAGAGACATTTATTCATACATCCAATCGGACTCACAATCTAAAAAAAAAAAAGATCTATATTTAAATATGAAATTACACATCTCCTCTCTGTTTTAAGTTTAATATCCAAGTCCAGTATAGAGGGAATGGAATATAAGTCTGTGAATCTGTGTGAATTTTCTTTTTGCAGGTTGTTTTGAGCGTAATAGCTTTATTGTAAGGGCATGTCCTGCAGGCGAGGGTGTCAGTCCTGTGATTGTTATGAGCTATTTTTGTCCACACAGGGATTTATGGCATATCTAGCCTTATTGATTCATAAATACTCACACATAGATCTGTCCCCTTCAATCCCCTTATTGTCTGTCATTCTGTTTATGGGTCAAGCAGAAATGATAATCAGTTATTTACTCACCCTTATGTCTGTATGCCGTCATACTTCAGGACAGCTGATTGGTTGAGCTTTTACACACTTTATCAGGGCTCGACAAAAAAAGTGAAACGGATGGAATTGCAACTAGCCTGATTAGGCCGGCGACACATTTTCATTAATCATTTGCATGTTTTTTTTTTTCCTTGCAAGTTTACGCATTCAAGCCATTTTAAACAACTCAAGCGCAAAATAATGCAAAGAAGAACTCCCTTTAATACTGGCTGAAGTTTCCTGTACGCACACAGAAAGCGGCTTCTCAAACGGCATGCCAGTATCAAATTTAGTTCTCTTTTGTGTCTTATTGCGCTTGAACGGAAATAGGCTACACGCTAAATTGCTTACTAGGATACTTGAAATGGACATTTTGACACACAGTTTTAAATGAGTTAAGTTTAAATTGAATGTAAACAGTTGAGAGAAAATCGGGTGTGTATTATGTCTTAAAGTGACAGTGGCTGAATATACCTGTCATTAATGTTAATAAAAGAACAGAATAAAAAAAATAAACTGCTCTTGACTGAATAACTTCTGTAGCTTAAATTAATCAATCTATATTTAATTTATACAGTGCATTTCGACTATGCATTTTACTTGTATTACTTTATTCAATTTCTGTGGTTTTTCTTACCGTTAGATCTACTCTACCTGAAGAAGAAATAAATAAATCAAAGTGTAAATTTGCCAATTTTCAACCCAATGCTTTGTATTGAATGCCTTTATTAGTTTATGTAAATCAGTTATTGTAAGAGTAGGTTCACCACTGAAAATCATATTGTGTTTGTTTAAACAACATTATGGTAAAAAAAAAAAAAAAAAGAAATACTATGGCAACAGCTTTCTTTTTCTGCTCGTGGGTTTGTCTTGTAGGGTTGGCCAGAAGGTACTCCCTGTTCTTCTTCTCCCTAATTTTCTGATGGAATGGTATCTTTCAGTTTTTGCCCTCCATTTGGCCTAAAACACTGAAATGGCGACTATAAATATGGAGGTTTTTCAACTTTTCCATAGCAATCCCTTTAGCCTCTGCCCACAATGCACTGGATCATTCCCTGGAAACCGAAAATAACACACTTTGGCTTAATGTTTAGTCTTTGAATTCTTGCATCTGGGAACAAAACAGGTCTACTCTATTGTGGCTACAATTTGCAAAGAAGTATTTCTTACTCAAGCTAGGTGGTGTTTGACTCTGGTCAAGCCTATCCAACAAGAGCAAACTGGGAGCGCCCTTGATCAGATTTTGAAGTTTTCCTACCCATTTAGGAAAAGTGAAGGCAACAGACCCCTTTCTCTGCTTTCTCTAGCTAGGAAGCCCTGATTAAATTTTTTCTTGCCTTTCTACTGCAGACACAGACACATTTCATTGAATGCCCTTTTTGACATTGATGAATGTTTATTTAATTTATGTATTTTTCTGTTGTATTGTATGTGCTATTGCTTACTTGTCTTTTATAACGTTCAAACTTTATAAAAGTTAGGCTAGCAGTTTTATTGGGGTATAAAAATTGGAATTATGAAATTTCACTGGCATCTTAAATATGAATAAATATAATTAAAATATAAAGTTACATTGGTAAAAAAAAAAGAAAAAAAAAGAATATATTATGTTGTATTTCATGATGTTGCCAGTGAAAATTTTGGTAAAAAATCCTTAGCATTGATCACGGTTTAGTAAAGCGTAAATGGACAGTACTGGTTTAAATGAGGAAATGCGTTTCAGATTCATCATTATTGTGGATGATAAGTTCAGTTGGGTCTTCTCTCTGATGAAGTGGCCCCGTCCACTTCAGAAAGGCAGGGCTGTTGACCCCTGGTCTGTATCGATAACACATCAATGTTTGAACTGCGTTTCCTGTTTCATTTTCTCCCCGTTTAACCTTGACAGGGCCAGATCACAAGGCGAGAGCGCGAGAGAGCGAAAGACAGATGGAAGATAGAGCCCCGTGTGGCTGTTTGATCCAGTGTTGTTCCTCTTCCATTATTCAACACACATCTCCAGGGGGGGATTTCAGACGAGGCATCGATAGCCCAGCGGTAAACAAACGCTAGAAATGACACGAGCGACCCGTCACGACCTTCGTTCAGTCGCGCTTTCTCTCTGCTTGTCAATTACTTACACCAATACGCTTAAGAGAAGCTGCCGCCGCCCGGGCACGGCTGTTTGTTTTTGTGATGAGGAAGGAGCCATGCACAGCTCAGTCATGTTTGTAAAGCCTTGATTCGCTGTCATTGGCAGATTGTTGTTTTAATTGAGCTTGTGTCAGATGGCTCTGTGGCTTTATGGGAAAGCAGTGGCCAGTATGCAGACTGTAAATACAAAATATAGTGTTTTTCACAACATTAATGAAATTTTTGTGTTTACCTGTGAGGTTAAACACTCCAATAATCTCTCTCTCTCTCTCTCTGTGTGTCTCTCTGTCTCTGTCTCTCTGTCTGTCTCTCTCTCTCTCTCTGTCTCTGTCTCTCTCTCTGTTTCTCTCTCTCTCTCTCTCTGTCTCTCTCTCTCTGTCTCTGTGTCTCTGTCTCTGTGTCTCTCTCTCTGTCTGTCTCTGTCTCTCTCTCTCTCTCTCTCTGATTCTCTCTGTCTCTCTCTCTCTCTCTGTCTCTCTTTCTCTCTCTCTGTCTCTGTGCCTCTCTGTCTGTCTCTCTGTCTGTCTGTCTCTCTCTGTCTCTCTATCTCTGTCTCTCTCTCTGTTTCTCTATCTATGTCTCTCTCTCTGTTTCTCTCTGTCTCTCTGTCTGTCTCTCTGTCTGTCTCTGTCTCTCTCTCTCATATATATATATATATATATATATATATATATATATATATATATATATATATATATATATATATAATCTTTTAATAAAAGTTGTAAAATCTTGTGAAAAAGAACACTTTTGCATTCTTTATGAATATAATAAATTGTAAAATAATACATGTGAACTGAATACAATTTAATGAAAATTTGTTATGGTTTAACTTAAGTTTAATTTTAATTGAACTTGAGAGTGCTCTTGTTGACCCACTTAAGTATGCATATATGTCATAAAACATGTTTATGTACCATATTTGGAAGACTGTTTATGCATCTGGAATCCTTGAAGCAGGGAAATAGACCAAAGCATTTGGCAAACGTTTCAACATATCTGATCTTTCTCCATTACAGCCTCTGTTCATTAGAGATTGTCTAAGTTTTAGTATCAGTGACTGTTCAGGGTGTGTTCTTGACATACTGACACGCTGTCCTTCCTGTTCTGTGTGTATTAGATCTTTGAGAATGCCAGGTAATTGAGTTTTGGTCACTAATAAGATAATTATCAGGTCTGCAGCAGTTTCCCTTCTCTGTGACTCGATGCAGAGTAACATATGCCGGAGTCTGCCAGAGAGAGCGCAGGCTTTCATTAAAGGCAAACACCACTTAATGTTCTTCTGATAAGAAACCCCACAGGATGTACAAATATCCACTAGCACACTTGCTGAATTATTCACATGGATGGAAATAAATAACTGAGAGAAAAAGAGAGAGACTGACTGAGAAAGAAAGCAACTTTTTTATGAAGTCAACCATCAAGCAATCACAATGCATGACATGAGGATTACCAGACTATCACAGCTGCATGGGAGTATATGTCACCAGATTGGGTGTAATATAATCGCTATAGGCTGTGAAAAGCATTTTGGGTAGGTCGGCCTGAAAATACAGGCGATAAATAACACTGACTCCCTGTCTGAGCTTCAAGGGATAGTTCACCCAAAAATTACCCCATGATTTACTGTGTATATGACTATCTTCTTTCAGACAGATATATTTGGAGATATATTTAAAAAAATCCTTGCTCTTCCAAGCTTTATATTGACAGTGAATGGGGGACCCGATCCATCATAAAAGTACTCTACATAGCTCCGGGGGGAGGGAGAGGGGGGTAATAAAGACCTTATGAAATGAAGCGATGGGTTTTTGTAAAAAAAAAAAAAAAAAAAAAAAAAATCCATATTGAAAACTTTATTAACTATAATAACTAGTCATCGATTTGCAGAGGAAGAGTAATCCCTGACACGTGACAAAATGACAAACGAGGAAATGCAGAAGCTCGAGACTAAAATGTCAGGTGATTTTGATATATAAGAGAAGAGGAGCTAGAGTTTGTTGCTCAGTCCTATTGGTTTAAATCATAAGAGGCGTCCAAGCTCACGCTACTCCCACATCCTGCGTCATATGTCGCCTCACGGGTTATTCTTGTGGCGCAAGTCGACTAGAGCCAGAAATAAGTTATTTTAGATTATATGGTTTTAAATATGGATATTTTTTCTTACAAGAATCCATGTAAGAAGGCCTTTATTAACCCCTTGGATTACTTTTATGATGGATGGATGCACTTTTTTGGCTTTAAAATCAGGGCCCCCCATTCACTGCCATTATAGAGCTTAGAAGGGCCAGAATATTTTTAGTCTCCGATTGTGTTTGTCTGAAAGAAGATAGTCATATACAACTTGGATGGCTTGAGGGTGAGTAAATCATGGGATATTTTTCATTTTTGGGTGAACTAACCCGTTCAGAAAATATATGAAGCCACCACATTTTCCATTGCATTTTATTATAATTTTGCTTTTTGTGAACAAAAGTTGACTTATGGTGCAGTGCGCGATTTTTGAGAAACAGTGTTGATATTTAAAATAAACTCAATCAAACACTCCGCCCCCAAAATGCATAAACACGCAATGCAAGAGTGGATGTCTCATTATCATAGCTGAAACGAAGTGAAGATTATGAATAAACGACAAGGAAGAACAAAAAAATTAACATTCAGTAGGAATGAATTCAGGTTGATAGGGACACATTGGTTCAATGGCAAAAAGTGTCCCAATCACCCTAGATTTACCCATGTGAATTCAAGAGCAAGAGTTGGTTGTAAGACAAACAATGACACTAAAACTGCCCTGTTACTGTAGCCAAGTCGTAGTTGTGGCCTAATGGTGAGGGAGTCGGGCTTGTAACCTGAAGGTTGCTGGTTCGATTCCCATGCCGGCAGGAATTGAAGGTGGGATTGTGAATGAACAGCACTCTCTCCACCTTCGATACCATGACTAAAGTGCCCTTGAGCAAGACACCTAACCCCTAATTGCTCCCCTTGCAAGTTGCTTTGGAAAAAAGTGTCTGCTAAATGAAAAAAATGTGAAACTAACATTAAAACAACAGCATACTTTGGTTCTGTGAAACATTACTCATGTATGGAGCAGAAACAACACAGCCTCTAGCCTTTGATATTTCTCTGAGCTGTTCTGTTTTGTAATGTCTGCTGATTGAATAAAAGATCCACTTTCTGCAGAGTTTCTCAGAAATCACTTACCGCACCTTTAACAGCAGCTGAGAAGAGCCATTTTGGGGGCCCAAGCAAAAACTTTCTTGTGTTCCTTGGTTCCCTGGTGTTTATTTTGGTTTTTTATTGTTATTTAATAGATGTATGTTGCATTCAGACACATTGGGACCCATTGTCTGTGTTTCTCTCTCTGTGTGTGTGTAATATATTGCAATTTTAATTTATTATTATTATTTTTATTATTATTATGTTATTATTATTATATCACAATGACAGATATTCGACACATGACCAGCTCATCATTTTATTGCCTACATCCGCTTGTCTACAGGGAGGAACTTGCAAACTGAACAAAGAAGCGATCCTAGTCACCAGTTTTTAATTTACTGGGGACAAGAATAATGGTGCTCTCCTGTCGAAAAGCATAAAATCTTCAATAAATCCACCACGAAGCACACCATTGCATGTGCCATCCTTAAACCAGATGTGAAATCCTGCTGGGACAGCGCTAATAATGCCCAGTGCCTGTTCACTCTCCGTAGTTAGTATGTATTGTAACCCAGAGTTCTCTCAGTAGCCTTTTCAAGGACTGGCTTCCTAGCAGACCTTTATCAAAGCCACAGGCAAATTCTTCAAAATCTATTTTCTGACTCAAGCGCTCATAAGGTGCTTCTCAGAATACAGCAATACAGCCATTTGCTGCAGTACATATTAAAAGTTTGTGACAATCCATCCAGCTTCTTCTTCTTCAAAAAAAAAAGTTTAATAAGTCTCAGAGAGTCAGTACGAACCATACATCGTGAATCATAATTTCAAGTCAAATGCATTAATTCACAGGTAAAGATCAAAATCTAAAGAAAAGGAGGTGTTTCAACCCAAACAGCACTTAGCTCATTTTTAGTTCATTTTGAATGAAGTGCTCAACTGAAACAGCATAGTTTTGTCAATATCTTTAAGATATTTTAGCCAAGAGGAAAGTACAGCCCAAGACCATCCTGGATGGAACATCCTTCTGAATTCTGACCTGGGTTCCCTGTGTCCTAACACCTCAATGTGTCCACAATCTCCTGAGGAAATCCTCCAATTCCACCACTTCAATCTCTAAAGGTTCCGATAGACCAAGAAATGCTTCTTGTGACTGTGGAGGTGATGTGAGGTCTGTAAACACTTGGAATGAGTTTACACAAACTCGTTCTCTTTCTGCCCTGGCTGCTTTCAAGTTTAATTTTCCTGATAATATTTAAAAGTAGTTTTTGGTGCATTGCAATATGTTAATAAAATAATGCATCAGTCTGACAAACATAATTCTTTTCTAAAAACTGCTAATTAAAAACAAACATTTTTTTTTATTTCAAAGAAGTCTCTTATGTTCTCTACGGCTGAATTTATTTGGTAAAAATAACAGTAAAAACGATAATATTATGAAATATTATTACAATTTAAAATAACTGTTTTCTATTGGAATACATTTTAAAATTTTATTTATTCCTGTGACTTTTCAGCATCATCGCTCCGGTCTTCAGAGTCACATGATAATTTAGAAATCATTCTAATATACTGATTTGGTTCTGTTATTATTGTCAATGTTGAAAAAAGAAATTCTTGTGGAAACCGTGATACTTTTTTTTTTTCAGGAATCTTTGATGAAAATACATTTTTGAAGTCAGTTTTGATTGCATCCTTATTGAATAAAAGTATTAATGTGGATCCATCGTCTCTTTGTGAGGATAGTGAGGCAGAACTCTATTGCATGTTCCCCTCAGCAGTTCAAAGATAAAGTTCACGTGAGCACTCAAGATTCAAATACTGTCTCTGCTCTGCTGGCCTCAGACATGCACTACATGACATCTTTAATTCATACTGGAGATTAGAAGACTGACTGACAGGAATATGGAGTCAAAGTGAATCAGCTGCTCTAAAGGTCTGTCAGTATCAGATCGGGACAAGCAGCAAGGCTTGTTTTGGTTCTTGTTTGTTATGGATTCGGTAGGATGATAAAATCAGTGAAGCACGGAAAAAGAGCTAGATATGAATGCTAAATGTGTTTATATATATATATATATATATATATCTATATATATATGTGTGTGTGGGTAAGTCTGTCTGCTATGTTTTTTTTGAGTGAGAGTTCTTCTTGGTATGTGTGTGGGAGAGTGAGCTCAATTTGATATTGGGAGTGAATGTGTATTTGTGTTTGATTTGATTTGCATCACTCTCTACGCTGACAGCAGGGGAATAGAAAATGATTCATTGCAGCAGTAATAAAATGAAACTATTATTATCTTAGGTTCTCTGCAAGGTCATCAACAAACCAATCACATATCAGTACAGCAATACACAGGCAGCCAGTCCGTATTCGACAAGAAAACTAGGGGAAAATTGCATCTTTTTTTTTTTTTTTAAATTGATTGTCTAATATAATATTTTAAGTGTGTAATTTTCAATAATAAAATTAAAATAATAATAAACAATATGAAATATGAAAGCAGTGAAGGAGATCACTTAACTGATGGCTTATGACCGCATGAAATTAAAACTATTTTGCGTTGTAGTGTTGAGGTCATCTAGATGTTAGAAGAATAACAAATCTAAGGAGGCAAAGAACCGCCCGAGGCGAAACAATCACGTAATGTTCAGCTAGCCATGAATTATCACAGTTATACCATGGCCATTTGACAGTGTTGACTAGTTATTTTGACTAGCTGTTATTTTGTTAATGTTTATAGAGCTAAATTTGACTGGAAGGGTTAAAATGGCGGTTATTTTTGTCTGTTACCACTCTTAAGATTTTGCATTCTGCCCGCTTTGAATCAGACAGAGATAAAGTTGTGTGTTAAGGTTACATTTATTTGATTGATTTATAAAATTTATTTGAATTAGCCTATCAAGGCAGATTGAGCGAGATGTGCATCTCTGTTATGTATGTAAACTTAGTTCCCTGAAGACGGAACGAGATGCTGCATTAACCGCTGTCGTGAAGCACGTATGAAATCGGTCTAATGGCGTGACGGAACATCATAGGCAGGTGACGTCACTGAACTATAAAGCAGCCCGCGATCAAACACAGTCAGCTTCTGATTTGCTGAAGCAAGTTGATAACAGGCAATGCAGGGAGTATGGTAAGGCAATGCAGTGTCTCGTTCCCTCTTCAGGGAACTAAGGTTACATACGTAACCGAGATGTTCCCTTTCAAGGGAACTCGTGCTGAATTAACCGCTGTGGGAACGCTATACCCATGCTGCCATACGAGCCAGTGCCTGTCTGTGTGAAGTCAAAGTGCACACTTAGAGCAAAGCACCCTAGCCCCAGGTGTAGCGTTAAGGTCTAGGTCATAAAACCTGACAAAGGTGATCGGGGAAGACCACCCCACTGCATCACAAACATCTTGAATTGAAACTCCTGACATCAAAGCTTTAGAGACAGCCATACTCCTGGTGAGCACGGACAGCCAAAGGGGATGGCTGACCGGCCGACTCATAAGCAAGTGAGATAGCCTCAACCACCCACTTGCTCATTCTCTGCTTGGACGCAGGGAACCCCCTCCTGGGAACCCAAAGCAAACGAACAACTGTTCCGATTTCCTCCACAGGGCAACTCTGTGGACATATGCGTCTAAAGATCTGACAGGGAAGGGCAGATTCATTTTCTTCTGGTCCGACGTCCTGAATGGAGGAGGACAAAAGGCTTGTAGAAGGATACGTCTCACAGTATTAGTGAGAACCTTTGGAATACAGCCCGGCCTAGGGTTAAGAATTGCCTTTACCATGCCATACCATTAATAATTTCCACTTCAAGGCATACAGTTTCCTCGTGGATGGAGCTCCGGAGTGAAGTATGGTCTCAACAACCTTGGTTGAGAGACCAGACCTTATGAGCTGAGCCCCCTCAGAGTCCAAGCCTATAGTTTCCATAACGCGGGACAGGGGTGATAAATCGACCGCTTCACCTGAGAAAGAAGGTCCTTCCTGATCGGAATCTCTATAGGATGGCCTACTAAGAGTGATACTAGGTCCGAAAACCACACTCGGGCCGGCCACAACGGGACTATAAGCAACACGCTTACCCTGTCCTTGCAAATTCTCTCCAGAACTCCCGGGAGCAGAGCGACACCTCGGCCACGTCTGAACCATGGCATCCAACCCAAGAGGGGCTGATTGAGTGAGGGACGATGCTAACGATGTGAACAGATCCACCTCTGCTCGCCCGAATTCCTCCAATAGGAGCTCCACCACCTCGGGGTGAAGTCTCCACTCCCTGGGCCTCGGCCCCTGCCTCGACAGGATGTCTGCTCCCTGATTTAGCTTTCCAGGTAAATAAGGGAGAGCAGTTTCCCACGTGACCACAAGAGAATCTGGTGTGGTAGCTTGCATAAGGGACGCGACCGCAGACTCCCTTGATGGTTTATGCAAGAGACCACCAACGTATTTTCTTTACGGACTAACACATGGTGATCTGGAGGTCTGTGATGAAATGTTTCAACGCCTGGAACACGGCTAACATCTCCTAGATGATGGCTCTGCCACAAACCTCGAGCCGGCATTCGTCGTTAGTGTGACACAACGACAAGGAGCTCCCAACACAGGTCTGTGGGACAGAAAAGTCAGACTTTAACCCCATAGAAAATCTAAAGAGTATTATGAAGAGAAAGATGTGATCAGAGCAACCTGGGCTCTCATAACACATGAGCAGTGCCACAGACTGACCGACTCCATGCCACGGCGTATTGCTGCAGTAATTAAGGCAAAAGGAGCCCCAACTAAGTATTGAGAGATGGACATGCACATACTTTTCATGTTCATACTTTTCAGTTGGCCAAGATTTCTAAAAATCCTTTCTTTGTATTGGTCTTAAGTAATATTCTAATTTTCTGAGATACTGAATTTGGGATTTTCCTTAGTTGTCAGTTATAATCATCAAAATTAAAATAAAAAAACATTTGAAATATAGCAGTCTATGTGTAATGAATGAATATAATATACAAGTTTCAATTTTTGAATGGAATTAGTGAAATAAATCAACTTTTTGATGAGATCAACAGAAAAATATACCAGGATAACTTGGCTTCTCCTGAGACCCTGTTTCACAGCATAGTTAATGATATGGTAAAGCTCTGCCCCGCATGTTGACTGGATTGGTTACAACATATTTGTGACGTAGAGAACAGGGGTGATTTCAAGCTGTGTTTTTGAGTTCACTGCAGTTTTAGGGAGGAAGTACTCAGCAATGACGTTGACTTGTGAATTTGCATAAAGCATATTAAAAACACCATATAAGCATATAAACAACATTAAAAACTTTCACCACAGGGGGTCTTTAACAAAAGTCATAAGCCAACGTTGACAAGTTTCTGTACAGTTGAATGTTTCTGTGTTTGTGGAGCGTGATCTCTGCGCTAGTGATATGTGTGTGTTTCAGCGAAAGTAGCATGTTAATACAGGACTGACTTGGATACCTGTGCATTAAATTTTATTGCACACCTTCTAGCCAATCAGAATCAAGTATTCAGACAGACTGTGGTATGGTTTAGTTTTGCATCTCCTCATCAACCAAAACATTATTTTTGTTTACTAAAATAATTTTAGTAAAATCAACACATTTTGGTTGTATTGATCAAAATGACTGAATAATGAACATAACATTGCAGGACTGGCTAAATTTAGCCAGCAAATATCCCAGCAAAAACTTTAGAATTAAGTATGAATACTACTAAGAAAGGGCTTGGGACTGAGTGCTTTCTCCACTATCAGCAACTTGGTAACAAAGCTTCAAATTTAGCCTAAATTAAGTTTACTCTATATAGGTTCTTGAACAGGGGTTCTCAACTCTGGCCCTCGAGGGCTACTTTCCTGCAGAGCTTTTCTAGAAACATAATGTCTTGTAAGGTAAATATGAGCCTCTTGTGTTCTTTACAGGTTCAGTGAGGGCTTGGCATTACATGTTAGTTTCCAGTAAATAACATGCATTTTATAATTCCATAATTTATTATTATTATTCATGCATCTTCTTTGGTAACAGGGTTGTGAATGGTTGAGCAGATACAATCAATACTACAGTATGTGGCGTCATTATCAGTAATTTTCCCGCGTCTCAAAAGTGATCAGTCACATGGCAGTTACATTTCAAGTGATTGGCTCAAAAACGTATTACCCTTTTAAAGTTACAGAATTACTTAAGTATGTGATAAGAATTGATTAAATGATCTAGTGTTATACAGCTAGCAGTAATATATTTGGCTTATCTTGAGAACAAGGCTTATCTACACCCGTCACAAGAGGCATCTAATGGCATTTATGTGCTTCCAAACTAATTATACTGGAGTACACCAACGACAAGCAAAAGAGAAATTAAATTAACACTCAAGCATTTATCAGTATGTTAAACAGTTTTCTAATCCTTGAAGAGCATGTGTGAGTGCTATTACTCGACTCTAATGAGGGCTGTCCTGAGCATGCGCAGCAGGCCGGCAAGACTTTATCGCTCGGCTTCTGAAGATTTGACTGTCACATTGGAATAAAGCCAAGACAATCATCCCATCTGGACCCTTACGCATCTGGTGTCATCACTCTCTCTGTTCTCTTCAGTTCATTGTCTATATGACTAAAGGACAAGCGGGAGAGAAAATAAAGAGAGGAGCACCAGATGTTCTTCATTCCATGCAATCTTAAAACTGTGTGAATCATTGTGCGCCTGTACAGTATATCATGCTTGGATGTGGTCTATTAAAGTGCAATGAATTAAAGTTCTGCCCTAAGCGTTCCGGAAAGGCACAAAATATTTGTATAATATTTGAACAATTATTTTAGTAATTTTAGTAATGTTTTTTTTTTTTGTATAGTGCAGTGCTTCCCAAACTGTGGGCCGTAGCTAGTCCAAATCAATATATTAAAATGATTAAAATATTCCAATTGTTCTAAAATTAGATTATTTTTGAAAGTATGTAAGGTTAGTGTTATGGATTTAAATATATTTGTAAAGAAGTCGTTCTCATAATTCACATATAATTCTTACAAACTTGTTAATAAGTGTATTTGTAGGTAAATGTCGGTATATATTTTTTAACGGCGGGGTCGTGGAGCTTTTGCAACGTTTTTGGGGGGCCTTAGTTTGGGAAGCTCTGGTATAGAGGAATGGTAGAGGAATGCAGGAGATATGGTTGGAAGGCCCATTGTGAGCCAATTGAGGTTGGCTGGAGGGGCTTTGCAGAACAGTCATTACTTCAGAATTCAATCTCCTTGGCATTAGAGGGTTGCAGGAAAGCAGAGCCACCAATAACAAAATTGAAGCTGCAGAAAAAGCGTTGAGGTGGCTGTGGATTAAGGAGGGTGAACCATGGTGTAGCACACCACTTGGACACAAACCAGGGACTGATCACTCCCGGCTGGGACGCCCAGAAGAACTGAAACACTCCAACCCGGTTCATCACTGATTTTGTGTCCAAAGAACCCAAGTTGGTGTTTAAGAAACCAACGTTTTATTTTAGTTGATTGACTTTTCTAATTTTTGTTCAGTATTTGTTAATATTTTGTTTAGTTATTTTGTTCAGTCATTTTATATTATTTCAGCTGTATTTCAATGAACGAAAATTATTGTAATAGTTGTAGTTAATAATAAAAACAAAGGATAAAACCAAGTAGGATATGAGATTTATTTTGTATGCATATGCCAGAATCAACAATAAGGTTGAAAGTATAAGGGAAGTATCAGTGTGTGTATATATATATACATATATATATATATATATATATATATATATATATATATATATATATATTATATATTATATATATATATATATATATATATATATATATATATATATTTAATTTATAAATAAATATATATATATATATTTATTATCTAGCGATTTGTTATTAATAAACGATAAATATATTTGCAAAACAGTGTACCAACCTGTACCCCTGTTACTTTCAACCCTATTACCGATTCTGGCATAGGCATACAAAATAAATCTGCTCATATCATATTTGGTTTGATCTCCTGCAAAAAGTAACAGGTTTGAATGTTTGAGCTTGACAGAAATTTAAAATTTGAAAATTTCCATCATTTACTCAGCCTCATGTCGTTCGAAACCCATAAGACCTCCATTCATCTTTGATACACAAATAAATGTATTTTTTTTTAATGAAGCACAAACGTGCCGGCTGTGCGAGAAGCCGTGAGTTTTCTACTTGCATTTAAAGCAAGCAAGTTTAAGCCACAGAAAAAAAAAACAGTGATGTTTGTTCTCACGCATTAAGTGTGGTTGAGCCGTATTTGATGTGCTCTATGTGTTTGATTGATGTTTATATGAGAATAAAAGCCTAAATGAAATCTGAAATAGATTTGGATTTCAGTGTAGTTTCAATATAAGGACAGAAATCTCTCAGGTTTCATTTAAAAACATATTTTGTTTGAAATGTGAAAGGGTCATACGGGTTTGGAACAGCATGAGGGTGAGTAATTGATGACCCTTTTAAGTTGTGGAGAAAAACATCACATTCCAGCATTCTGTTGTCGGTGTGCCCTGTCCTTCAAGCTCAAACACGCTCCCGATCGTCATGCCGCAAAACTGTTTCATTATGTAATTAGCATGTGATTGGGTAGGCGAGAGAAAATGCACTTTGATTCCACGCCTTAATCATTTAGTCACACTACTGCGCTGTCTGTGATGGGCTTGAAAGGGGAACAGCCACTCTGTGTGAGGTTTCTAATGTGACTGATGCTACGTTTGAAGTGAAAGCCGAACGACTACTGGACTGATTTAACAGCATGTGTCCAATCCTTGTTGATTTACAGAGCCTGGACTCAACCTCTGGTGTGCATAGAGGGTCGATTTTGATTATGTTAGATTTATGATATTGGATGATAAAATGGTGCAGAGATTTGATATTGATGAGGTTATATTGGATCATATTTGTGGGTCAGTGGTGCAGAGATTTGATATTGACGGGGCTAAATTTGATCATATTATGGGTGAACAGTGCAGAGATGCTGTTTATTGGATAGTGGAGTGAGATTTGATTGTGCTGGTGTGTGATTAATGATTTGATGGTAGTATTTATAACAAAAGTGATTATGATGTAGATGAAAAAGGAATGTTGTCATGTGTTATTCTGCTAGCTCATTGTATGCGGGCTATCAGCAAATATATTAAAGTATTAGTATACTTTAGGTAAAGATTTGAATTCCTGCTGTTGATGGAACATTTTGTGGGCCAGGGAAATGCCTCAGTCACATCATTTGTTGTGACAGTCCTATTGTTATTATATGTCCCAACCAATGCATAAAGTCCCTTTTTTTCGTGAGAAGCAATCAAATTTTCAGGAAAAATATGAAACGCTGGAATGGATACCTGGCAACTGACTCCTGTGGACGATTCATGGATGAACATTCTTTGCCACAACAAAAATAGTTGGTCAGTAAATGTATATCAAGTCTATATATTGGTGATTTCATTTGGTTGAAAAAATAACTGCTGCCCTGTAGTCTACCGCGGAGTGAAGGATAATACTCAACGTAAAAAAAACAGCTGGTAATGCGAAGAGAGATTACAGGATCATGATATTTTAAGGTTTCTGAGGGTCAAAAGCTATTGCCACCGCTAAACGTCACACAAAATTAAAGAAAGTGAGGTTGGTCAATTCACATGTTGGCCAGAAGGTCTCTTTCTGTCTGGACGAGACTTTATATTTAGGTCGTGTATTCACCATTTTCACCATTATCCACCATCAAGCATATTTGTGTGATGAGGCACTGAACGCTCATTTGTTTTGTGCTGAATGTTCAACTTTGGGTAAAACGCAGCACACATCGCTGTCTCTTTTTACCCTGTCGTCCAATCGCAGTAGAGGAGGTGCAGTGACTAACCAACTAGATGGAACTGGTGCGATTCCAAATCGGTTTAATGACCTGTAACTCTGCCTGAGTATCGGACAAGTGTCCACTGTTGACCAGAGGAGAACTGACCCCCATCTAAGCCTGGTTTCTCCCAAGGTTTTTATCTCCATTTTGTTGGAGTTTTGGTCCTTTGTCTTGCTTAAGTTGGGGACACTTGCTTGATATTCAGCAGTGTTTTTGGTGTCGTTGTATGTGAACTGAGCTGAGCCGGACGATTACGTCACTGTTTTCTCCAGTGCTGATCTACATAAATTAACTAGACTAATAACTATTGATCTTTACAACGGAATGAATCAATAATATATAGAATAAGCTGGACAATGACACCATTTTCTTTGGGAGCTGCTGTGCAGCCAAAATGATTTGCCAATTATTAATGTAAAGCTGCTTTGACACAATTTGCATCGTAAAAAGTGCATTATAAATAAAGGTGACTTGACTAACCGCCATATTCTGCTTTTACAGTGACAACAACAAGCCTGACATCACAACAAAATCTCTTAAAATAAGACCCAGAGCAAATACTTTACTGTAACGCTATGGGTGTTCAGGAACAGGTAGGTTAAAACACTTTAATATAAACTTGGAGAATGGACAGGAAACAGGATAACACCATTACAATACTTTAACAACAGACAAGGACTGGACTGACACGGAGGAAATATATACACAGAAACACAGGAGGAATAACGAGAGGGGCACAGGTGACAGACATGATTACGGACGAGACACAGCTGACTTAAATTAACTAATGATGAGACTGGCACAAGGGAAATCAAAACAAAGATCACATGACAAATGACAGAACTAGACTCAAAACAAGGAACATGTTACAACTGACAGGATAGGGGAAGAAAGAAACAGAATACATAGAGACCAGATCATGACATTTACATTAAATCAACATATTTTATATTCAGTAACTGGGAAATTAGATATTAACACTTGCACAGATAGCACATATAATAGCCATATTTACATGTACACTTTTTTGTCATTTTAAAAGATTAAATGGACAGTTTACATGAGAGGTTATCTAATCCGATATGGTGTTTACATGTGCTGGCACTTTCAGTCAGAATGACTTTGTGATATGCGCACATTAGCTTATGTCCTGTTTGAAGCTTTTTATTCCTGTCGACATGGAGTTCCACTGTTTCTTATGTGTGCTATTTTTATGTAAAGTGCAGCTCTTAATCAAGCAACAGCGTGAATTTGTGGCATGTTACTGCTGTATGAGGAAAAGACGTGCACAGGAAGCTGACCTTTTTAGTGGCTGTGCATCTCGATACTACTCATCCAACTACCGAAAAGTGTAGATGAAGGTCCGAAGTAATGATACACTGAGTTCCTTCAGTGAATTTAATAAATGTGGTGTTTTTAGTTTTACTACAGTTTCACATTTCCGCCGTCATTATGCATTCTGACAACCCCCGACCACTTGTCATGATGACGTAGATGACAAAAAAAAAAAAAAATGGTTTAAGGTGCTTATATGGCAGATTTTTTTTCAGTTTATAGAAAGGTTTATCCCACCCCTCTCAAACCAATTACAATTTCATTCAGTTTGGGCATTTTTATTCCGATTGAGGTGTATATATATATATATATATATAGAGAGAGAGCATTTTCATTCAGATTGGACTTTTAAACCGATTACAGTGTAAACTCCATGTAAACTCAGTGTCTCAACTAAAAAAAAATAAAACGCTGTGCTACTGAAGCTCTCTCAAGCAAGACAAGGTGTTTTCAGAAGTTGGCTAAAGGCGCTTTGGTGGGCACACGGCCGTATAATCAAAAGAGTTCTTTCTAGCGATTTCCCAAAGAGATATTTCAAGCTGCTCAACTGATTTGCTTCTCCTTGGTTTGGTAGTGTTACATTCTTTGCAGTCATTTTCAAGATATGAATGCCTGTCGTTCTTTTGTGCCTTTTTGGAGAAGTATTGATAATGAAAACGCCTCTGTAAGCTTCTTTTTGTCTGTTTAGTATATATTTAATGCCACTTTTGTCAGTGGTGATTAAGCTAATTGCTGTTTGCTAATGTATGTGGAGCCTGAGTGACAGGCCGTCATGGCCTGCTATTCTTTAGTAATTACTCATACCTTTCAGAGAGCTTTTTAGGTTTCTAAAGCACAGATCCAAGGCATTGTTTCAGTAATGGCACCGTGAGTGCTGTCAGACCGAGCTGTGTGGCGTATTTGTCAGGGTTTGACAGATAAACTGGTTTGCAAATCTCCACAATCAACCATTCCTAACAAAATTAAAATTGCCTCCCTATTGCTGTCCAATGTCCTTGTCTTGGTAAGTGGCTAAAGTATCCGTGTTGTTTGAGGTATTGTGTTTCTCCCTTTTGAAAAATAAGTGCGCTTAATTGTATTAAATGTGCACTTGTCAAACTTCAAAAAGTATAGTTTTCAAAACTTTAGTAGCAGATCATGTATGAAATAATCACTTAAGTGTACTTAAAAAGAGTAAACTTTCTTGACTAAAAACGCTCTAAAAACACTCAAGTTCAGCGATAGCATTTAATGTAAATTTAAACTGTAATATTCCGAAAACATTAATTAGTGATGATAATGCAATGATAGTGGTGGTAGGCAAATGGGTTAAACTGGAATGCAGGTGATTAGTGAATATAATCCATAGTTTTGTGCTGAAATACATGCTAAAATGGTCAATATCCACCCAGTAATGTTTAATATGATGACCCAGCATAAAGAAGCATTGATTCAAAAAGACTTGTTGGTGTTAATGGACTGCATGTTGCCGTTTCTACCACACTGCCACATTATTTAAGATGTAATGTTCATAAGATTGTGCCTAAGGGAATTGTCAAACTAAAGTAAAAGTTAAGCTGTGTGCTTTGAAATGGAAATATATAAGTGTGATAAGGTTCAAATAAAAGGAAGGAAGAAGAAAGGGTCGGCGTGACTGGGACTCGGAGTTTTTATTCAGCTTCACTCCAAAATTAACACAGGCAATTACAGGTCTCGCTCCACGCGATTTCAACAATAAACAAATTCTTCTCCACAGTTCCCGTTTCCACAGACAGTCCCCTCCGAGCTCCCAGTCCGTCTCTCTCTCTCCTCATCTTCCGCCGAGTGGCCTTTTAAGCCGTCTCCCTACGCCAATTACTGTAAGGATACACAGGTGTTCGTTATTATCGCTTGATCCGCTTACTCACCGCTCCTCTCGCGTCTCTCTCTCCCGCTGCAGCCTTCGCTGAACCACGCACCCCTCGCCACACACCCCCACCGCCCGACTCAGGTCGGGGAGCCCTCAGGCCTGCAGCTCTCCCCCCCCATTCCTGGAGAGAAAGTCGGCCAAAGCCATCCGTACCCCCGGCCTGTGGACCACCTGGAACTTAAAAGGCAGTAAAGCTAGATACCAATGAGTGATCCGGGCATTGGTATCCTTCATGCGGTGGAGCCACTGCAGGGGCGCGTGGTCCGAACAGAGAGTGGATTCCCCTCCCAGGAGATAATCTCTCTCTTTGAGAGCTTCCGACTGATGTACAGCACCAGTTGCTCTTCACCCTATATCTCCTGGGACAGGACAGCCCCCAGCCCCCTGTCCGACGCGTCCGTCTGCAACACAAAAGGGAGAGAAAAATCAGGAGAGTGTAAGAGCAACCCGCCACACAGGGCAGCCTTTACCTGGGTGAAAGCCCGCTGGCACGGCTCCGTCCCCTGGACCGGATCTGGTGCTTCCTTTTTAGTGAGGTCAGTCAGCGGGCTGGTGAGGTCTGAATAATTAGGTACAAACCTCCTATAATATCCCGCCAGCCCCAGGAACTGCCTCACCTCCTTTTTGGTCTTGGGTCTCGGGCAGGTTGCAACCGCTGCTGTCTTGTCAATTTGGGGACGCACCTGCCCGTGTCCCAAGTGGAAGCCCAGATACCTGACTTCCACGCGCCCAACTGCACACTTTTTCGGGTTGGCCGTTAACCCCGCCTGTCTCAGCGATCTCAGGACAGCCCGCAGATGCTGCATATGCCGCTGCCAGTCGTTACAATAGATGATGATATCATCTAGATAGGCAGCGGCAAATGCCGCGTGCGGACGGAGAATCTTGTCAATGAGACGCTGAAAAGTGGCCGGAGCCCCGAACAGCCCGAAAGGAAGCGTTACAAATTGGTGTAATCCAAACGGCGTCGTGAAAGCTGTTTTTTCTTTAGATAATGGAGTCAAGGGGATCTGCCAATATCCTTTTGTCAAATCCAGTGTCGAATAAAATCGAGCTGAACCAAGCCGATCAAGCAATTCGTCAACCCACGGCATTGGATATGCGTCGAATTTCAACACAGCGTTCACCTTGCGATAATCCACACAGAATCAAACAGAACCGTCCGTTTTAGGAACCAAAACTATCGGGCTCGCCCAATCACTGTTGGATTCTTCTATTACTCCCATCTCTAACATGGCTTCTAATTCAGATTGAACAACTTTTTTCTTGTGTTCAGGTAACCTACACGGCCGGCTGCGTACCACCACACCGGGCTCGGTCTCAATGTGGTGCTGAATGAGGTTTGTTCGACCCGGTAGCGGTGAGAACACATCAGCAAATTCTGCTTGCAGCTTGGCTACATCAGTGAGCTGGGACGGCGAGAGGTGGTCGCCCCCTGGGGCCAGGGCAAGGGATTGGCCTGTTTTATTCACCACCTTCGTCTCTCTCTCTCCTCGTCTGCCGCCGAGTGGCCTTTTAAGCCGTCTCCCCACGCCAATTACTGTAAGGATACACAGATGTTCGTTATTATCGCTTGATCCGCTTACTCACCGCTCCTCTCGCGTCTCTCTCTCCCGCTGCAGCCTTCGCTGAACCACGCCCCCTTGCCACAATAAGCATTTAATATATCAGGCAGTTCGAGTCGGCAGTAACACATCCAGCACCATCATTCTCGGTCACAACAATCTCTCTCTGAATGTGGAGAAGACGAAGGAGATTGTTGTTGACTTCAGGAGAACACTCAGCATGCTCCTCTGACCATAAACGGCGTGTCCGTGGAAAGAGTAAGGAGCACTAAATTCCTGGGTGTACACACCACAGATGTCTCCTGGACCGCCAACACCACAGCAGCACCTCTACTTTCTCCGCAAGAGCCAGAGCCCCAGCCCCCATCATGCGCACCTTTTACAGAGGCACCATCGAGAGCATCCTGACCAGCTGCATCACTGTGTGGTATGGCGCCTGCAACGCGTCCTGCCGAAAGACGCTTCAGCGCATAGTGAGAGCAGCCGAGAAGATCGTTGGTGTGCCCCCCCCAGGACATCTACAACACTCGCCTCACCCGCAAAGCCCTCAACATTGCTGGTGACCCCACCCACCCGTCACACAGCCTCTTCAGTCTGCTGCCATCAGGGAGGAGACTACGCAGTCTCCAGGCAAGGACCAGCAGACCGAAGGACAGCTTCATCCACCAAACTGTCAGGGCGCTGAACTCCCTCCCGACTCTGACCCCTCTCCCGCCCCACGCACCTGACCTCTGATCCCCCCTTACTGTTTTGCACTACTATCTTCATAAGTCACTTAATTTTGTTTATTTTTGTTGTTGTTGTTGTTATTATTGTCGATTGTTACCTGTACACATCTAGGGTCTGAGAGTAACAACATTTCAATTCTATGTATGTATGTGCTGTATATATGGCAGAATTGACAATAAAGTAGACTTTGACTTTGACTAATGTGCTCAACATTTCTCAGCTGACTCACAAACAACAAACTAAAGATATAAATGTAAAACAGTCCATCACTGATAAGAAACTTTAGCTGCGAAACGCAGAATGTGTCATTTCATCCCCACCTCCCCACTTCAACATGTTAGACTTTTCTCTCACATTTGTTTTTGTCTAATTGCAGGCCTTTTTTAAATCAGCAACAAGGAGTGAATTGACATTTTAACACAATTAAATCGCACTGCTTTATTGTTCCAGTCATTTGAAAAGGCAAATAAAAGAATTGCTTTTGTAATAATTAAATATTGATATGTTTTCACGAACATGGAATGTGAATCAGGACCAAAACAAATGAACAATTGTTTTAACTATTGAGAGTCATTATCTATGGAAGCATAGTAAGACTAACTAGCCTATAACTGTAGCGTTGTGACCCTAATAAAGCACAAAACATACATAAATAACAGTAACAAGAATAGTTCATGCAATAATATGATTAAATAATTGCTTGCGGAACTAATTAAACTGTCACCATCATGGACCTTCATCTAGATGGAAGCTAAAAAAATATTTGCTAAAAATGATTATCTAAAAGCATTGAGCCTAATTATGTAATATCAATGTAATATCAATATGTAATCAAATGATAGAACATCATAACACAACATGTAAAGAACATCCGTGGAAGTTTGTTTCTGCCACGGAATAAAAAAATAAAGACAATTGTGACCTTTTATCTTGCAATTCTGAGAAATGAAAATTGCAAGAGATAAAGTTCAATTGTAAGGCAAAAACGTCCTCTGGAGGTCATAACTGTGAACTGTGAGATATAAACTCACTATTGCAAGTAATGTAGTCGGAATTTGCTAAGGGTGCGTTCACACTTGTCAAGTTTGGTTGGATTAAAACGAACCCTGGTGCGATCGCTCAGTTAGTGCGGTTCATTTGTGAACACTGCCATCCGAACCCTGGTGCGCACCGAGACCGCTAAAAAAGATGGGTCTCGGTCCGCTTCCAAACGAACTCTGGTGCAGTTCGATTGATATATATGAACGCAACATGGACCAAAGACATGTAAATGAACTAAAAACAGGACCTGATGTCACAAGATGCGACGCTACGAGTCAGTTGATTTGAGGACGTGGGAAGATCGGTGTATCCAAAATGAGTCGAGGGAAAACGTGGAGCAACGAGGAGGTGAAGTTTCTGTTTCTGTGTACAACGGAGGAAATCCTGCTGCTGTTTTGAATGTTTTGAACATTGTATGAGCTCATGAGTTCTCAGCTGGTAAAAATAAAGCATAAAATGATGGCGTTTAATCCAGAACACAGCGTTGTTTTGAATGTTCGGTAAGCGAGCTCAGTCACGAAATATACGTCATGAAAGCCGACCAATCAAGTCGTGACCGTATCCCTGTGCCTTTGGTTTGGTAACTTCAGGTTCGCTGTTAAAAATGCCAGTGTGAACGTTAAGTGGACCAGGACTATGTGTTTTGTTTTTGTTTTTTGGTCCGGACCGAACGAACCAAACCAACTGAACTACAAGTGTGAACGCACCCTTAATAAACCCACAATTAAAAGGAGTCTTTTAATTTTAAAATTTGGACTTTTTTCCAAATCAAATTCAAATCAGTTTTCCAAAAATCGCATTTGTGAGAAATTAACTTGAAATTGTGACTTTTTTTATGCAATTGCAATTTCTCACTATTCTGATTTGGTCTACTTGTTTGACAATCAAACACGTAAGAAGTGATACAGGAAATAATAAGTGTTGAGAACTCACAATTTTGACCTTTTTGTTTGGATATGAACTCACAATTGCGAGTTATAAAGTTTGAATCGTGAGCTATATACTCACAACTGCATGAAAAAAGCCAAAATTGTTGCAATTACCATTTTCAATATATATATATAAATGTATATATTGAGGTGCAAACAGACTTCCATAAGTACCTTTCACAAGCAGAAAAAGGGAAAACATCTGTTTAGAAATCCATTGGCTTATGAATAAATGAGATGTCATTCTGTGGTCATTGTCAAGGTTCAACAATAGAGCGCTATGTCCATGTGTTCATTGCTAAAATAAAACTGAGTTCATGTCCATTGCTGTTTTTTATAAAAAAGTCTTAGTGCCAGTGGCCGTTTTGAGCCAAACTCTCTCTGAGAATTCACATCTGCTCATACACAGCTGCTGTCTATGTTGCATATTGGTTTATTGGATGGATTCAGTGCTTTTAATGGCTTTAGAGGATGGATGTGAGCTCCGCTCCAAGATTTACATTCGCCTCAGAGATCAGCGAAAGGATCCTATGAAATAGTGGTTCTCAATTTGTAAATCGTGAGTAATGCCGGGTACACGCGATTTTCAAAGTCGTCGACAGGGTTGGGGAGTAACGAAATACAAGTAACTTAGTTGCGTAAAATACAAAATTTGAGTCACTGTATTTCATTACAGTTACATTTTAAATGGGTGGTAATCAGATTACAGTTACATCTGAAAAGTGTTTTAGATTACCAAAGTGATTACTTTGAGTTTTAATGTCATTTAAACAGCGATTGGTGATTCTCTGACTCTGACCGTCTGAAAAAGCGGAGTTAAGTTTCATGTTTTCCACTGTTTTCATGTTTTGTTAGTCATTTTATAATTCACTCGTCGTCACTGCAACTTTTTCTCACAATTAGTTTTTTCCCTCACAATTGTGAGTTTGCATTTCACAATTCTGACTTCTTTTTCTCAGAATTGTGAGATATAAACTTGCAATACTGACTTTTTTTTCTTGCAATTGTGAATTTAGTATGTGAGTTTATATCTCATAATTCTGACTTTATAACTCGCAACTGCAACTTTATATCACACAATTCTGAGGGAAAAAGTCAGAATTGTGAGATAAAAACTTGCAATGACTTTTTTTTGTTTTTGTTCCACACTTATTAGTATTCCAAAGTACTTAGATTAAGTTACTAAACTAAGTAATGTAACGAAATACGTTACAAATGACTTTTTAAAGCATGTATTTTGTAATCTGCAATGAAATACATTTTAAAAGTAACCTAAAGCTTGCGATCCAAGTTGTTTGTGTGTTGGTGTGCAGCAAATGAAAAAAGAAGAGTATGAAGGAGAGAATGGCTACTTCCTTGCTTGTTTGCAGGTCTGTGACTCCTTCACCAGAACTTTCCTTTGCACTGAACTTTGTACTGTACCTCATTGGCTGTAAGCAGTGGTTCTCAACCTTTTTTCCCCATGGGCCGCACTATGGTCCAAGTGCAAGTCTCGCTGGCCACATATCATTTACACGTGACTCCACTGTTACGTGTGTTGGTACAAAACACTAGACGCAGCAGCATACGGAAATGCAGTCTTACCTTGATCAAGCATAGGATCCAGGAAAACAACAAATTTGTCCATTTTAATCCCTAAATTTACAAAAATGCTGGCTACTATTGGAATTCTGCCGAAGCACGCGCTTGTAAGTGTCTATTAGTATGCTATTCAGTATACAGTAGGTCGGTGAGTGTCTGAAAATAATGTATGATCACCGAAATGATTTTATATGACAAAAAACGTACAGTTCAAACTTATATTCACTTAATTTGTTTTAAAAACAAAAATAAATTGTAAAACTGGACGTTTTTTTAAATATGGTCGGCATATCGTGGGCTGCATTTGCATTTGTGACGGGCCGCATGTTGAGAACCACCGGCTATATATATATGTATATGTATATATTGTGTGTGTGTATATATATATATATATATATATATGTATATATGTATATATATATGTATGTATATATTGTGTGTGTATATATATGTATATGTATATATATATATGTATATATATTGTGTATATATATATATTTATATTGTATATATATATATATATATATATATATATATATATATATATATATACATAATTATATATACACATTGTGTATATATATATATATATATAATTATATAATAATATATACAGTATTTTTAATGAACATGATGGAAACACACATTTCTCTGCAACTACTACTACTCTGCAAACAACCACATTGCGTTTAATCTGGACAAGCAAATGAGCATTTATGATGTGAATAACCTGCATTTATAAACAAAACAGATTTCACCTTCTTTGGCTTATCGTCAGAATTTTTACGCAATTTGCGTATATCACGCAGCACAATGATCACGATGGTCACAGAATCTGGTGTAACACCTGTTCGCGGGCAGGGGGTTGACGTCAGTGTGTTTTAATAACGAAAAAATGGATCATATCATTGCATTTGTGTTTGAATAATTAGTTTTTGACTTGAAACAGTTGCATATTAAACTGAAATTTAGTGTATCCTTCCTATTTTGTTGTTTTTGGGGGGCGTGTTGTTTAGAATGGGATTCTGTCAGGTGGTCCTCAGAAAAAAATTGGAAGATTAAGTGATCCTCGGGCTGAAAAAGTTTGAGAAACACTGCTCTATAGCATGATAACATACCACTCTTACTATTGCCACAAAATATGGTATGCAATGTAGTATGGAAATAGTATAGTAACTGTTTACAGTTAAAATATGCATATTTTCCAGAAAAAAAAAAATTGGTTGACCTACTAGTTCAAAATGTGCTGCAAAAACCTAAAGCGCACTATCCCCTCTTGCATGTGTGCCTCATCCACCGAATCCAGAAACAATTAATTAATGGATCTTTTCTCATTACGACATGCCTCTTTGGACAAAATAATTGTCTGTGTACTTAGAGAGCCTTATGGCTTTGATCCAGAAGTTTCTTTTCATGTACTATGAATACTGCTAATGAATTCCTAGAATGTTTGCTCAAGCTGAAGGACACATTGATGCATTAAAAGAAACATTTTACTGAAAATTTTTAATTTTGTTTCCCCAAATGTGGATGAGTTTCTTCAGCGGCACAGAAAAAGTGAATACCCTGTCAAAACATTACCTTAAGGACTGAAGCTGTCAAACTTCAAAACGAAGAAGAAGAAGAAAACAACTTTAAAATTAAAAAGAAAGAAAGAAAGAAAGAAAGAAAGAAAGAAAGAAAGAAAAATGTGTCCGTTCTGAACATTCTGAACTGATAAGTTCTTCTCTGTTTCTCTGTTTAGCAAGTGTTTCCCTTGTGAAAAAGTACACTTTTAGCATACTTTTAAAAATATGAGTACTCATTATGTGGAAATCATGTTAACACTTTACAATAAGGTTCATTAATTATTAATGTATTAACTAACATAATGTAGTTAAGTAACTAATGAACCTTATTGTAAAGTGTTACATAATATACATTAAAAGAATGTATTTAAGTGAGAATAGAAAGTTTTTGTACTCTTAATTATATGTGGTTTACAAAAAATGAAAATGTATTAGTTTAAATTTATATTAAACATAATTTGATCTTAAGAGTGCTTTTTGACCCACTTTATATGTAATTACATCTTTTGTCTTTGAAGTATGGTTAAAGTGTACTGCCAAATTATGAGCATTTATGGGAAACTAAATGTATGGTATACTTATGTCATGTCTCTCGAGAAAAATATCCATTCGATTTTATACCGCTTTATGTGCATTTTATTTTACTGAAACCTATGCTTGTCATGGTCACGGTCTGTTTCACTACATATCCCAGCATCCTTCACCCCACTCACCTGCATGTCATCTGTAATTAACCCTCATCACCCACAGTGTCTGCACCTGCACATCATCTGCACTCACTACTTAAGCTCTCTGTTCCTGCACACGTCATGACAAGCGGCGTCTCGCTGCGTCTCGCTGCGTCTCGCTGCGTCTCGCTGCGTCTCGCTGCGTCTCGCTGCGTCTCGCTGCGTCTCGCTGCGTCTCGCTGCGTCTCGCTGCGTCTCGCTGCGTCTCGCTGCGTCTCGCTGCGTCTCGCTGCGTCTCGCTGCGTTTCCTTGCATCACTTTGAGAGACTACACAGACCTACCTGTTACCCACCGGCCTTCCCATCCTGCTATCTGCTCGTTATCTTGTCCTGTACCTATGATCCTCTTCTGCCTGTTCATCAGTGTCTACGACTGCTGTTCTCACCTGCGCCACCTGTGTTCCTCCATATTCCCTCTGCTTGTAATTAAACTGTTATATACTTTCCATCTGTCCTCGTCTGTGTCCGACGATGCTGTTCTTGTAAATCTCCAAATCATTAAATTAAATTAAATTGTCTGAGATTACTGCGCGTTTTTGTATTCCTCGAAAAGGGCTGATGTATGAAGCTTGTCTGAGTTAGCAACTGTTACCAAGTGGAAGTTATAGCAGCTGAAGTAATAAATTACATTATAAAATATTAAATAGTTCTTTAAAATTGTAATAATGTGACAATGTTACTTTTTTTAACTGTAATTTAGATCATAAATGCAGCCTTGGTGAGCACGAGAGATTTCTTTCAAAATCATTTACAAAAAACACCACCAAACTAACTGTAGTCTAACTGTGTGTGTATATATATATATATATAAAATGTCTGTGTATTAGTAAGTTTGTTGCTGTTCAAACGCATTTGACCACATGAGTATGTACATCCGGCCCGAATGTGTTTTTGACTACCTCTGGAAGTGGTCAAAAGTGGACAAGCTCAAAACACTTTAAGCCCCATTTACACCTGTATTTAGCGTGGTCAACTTGTGATTGAATTGATGAAAATGCATCTTAATACCAGTTGCATACTCGGCAACCATATAAAGGTGCATTCATCAATGTATTAGGACACAAAGAGGAAACATTTATCATTTATAACTGGCAAGATGAAACATTTTACAATAGCAGCTGCATCTTGACCAGACTCTATTCACTGACCTTCAAACTCACATAACCCCTGAAACAACATCACTTGAGTGTATGATGACCTTCTACCCGTCGGTTCCATATGTGAAGGACAAACTACAAAGCAACAACAGCACAGAGGATTTTTTCTTTTCTCATTATCTTTCTCTCTATCTAAATGTAGCTTATCCCTGTAGCTTATTTTTGTACCGGTTACATCCAACACACAGGCCTACTGGAAAAATGTGCCTCTACCTACATTCCAAAACATACCTGAACACAACATTAGAGGTAGTAAAATGCCAACAACTTTCACTCCTTTTCACATAGATTATGGTTAATAAGGCAAATAAGGTTAAAGCCTTATTTGTATTGTTTGAGTTGGTTTTAGTGGAGGAGGTACATTGATTTCAAACATGATAGATCAGTGGTCTCGAACTCAGGCGTCTGTTCTTTGTACCTCGCTTAATACATCTGTGATGATTTGACAGACACCAGATCTTCTAATCGTGATAACCGAACTCTGGCTAATTTGGTTCTTCAAACGAATTTGCGGATTGGATTAAGATATCTGGATTAAATTGTCTGCGATTACTGCGCGTTTTTGTATTCCTTAAAGGGCAGATGTATCGATACTCAAAGCAGCGATTGGCTGGCTGGCATAGTGAGATCATATAATTCAAAAAAAGACACCTGACGAACAACTTCACAAATTTCTGGACCTTTATAAGAAAACAGCAAAGCAACCAAAATGATATAAAAGTTAAATAATAAAAAAATAATAATAAGTTATTGAAAATGAAAATTAATGCATGCACGGCACAGACTGTACACCGTGTGTGAGAATTATCAAGTAATTATTCCCTAACGAATAAATCTGTCAATGAGTAAAACTGGTTGTTAATTATGATAGACTACACAACATTATATCATTATTTGCAAATTTATTTTTAAATCATTATTATTGTCCCTGGTTCACATTAAGGCACTCTTGTAACTCACAGAAAGTAAGATGGTCGCAGTGGCTGGAACCGACTTTAAGCATCTCTTCCACTAAAAAACATGCCATCTAATCCTGTTTACATGACATAAACCTGGTCCTGAGCGGGTTTGAGCTTATGGACCTGTTGCTATGAAGTCCAGGATGAGCGTCAAAGAACTGAACAATCCAAGATCATACCAAATCGTCATCCGTCAAAAGTAGCTAACTGAGTTAGCGATGTATGAAGAACGGACCCCAGTTTCTTTAGTTTCAACTCACCTATCTGAAGGTTTCTGGTAATCCTGAAGACCTTGATTAGCTGTGTTTAACTGACCCTTCGCAAAACCCGCCCCGTTGCTATGCCCGACAAGCGATTCGCTCTCACGCCACACATCATGTTCTCACAGAGTGAAAAATACATGCTGGAGCAAAGAGGACACTAACAACTTATGAAACAGTTTCATATTTAAAATATTGTCATTTTTTTTAAAGAAGTAAGTTTAGTTTGTAAGTTTTTCAAACAATAAATACTGTATAGTGGCTCATTAATGTGTCGTGACAGATCGCTGTTGCTCCTTCAATCCATTTCTTCATACTAGTTCATTTATAGCATCAAATAATCATGAATGGACATTAGAAGGAATGTTGTTTCCACCTCAGAAAGACCTGAGTTAACTAAAGTTAGGGTGCGTTCACACTTGTAGTTCGGTTGGTTTGGTTCGTTCGGTCCGGACCAAAAAACAAAATCAAAACACATAGTCCTGGTCCGCTTAGCGTTCACACTGGCATTTTTAACAGCGAAGCTGAAGTTACCGAACCAAAGGCACAGGGATACGGTCACAACCTGATTGGTCGGCTTTCATGACGTATATTTCTCGACGGAGCTCGCTTACCGAACATTCAAAACAACGCTGTGTGCTGGATTAAACACAAACATTTTATGCTTTATTTTACCAGCTGAGAACTCACGAAGAGCTCATAAAATGTTCAAAACATTCAAAACAGCAGCAGGATTTCCTCCGTTGTACACAGAAACAGAAACTTCACCTCCTCGTTGCTCCACGTTTGCCCTCGACTCATTTTGGATACGCCGATCTTTCCGCGTCGTCAAATCAGCTGACTCGTAGCGTCGCATCTTGTGACATCAGGTCCTGTTTTTGGTTGGTTTACATGTCTTTGGTCCGTGTTGCGTTCATATATCAATCGAACCGCACCAGAGTTCGTTTGGAAGCAGACCGAGACCCATCTTTTCAGCGGTCTCGGTGCGCACCAGGGTTCTGATGGCAGCGTTCACATGTTCAAACGAACTGAGTGATCGCACCAGGGTTCGTTTTAATCCAACCAAACATGACAAGTGTGAACGCACCCTTAGTCTGCTATACTCTCCTGATTGCTTTGTTGGATATAATGCCAGATTTTTAAATCTGAAGCTAAACACACTTTTAGTGCCACTTACTGGACATTTCACTTTGAAAGTGTCACGAAACGTCCAAAAAGTAATGTTGTCGAATTATGTTTATATCTGTTGTCTTCCAACGGCAGCTGCTTTTTTTTATGTGGAGAGGAATATTGTATATTTTGATTCCAAGAGGTCAGGGTTTGGCCATTGCTGGTAGATCACATAATTACACCATTCTGCTGCCAAAAAGCCTCTTTCTCTATTGACAACAATTAGCCGTGTAAATCTGGCATGTCACTTGGTATTATGCGAGTTCTTGAATACATTTCACTGGACATAAATCTGTGGACGTTGTCGACAGTAAACAATAGACTGCTACACTTCCAGTACATTGCTAAAATAATATTGAGGTCATGTCCGTTCTCTTGCCGTTTTAAAACAACCTCTTCCTCATGCCTCTGAGTGAAAGCAGTGATGCAACTCAACAGCTCACACACAGCTGCTGTCCGTGCTGCCCATCGGCTGTTATCTGAGAGGTTGGCGCTTTGACTGCTGTTTGAGGCCAGAAATGGGTTTCACACAATTAAACTTAGGCCCCGTTTACACTACACTTAGTTTTAAAATGCATAATTTTTGCTACGGTCATGCCTATCATTTACACTATGCCTGAGACCCCGTTTTAGTTTGAAAATGCCTGTGTAAACGGAACAAAATGGTGACTTTTGAAAACGATGGCATGGCTGCCCACATTCGCTCCGCATATCTTTGATGAAAAACATGGAGACTGACCTACAGTTGTTTTCAAAATTATTCAACCCCCACTGAAATTGATTGTTTTGGCCGGTTTGACATTGATTTTGATCATTCAGTCATCCTGCTTACAATTAAATCAAAGAGGCACGTGTAGGTCAGACAAATATAACATAACATTTATAATGAAATAACCACAAATGTCTTTTCTCTGCTCACATCATTATCAGTTTTATTCAACCCCCAAGTGACATTCAATCTTAATACTTAGTACAACATCCTTTTACAGTTATAACAGCTTTTAAACGTGAAGCATAGCTTGACACAAGTGTCTTGCAGCGAGCTACGGGTATCTTCGCCCATTCATCATGGGCAAAAGCCTCCAGTTCAGTCACATTCTTAGGCTTGCGCACTGCAACTGCTTTCTTTAAGTCCCACCAGAGGTTCTCAATCGGATTTAAGTCTGGTGACTGCGATGGCCATTTCAAAATGTTCCAGCCTTTAATCTGCAACCATGCTCTAGTGGACTTGGAGGTATGCTTGGGATCATTGTCCTGTTGAAAGGTCCAACGTCTCCCAAGCCTCAGGTTTGTGACGGACTGCATCACATTGTCCTCCAATATCTCCTGGTACTGAAGAGAATTCATGGTACCTTGCACACGCTGAAGCTTCCCAGTACCTGCAGAAGCAAAACAGCCCCAAAGCATGATTGACCCCCCGCCATGCTTCACAGTAGGCAAGGTGTTCTTTTCTTCATAGGCCTTGTTCTTCCTCCTCCAAACATAGCGTTGATCCATGGGCCCAAACAGTTCTAATTTTGTTTCATCAGTCCACAGAACACTATCCCAAAACTTCTGTGGTTTGTCCACATGACTTTTGGCATACTGCAGTCGACTCTTCTTATTCTTTGGAGACAGCAAGGGGGTGCACCTGGGAGTTCTGGCATGGAGGCCTTCATTACGCAGGGTGCGCCGTATTGTCTGAGCAGAAACTTCAGTACCTACATCTGACAAATCTTTTCTCAGTTCCTCAGCAGTCACACGGGGACTTTTCTCCACTCTACGCTTCAGGTAGCGCACAGCAGTCGAAGTCAGCATCTTCTTTCTGCCACGACCAGGTAGCGTTTCAACAGTGCCCTTTGCCTTGAATTTGCGAATGATGCTTCCTATGGTGTCTCTTGGTATGTTTAACATCTTTGCAATCTTCTTATAGCCATTGCCCTTCCTGTGAAGAGTAATCACCTCTTCTCTTGTCTTCCTGGACCATTCTCTTGACTTCACCATGTTTGTAACCACACCAGTAAATGTCTAGAAGGAGCTGAGTATCACAGTCATTTTAAAGCTGCCTAATTGGTGCTTATTAGGCTTTATTGCTGCTCCCTGACATCCACAGGTGCTTTCAATACCTGATTGAAAACACTTCAATGGACCTCTGTTCTTCAGAGTGGTAGTCTTTAAGGGGTTGAATAATTGTGTCAATGAAGAATTCACAAAAGAAACATTTACTACTGTATTACAAAACCAATTGATGTCATTTTAGTTGCATATGCTTCTTTAAGAAGTCCTTGTAGGATTTCATTCTGAATTCAATTACAAATGTACTCTAAATTCTCTAAAACCATTTACAGCATTGGGGGGTTGAATAATTTTGAACACAACTGTACAATCTTTGCTAGCTTTGTTGTCATTTTTAACCGCAGTTATGATACTGCGGCTACCCTGCAACTGTTTACACTTGTATGCGCATAAACGGTCATGTGACATGCGTTTTTGGTTATGTAGAGTGAAACGTCAGTGTACACTCAAAAAAAATTATTTTTCGATGTTGTTCGCTTTATTTAAACAACTTATTTTGATTCAACGCCATTGTTTTAGATTTCTGGTTCAAACGTGATCGCTTCATGTTAAATTGACTTGATATGATTACTTTTTGACTTAACTTGATGATTTTGTGTTAAAATAACATGTTTCAATCAAGTAAACTCAACCAGGACTCTCACTTCCCATCATGCTTTGCAAAGCAGCTGAACTGGGAGAGTAAATGTTGAAATAAAGTGTTATTTTAAACAGTTTTTCGCAAGATGAGAAAATGGAGAGATTTTTACTGTGTACTGTTCGATTATGTTGATATTTAAACGTTTCTGTCATGTTAATGGTTTTGGGGTTACCATTGTGGTGAAGTGTTGAGCATGAGCATAATGCTAATCACATCAATAGTTAAATGATTAAACCAAACAAGTAGTATTAATTATAGGACTAATTGCAAATTTCTAATTAAAATGACATCTATTCATTCTAGTTAGTTAACATGTTTGATTCTAATGGTATAATAGTATAATTATAAAGTAAAAGTAGAATTTTTTTGAGTGTAGACGAGGATCGTTTTTATTTTAAAATGCCATTTTAAGACGAAAATGCACTAGTGTAAACAGGGCCTTGGTCAGAGTTTTTAAGTTTTTAAAGAGTTTTTAAGTATTTGATTGTTTTCAAGGTTGATTATATGCGAGTTCTTGATATTAAATCGAAATACTTTTTGTTGTTGTTTTTGAAGTTGATCTTTCCACTAGTTATAAATGTGTTTCTGAGTTGATTGTTGAGTAGATGTTATTTATGAGTTGAATTGAGTTTTTTTCTTTTTTTTTTTTTTTTCAGTTGAGATATGTTTTTACAGAACTCTTGATTTGATTTGGGGTTTGTTCCAGAGAGTGCTGTTGCAGCAGTATAACTGTGTTCCAGCTTTCTCCTCTGAGTCCTCTTCGGAATGGACAAGCCGTCTGGATTGAGCAGAAATAGATTGGTGTGAGACAAAGAGCAGGCAGGTGGGAGTTTTCTGCTTAGGCAGAAACTCTGAGCTACAGGGGGGAAATGATTAAAAACACAACCTCTTAAACCTCCTGAACTTTAGACTGAGTCTGCTGAGCATACCTTTTGAGTAAAAATTTGATTTGACTCATCTGATCAAATCATTCATTTTTTCAATCATGCATTATTATAACATTTTACCACTCAGTGGACGAATTTGGTCTTGCTTTAAACCTGAAGTTCAATTTTTTTCCCCCAAAGCTGCTACTAGATAAGCTTAGTGATTGTTATAACATAGTAGTGAACTATAATAACGTAAAATGTGTTGTTATTATACCAGTTAAGCACACATTTTCACACAAAGATTGCATTTCATACAAAATGCTGAAACTAACGCCTCTCCCGTAGCACATGGACATCCATGAAGTCTGAACTTTTCTTGACGGGTGACAATCCACTTGCGCTTAACAGGTTTGGGGAAAATTCTGCTTCATCGATTTTGAAATCTTGTCTTGGCGACAATTAAAAGTACTTTAAATGTTAAATAATGTTCTTGTAAAAATGTGATTATGATGTAAGTATTGTTGACAGCAATTACTCAGCTGAGACACACACTGGAGGAATGCTTGAAGCAGTCAGCTTTTTCTGACTCAAAATTCGGTTACTTGGATACAATAAATGTCAGTTTTCATCAGCTAAATTTATGAAGTAAATTATTGCTGATGGTGCAACTCTTTCCTTATGGTCATCAAAACCAAAAGAAGTAATTGGTCATCAAAGCTCTAACGTTTGCAATTTAAAACAATTATTCCCATCAGCTCTGGATTGTTTTTGAGAGCTTGAGATGGTTGTAAATAATGTGCCTAGACAACAAATGTTGATTTGCATTGCTAATACGAGTTTTAAATTGACACAGATTAATTTTATTTGAAGAATGTGTTTACGCATACAGTTTCCATCCTTCATGGAATTCGGCTGAAATAACTCTATGCTCTGGCAGCCAATTAGAGCAGACCACCGAAATGATGTGCCATTTCCTGTTTTGTATGCTAAGACATGGATGTTGTTTCGCCAATGTGTTAAAAGCATCTTTCCACACCCTGTTTTATTCAGTTTTTCAAAATTGTAAAGATAAGACAGTAATAACATAAATAAATTACGGCTTGTAACGAGAGTTGCAGTGAGAACCCAAGTGCAGTTTATTTAAATCCCAATGTGAACCAATACAAAATAAACTCTATTAATTTTTAGCAATATATATATATATATATATATATATATATATATATATATATATATATATATATATATATATATATATATATATATATATAGGTGAGTTTCATAGTTAAGTCAAGAAGTCTTATTTTGCTAAAAATTAATAAAGTTTACACACACATAATAACCTAACAAAACACACCTGGAAGCAATGAACACAATGAACCAATGACAAAACATAACTGAGAAACACATGACATGAACAACCAATCAGAATATGGCACATAAGACTATGGAAGCACTAGACATGATCACATGAGGGCAAGGAATCACATGACAAGAGAACTTACAATTAAAAGACATGAAACTATAAAAGTAGTTAAGTAGTAGTAAATCTGAATGAAATTATGCAGCTTTTTCACTTCAACGTCCTTTTCTTCACTTTCTATAACTGTGGCAATTCAGGAGCTAATAAATGCTAACAAGCGCAAATATATGTGTTTATAAGAATAATCGGTCTCAAATTCAAACTCAAAAGATGCACTTGCAGGACTATCACTAAACGCATTTGCTAAACATAATGATTGTTTTGCTTTCTAGAGCAATATGATATGGTGGTTATTACATAGTTATTACACAATTTAAAATGTGTAATTACATAGATAATACATGCAAACGACTGCCCACAAATGTATTTAAAACAATAATCTGTCTCAAAATTAAGACGTGTGCAACCAAACTGTGCATCTATTATTGTGACAGAGATTTAACCAGAAGATTAAAAAAAAGACAATTCTAAAACTTTATGAATTACTGTGATAATAAGACTAAAGTAAATGCTTTGGCAATTAACAGTTAATTTTCTGTGATTGTGTGAACATCTCCCTGCAATTCTCGAAATGCCACTGTTTTGCTTTGATGGCTGATGAATATTTATAAATATGGACGATCAGATTGATTGGTTCTTGGATGTGAATTGGATGATGGTGCTCCAGGTGGTGACTAAATTTACAGGCTGAAATTCTCATGTATATATGGAGATCCTTCACGTAGTAAATGAGGAGAATCGAAAGGATTACTCATCCGACGTGTCTTGCCATTGTAAGTCACTCTAAATCAATTAACTCTGAGTATCTGTCAAAGAAGGAAGAGAATTAAACAGCACTACATATCCCATTAAACTTTATCGAAGTCTGTTCACTCAGGAGTGTAGCAGTGGCTTAGCTCTCCACACTACTGAGTCGTCAATCTAGATATCGTGCTCTTTGAGCATAATGTTGGTACACTCAGGGCCTTTATTATGTGACAGTCACCTTGCTTGTGTGTTGGGTTTTAAACACATTTCCTCGAGCACGCAATCGCCGTTGAATAATGAAGTGAATTGAATCCAAGCTCTTTCCTAATCCCCCGTGGAGAGAAATGGTTCTCTCGGCTCTGCAGTTAAACCCCACATAGAGAAGAGAGGGGATTTATGCTCTTAATGCTTATTGTAGCCCAAGAGTCTTGTGACTGAATGTGATTGTGAGTCTTTCAATTCAAGGAGGGACTCAGTGAGAGACACTTACATGTGCAAGTTTAACATCGCAACAATGTTAAACATTTATTTCTTTTTATTTCTATTCTTCAGTGGAGGACAACAGTTCTTTCCATTCAATGTTAGTTCATAGTGACCACAGAACAAAGACCAAAACAAAACTGTTGCATGTCTCTGTGTTCTGCACTCTGTTTCATAGGTCACATGTGTTTCTTGTTGATTTTCCCTGCACTCCTTAGTTGCTATAGTTACCGTCATTATGAGTTCATTCATGTCAAGGTGTTTGTGATCCATTAGTCTCGTCGTCTCCTTGTGTTCGTTGTATTTAAGCCCTGTGTTTCTTTCAGTCCCTTGTCCTGCGTCATTGTTCGTTAATGGTGTTGTGTTTATGCTCTGTGTATTTCTCTTGGTGCTTTATTAAAGTTCTATGTTACGACTTCCTTCGTCACACCCATAACAGATACCATGGAAGTACCATAAAATACACCATAAGTGTATACATTCCAAGACATCTGAACTCTGAATATCTGAATATCTGTGTGCGATCAACAGACTGAAATTTCGGTCATTAATCAATAATAACTGTTTTTTTTGTTTTTACATGGAACGTGGTGGCCGAGAGAGCCCAACATGCTGCAACTGAAGAAAACATGCAAATAGAAAAAAACACCAGCAAATTAAGAAACGTCTTCATCAGTTTGACAAGTGCTGCAAATACTCGCATCACAAACAAATACAGAAATCCAGCTACAAATACTAACAACACAACCAACTACAGAAATGCACAGCAATTACTCACAACGTAACCAGATACAGAAACACATGGCAAAATACAGAAATGCACGGCAAATACTCACAACCCAACCAAATACAGAAACACCTGGCAAATAATCACAACCCAACCAAAAACAGAAACATGCAGCAAATACACACAGCACAATCAAACACAGAAATGTGCTGCAGTGACTCACAATGCAACCAAATACAGAATTGCACTGCAAATACTCACAACTCAAGCAAACACAGAAACGCACTGCAAATACTCACAACTCAAGCAAACACAGAAACGCACTGCAAATACTCACAACTCAAGCAAACACAGAAATGCACTGCAAATACTCACAACTCAAGCAAACACAGAAACACACTGCAAATACTCACCACTCAAGCAAACACAGAAATGCACTGCAAACACTCACAACTCAAGCAAACACAGAAACGCACTGCAAATACTCACAACTCAAGCAAACACAGAAATGCACTGCAAATACTCACAACTCAAGCAAACACAGAAACGCACTGCAAATACTCACAACTCAAGCAAACACAGAAATGCACTGCAAATACTCACAACTCAAGCAAACACTGAAACACACTGCAAATACTCACAACCAAACCAAATACAGAAACGTGCTTATAATACTCACAACGCACATATAATCAGGGTGTTAATATCAACAAAAAACTCACCTTTCAGATCACCGGCAACACCACTGATGAGCAGACAATGAATAATAAACCACATATGTACTGCTGCAAATACTCACAATGCAACCAAATACAGAAACACGCTGCAAATACTCAAACAAGTGATGAACCTTGTTTGAGTATTTGCAGCGTGTTTCTGTATTTGGTTGCGTTGTGAGTATTTGCAGCATGTGTGTTGTCAAACTGATGTTTTCTTAATCTTCTGGTGCGTTTTCTATTTGTATTTTTTATTTGTTTGTTTTTGTTTCTTACAGCGCATTGAACTCTCTCAGCCACCTTGAAACTTTTATTGAATCTGAAGAAAATTTGCATGTGTTTGCATATGTGTTTTTGTTGAGTATTTGATACATACATTTTTGTATAATATTTAATACATCAGGTTTTTTATCTCTCATATAGTATGATGTTGTAAAACATAGAGTTCACACTTGAGAAGGCAAAAACACCTTAATTTTATTAACACTTTGTCATTGCTAAGTTCTTGCATAGCATAAATAGCAGCATACTGTCAGATGTATGTCGCCGTCATGTGTAGTTCAGTCTTGTCATGTTTAGATTAGTCGTGTTTCCTGTCATTGTCTGCACCTGTCCACATCATTAGTTGATCCCTATCACCTGTCCTTCATTTAGTCTTCTGTGTATTTAAGTTCCCGTCTGTGTATTCATCCCTGTCGGTCGTTGTTTGTGCCACGCACTCTGTACGTGTCTGCCCTGTCTTTGGAATAAACCTGTTTGTTATTCGTCAACCTCGTCTCCCATCTTCCTGTCTTCCGCCGAGCGTTACACATACAGCTTTGGAACGACATAATGATGAGTAAATAATGCCTGATTTTCATTCTTGGGGAGGCTATTTCCTTAAAACCCTGCGGTGCTGCATAATTTGTATTGACTAGCGTTAAATATTTGTGTCCAGTTGATAACTCAATATTTCACTGCCTCTGAGTGTCCACACATGGTTAACCAATTGTGTGAGATTAAGCATGTGAGCTAACAAGTTTTTTCCACAGGGAACCTTTCAGAGATTCTCTGCTGATAGAGAGATGCAGTTGTTTCCAGTCAATCCATTTCTCTTTCTTTTAATCTGAATTTATGAATCAAGTGATCAATTATAAGTCCAATGTCACCATTAATACTAAACTTTAGGGTCCTTAAGGATCCAGATTGCACTTTATGTCCTTCGTACTACATTGTATAGCTTTTTAAGTGTCCTTCCTTTAAGTTTGAGACAGTTTAAAAGAGTGCTGCTTGCCTTGATCGCTGCAGTAATTCCCATCACATTGTGGTGCCTGAAGGTTGCAGGTAAATCTGAAAGAAACAAACTGGGCCTCCACAGGCAAAACATTGCCATGGTGATGCGTAACTACAAAACGAGGAAAAAGAAAGACATCATGTTCTTTGAAAGATTCATGAATTTGTCATCCGTGTCTTGAATAACTGTAGGAACAGGGACATATGATTACAATTAACTAGTTTCACATTTGGAGAAGAAAGGATATATATTGCTTTAAAAACACTGTACAATATTTCAGCTATGTTGGATTGAATATAACAGAAGACATTCTGAAGAATGAGTCTAACAAAGATATAAATTGGTGATTTGGTCCAAGTGGTTTACGTTGTTGTGGTCAAGAAGATTTGGCTAGCCTAATCAGTACCCATCCAGGACTATAACTACCCAACTACCTACCTAACTAACAGTTTATAGATCATAACCAATTTATAGATCACAGCCTTTGCCGTATGATAAGCGCAGGGCTGGGTATGTTACTTTTAAAATGTATTTCACTACAGATTACAAAATACATGCTTTAAAAAGTCATTTGTAACGTATTTCGTTACTTTACTCAAGTTTAGTAACTTAATCTAAATACTTTAGAATACTTTGGAATACTTTTACTGAATACTTTTGAATACTAATAAGTGTGGAACAAACACAAAAAAGGTCATTGCAAGTTTTTATGTCACAATTCTGACTTTTTCCCTCAGAATTGTGTGATTTAAAGTTGCAATTACGAGTTATGAAGTCAGAATTATGAGATATAAACTCGCAATATTGAGAAAAGTCAGAATTATGAGATATAAACTCACATACTAAATTCACAATTGCAAGAAAAAAGTCAGTATTGCAAGTTTATATCTCCGAATTCTGACTTTATAACTTAAAATTGTGAGTTTAAATCTCGCAATTCTGAGAAAAAGAAGTCAGAATTGTGAAATGCAAACTCACAATTGTGAGGGGAAAAGAAAATTGTGAGAAAAAGTTTCAGTGACGAGTGAATTATAAAATGACTCACAAAACATGAAAACAGTGGAAAACATGAAACTTAACTCCGCTTTTTCAGACGGTCAGAGTCAGAGAATCACCAATCGCTGTTTAAATGACATTAAAACTCAAAGTAATCACTTTGGTAATCTAAAACACTTTTCAGATGTAACTGTAATCTGATTACCACCCATTTAAAATGTAACTGTAATGAAACACAGTCTCATAAAATCAGAAATAGACATTTGATATAGAGTGCAATGAAGCAGGACAATTAATAAATTTAATATAATTACAAATGTGTCTATGATACACCTCTATGTACTTGAAGCTTTCGACTCACGCAGTGTATTAATCTTTGGTTTGCATAAATGACATACGAAAGTGTCTTTACTGATCAATTCATGTGAAATATCAACAGATGATCTCTTTGCATTGCAGCTTTTGGTCATGCTACACGGCCACTTGCTGGAAAATGTTAGCTACGAGAAAAGCTGCAGTTTTAAAAGCTACTTAGCTACTGCCAAGCTACTGAAAAAAAAATTTAGGGTTAGTTCACCCAAACATTTTAATTCTGTCATTACTTACTCATCTTGTTGTTCCAAACCCAAAACACATTCATTCATCTTAGTAACGCAAATGAAAATGTTTTTGGTGAAATCCGCACATTTTCCGTTCCCCTATTGAAAGCAACTAAGTAAAGACATCATTAAAATAGTCCATGTCACTACACTCCCCAACACTGCTAACTAACTAACTGTCTGTCTATCAAATTATACATATTTGTATGTTAACAAAATAATAGTGTGGCTCTTTTTTCTATTATCTTTGTTTTTCACAGAGTAGAGAACATTCAGTAAACGACAGATAAACTCCAAATAATTTGATAACCTAATGAAACTTTATAGAGTATAAGATGGCTGCTCAGAGATTCGGCCTTCGAGTGTACAGAGAAGGCTTTTATAGAGGTCAATGTAACTGCACTGAAACCTTTCAAATATGCATTGTTGTGGTATTTTACAGGAAGTCAGTGAAATGTAACAATATTTAAGGATCATGACTTTATAGAGTGACAGATATATACTTTCAGATGAACATATGCAAAGTTCAGCATCCTAACTTGCTGGAAAGACTTCCGAAGAATGCCAAAGCACATGTACTTGTGTCGCATTGTGTAGCAATGAGGAATTCGATGACAAGGAATAAATTCAAAATAAAGTCTGTAACAGTAATCCACTGAACAGTGAAGCAAACACACTATATGGCATGTGACTGGACAAAAGAGAAAACAGAGCAACTTAAAAATAACAACAACTAAGGAGTGGCAGGAAAACTAGACAAAGGAAACCAGAGCCGTTTCTCAGTATGTGTTCTTGTCTGTACTGGCCCAAGTACTGCTCCAATTCAAAGTTCACATCTAGCCAAGTATAGTTCAAATTCACGGATGCGTTCTTGATCTGCCCTTTTTATCGCACATGCATCGAGAGGTGACTTAAGACAGCCAGATATCCCAGAATGCATCTCACACCAACCAGTGAGCGTCAATAGTAGAGGAGAAAACACGCGTAATTTAAAAAATAAAACTTGCTGTGTCAGGAACTGTAGTTTTAAGAGTTTTTCAGGTGAGGATAGTTGTTTAAAGGTAAATTCTGTGGTTTATTAATAAAGATAGTTTATTTAAAAGTTTGTTAGTTGTGGGATCCAGGGTCCAGCTGTTCCAAACTAATCTGACCCGCTGTAAAGTAAAAAAGAGATTTTGGTGCCATGAAATAATCCCCAAACAGCTGTAAATTTCAAACAAAAATATTATATTTAATTCAAAATGTTTTTTTATATCACTGTTTGTAAATTACATTGACACAATCACAAGAGATGAACCAGTCAAAAGTTCTTTGCAAGCGAACGGAAAGTTTCTCGGGTGAACTCTACGTGGAAATTTTTCGAGAGAACGCAAAAGCATTTTTTTTCCCCCCATCTCATATTCTTTCTATCACCATGCACCTTTAGGGGGTCCGTAGAGCACTATAAATCCAGATTTGGAAATCTGAAAAAGGGTGTGTGTGGATCAGGGTGATCCAATCCAATTTTGCTTTGAAAAACTTGCACGAAAGTAAGATGGATTACCTGATCCTGGATAGCAAAACTTTGAATTTTGAAATTCGGATCATTCTGATCCAGATAATATCTATTATTATAGCCTTTCAGTAACCAACTGTAAAGCAATAAAATAATCCCCAAATATCTGAAAATATCAAACAAAATTATTAAAAAGTTTCTTGGGTGTATGCTACACAGAACATGAGATATAATTCATCTTGTGTTTATCTATCTTTGGTCTTCGGAATGTATAATTCGTTGCCTGGCAAATCAATTTGGCTGAGGGCAAAGTGAAGTTTCACAATTTTATATATTAAAGGCTATTAAACTTTACTGTTGTAGCCTACTAGAACGCCGGCGTTGTACGTTTGACTGAATCGTTTGCTTTATTTCTTATTGTATAACTTCTTATACTTTTACTTTTTTAATGGCTATTATTGATCCTTAAAACTGCTATTTAGCAAAAAGAGACAAGGTAATGTTATATGTCATATTTAATTTTATTACAGTGACGATAATTACATATGCACACATCACCTGAGCCATATTGTTATGATTCGTCACTCGAAGTAGGATCCATAAGAAGGCTTTATTAAGAAGGGGTTGTCAGACAGGCAAAGTTCAAACAACAGCAAACCGGAATGGCAGAGGATAGGTAGAATCGTGATCGTGATACAGGCAGAGGGTCAGTTCAGGCAGATATCAATCACAGAATAATGTCCAGGCAGAAAGAACAAGGCGGGAAAGAGTCATAACAATAATCTAACAGGGTCAATAACAGAAAGGCAAACACTGATAATAACGCTCAGAAATGCAAAGCATAGTAGTACAAGACTTCGCAACATGTACTAGGCCGAATGCCTCTTAAATAGTCCAGGTAATACGCTGCAGCTGGCTGGGGTGATCAGTGCCAAGGTACGGGGCTTCTGGGAAATGTAGTATGTGGGTGTGTGAGTGTGTGTCCGTATTCTGGCGAGGGCGCCCTCTGATGGCCAGAGGAGGGAATCACAGAGTTCATCTCTGTTACACGTTAAATTTTTTTAAAATGAAAAAGAAAAGAGGCAGGGTTGTGTTTTATATTTCATTTTATTGTTAATATACAGTACTGTGCAAAAGTTTTAGGCAGGTGTGAAAAAATGCTGTAAAGTAAGAATGCTTTCAAAAATAGACATGTTAATAGTTTATATTTATCAATTAACAAAATGCAAAGTGAGTGAACAGAAGAAAAATCTACATCAAATCAATATTTGGTGTGACCACCCTTTGCCTTCAAAACAGCATCAATTCTTCTAGGTACACTTGCACACAGTTTTTGAAGGAACTCGGCAGGTAGGTTGGCCCAAACATCTTGGAGAACTAACCACAGTTCCTCTGTGGATTTAGGCAGCCTCAGTTGCTTCTCTCTCTTCATGTAATCCCAGACAGACTCGATGATGTTGAGATCAGGGCTCTGTGGGGGCCATACCATCACTTCCAGGACTCCTTGTTCTTCTTTACACTGAAGATAGTTCTTAATGACTTTCGCTGTATGTTTGGGGTCGTTGTCATGCTGCAGAATAAATTTGGGGCCAATCAGATGCCTCCCTGATGGTATTGCATGATGGATAAGTATCTGCCTGTACTTCTCAGCATTGAGGATACCATTAATTCTGACCAAATCCCCAACTCCATTTGCAGAAATGCAGCCCCAAACTTGCAAGGAACCTCCACCATGCTTCACTGTTGCCTGCAGACACTCATTCGTGTACCGCTCTCCAGCCCTTCGGCGAACAAACTGCCTTCTGCTACAGCCAAATATTTCAAATTTTGACTCATCAGTCCAGAGCACCTGCTGCCATTTTTCTGCACCCCAGTTCCTGTGTTTTCGTGCATAGTTGAGTCGCTTGGCCTTGTTTCCACGTCGGAGGTATGGCTTTTTGGCCGCAAGTCTTCCATGAAGGCCACTTCTGACCAGACTTCTCCGGACAGTAGATGGGTGTACCAGGGTCCCACTGTTTTCTGCCAATTGTGAGCTAATGGCACTGCTCGACATCTTCCGATTGCGAAGGGAAGTAAGCATGATGTGTCTTTCATCTGCTGCAGTAAGTTTCCTTGGCCGACCACTGCGTCTACGGTCCTCAACGTTGCCTGTTTCTTTGTGCTTCTTCAAAAGAGCTTGGACAGCACATCTGGAAACCCCTGTCTGCCTTGAAATTTCTGCCTGGGAGAGACCTTGCTGATGCAGTATAACTACCTTGTGTCTTGTTGCTGTGCTCAGTCTTGCCATGGTGTATGACTTTTGACAGTAAACTGTCTTCAGCAACCTCACCTTGTTAGCTGAGTTTGGCTGTTCCTCACCCAGTTTTATTCCTCCTACACAGCTGTTTCTGTTTCAGTTAATGATTGTGTTTCAACCTACATATTGAATTGATGATCATTAGCACCTGTTTGGTATAATTGTTTAATCATACACCTAACTATATGCCTACAAAATCCCTGACTTTGTGCAAGTGTACCTTGAAGAATTGATGCTGTTTTGAAGGTAAAGGGTGGTCACACCAAATATGGATTTGATTTAGATTTTTCTTCTGTTCACTCACTTTGCATTTTGTTAATTGATAAATATAATCTATTACCAAGTTTATTTTTGAAAGCATTCTTACTTTACAGCATTTTTTCACACCTGCCTAAAACTTTTGCACAGTACTGTACATATAGTGAAGATAACTAATTTAAAACAAACTAAAAGTCCATGAACACGAAACCAAGATGCTGAATATATAATAACTGAATAACTGTGACATGACTTTTTCCATAATTCTCACCAAATATGCTTTACTGTCATGATTTTTATTTATTTATGTTTGCTTGGGCCTCTGAGGGTTACATTTACATTATAATTCAAACTGATTTGTCTGATATATATACAGGGAGTGCAGAATTATTAGGCAAATGAGTATTTTGACCACATCATCCTCGTTATGCATGTTGTCTTACTCCAAGCTGTATAGGCTGGAAAGCCTACTACCAATTAAGCATATTAGGTGATGTGCATCTCTGTAATGAGAAGGGGTGTGGTCTAATGACATCAACACCCTATATCAGGTGTGCATAATTATTAGGCAACTTCCTTTCCTTTGGCAAAATGGGTCAAAAGAAGGACTTGACAGGCTCAGAAAAGTCAAAAATAGTGAGATATATTTCAGAGGGATACAGAAGTCTTAAAATAGCCAAGCTTCTGAAGCGTGATCATCGAACAATCAAGTGTTTCATTCAAAATAGTCAACAGGGTCGCAAGAAGCGTGTGGAAAAACCAAGGCGCAAAATAACTGCCCGTGAACTGAGAAAAGTCAAGCGTGCAGCTGCCAAGATGCCACTTGCCACCAGTTTGGCCATATTTCAGAGCTGCAACATCACTGGAGTGCCCAAAAGCACAAGGTGTGCAATACTCAGAGACATGGCCAAGGTAAGAAAGGCAGAAAGTCGACCACCACTGAACAAGACACACAAGCTGAAACGTCAAGACTGGGCCAAGAAATATCTCAAGACTGATTTTTCTAAGGTTTTATGGACTGATGAAATGAGAGTGAGTCTTGATGGGCCAGACGGATGGGCCCATGGCTGGATTGGTAAAGGGCAGAGAGCTCCAGTCCGACTCAGACGCCAGCAAGGTGGAGGTGGAGTACTGGTTTGGGCTGGTATCATCAAAGATGAGCTTGTGGGGCCTTTTCGGGTTGAGGATGGAGTCAAGCTCAACTCCCAGTCCTACTGCCAGTTTCTGGAAGACACCTTCTTCAAGCAGTGGTACAGGAAGAAGTCTACATCCTTCAAGAAAAACATGATTTTCATGCAGGACAATGCTCCATCACACGCGTCCAAGTACTCCACAGCGTGGCTGGCAAGAAAGGGTATAAAAGAAGAAAATCTAATGATATGGCCTCCTTGTTCACCTGATCTGAACCCCATTGAGAACCTGTGGTCCATCATCAAATGTGCGATTTACAAGGAGGGAAAACAGTACACCTCTCTGAACAGTGTCTGGGAGGCTGTGGTTGCTGCTGCACGCAATGTTGATGGTGAACAGATCAAAACACTGACAGAATCCATGGATGGCAGGCTTTTTAGTGTCCTTGCAAAGAAAGGTGGCTATATTGGTCACTGATTTGTTTTTGTTTGGTTTTTGAATGTCAGAAATGTATATTTGTGAATGTTGAGATGTTATATTGGTTTCACTGGTAAAAATAAATAATTGAAATGGGTATAAATTTGTTTTTTGTTAAGGTGCCTAATAATTATGCACAGTAATAGTCACCTGCACACACAGATATCCCCCTAAAATAGCTAAAACTAAAAACTAAAACTTCCAAAAATATTCAGCTTTGATATTAATGAGTTTTTTGTGTTCATTGAGAATATGGTTGTTGTTCAATAATAAAATTAATCCTCAAAAATACAACTTGCCTAATAATGTATGTATGTTATAATATAAAGAAAAATGACAAAGTGTGAATAGCTGTAGTAAAGGTTCAATGTTGAATTAAGTTGAAAAGTATCTATTGATTTTTAACTAATTCTGTGAGAAAAAAAGATACTCTAGTAAACTGAATCAGCACATGTTCTTTGTTTCAATTCATTCTTCTCTATGGCCGTCTTTTTATCCCTCTGTAATTAGCTTCAGCCTGACTTCACTGAGGTGAAAATGAATGTTAAAAAGATATTTTTTTTCTCCTGCTGAACAATCTGTGTGTTTCACATTGATGTAGTGAGATTTCACTCAAAGCTGCTAAATTGATTCCTGCCTTACTGAAAGAGTCTCAAGAACATTCTTCTCAATAGACCATGGATTCAGATCAGTGCTTCTCAACCGGTGTTGCTTCAGGACCCAGATTTCACATTGGACAAATGTTTTGTTTGTTTGTTTGTGTATGTGTGTGTGTGTGTATGTGTTTGTGTACTTGTTTTTCTTACATTGTGGGGACCAAATGTCAAGTTTGTACAGTTTGTACAGTATAAAAACCATTACGCCTATGGAAAGTCCCCACAAAAAACAACTCTGTGTGTATTTGATTTCTGCAAGCAATAAAGCAATGCACAAAATACATTTTGGTACTTTTTATTATTATTATTATTATTAAAGGAATATTCCTGATTTAATACAATTAAAGCTCAGCTGACATTTTCTATATATATATATATATATATATATATATATATATATATATATATATATATATATATATGTGTGTGTGTGTGTGTGTGTGTGTATATATATATATATATATATATATATATATATATACACACACACACACACACACACACATTACAGTATCAGAAATCATTTAAGTGACAATTTATTCAGCAGTTAAGGAGTCAGAACCAAATATGTGTTGTGCACAAGTTTTATTAACTAAATCACAAACACATAACTAACTAACAAACACATACATACACACAAATCACACGCACATAGGTAAAAGGGGAAGTGAGAGTGAAACCGGTAATGGGAACAGGAAGTGGAGTTAAGTCAACGACCCGGAAGGAATAATTCATTACAAAGCTCCTTTGATAACAAAGGAGGTTCACAACTTTAACTAAGTAGCAGCAATATAGTATATCATACAATACTTACATTCTGCCTCAGAGATATGTTGCAGTAGAAATTCCAGAGTTCGGTCCGATGGTGCTGAAGTTGCAATCGATGTCCTCTGTGTTGAATGAAGGAAGGAATACAAACTTGCATGGTTGCCTCAGTGGGAATGCATCCTTCTCTCTCTCTCCTCTGTAAGCACATGAGAGGCTGTTATTTATGTATATAGTTATTTAAGTAATTACCATTATGCCACAAATGCTGTCTTGAGCTTAATTTGTTCTGAACTATACTGAATTATTCCTTTAATGTATTTATTGTAGTCTGGGTTCTATTTTCTATCATAATGGTGTTATATAATCTATCAGTATTTGTCTAATTTGGCTAGTTTCTAAATAATGACAGATGAATTTGCGTTACATTTTACTCGGACACACAACTGTTGACATCAACAACAAAATATAGTTGTGAGTCTCAACCCACCAGATCAGAAGTGCTGCTATAGCTCTTGACGATATGCATTGTGGTTTTGCTGATTAGTTTTTATATGGTCGAATTCTCTTAATCCAGCAAACATCAACAAATCTCATAAGGGTGATTTTTTGTATTTAAATAAAGAAACATTAGTGTTTGCCTACTGTGGAGCATGAAGCAAGCACATTATCTGCATCATTATAATGTAAGGGGGGAAATCGATGTGCCCCCATGTGCCTCAAAGGAACCAAAGAAGAAGCAAAAAAACGCACTAACCCATGTCACACACACCGTTGCGCAAACAGCACTGAACGCATAAGAGGGCTCATTCACAAGTGTCTGTGCTTCTCCAGATACTGTTTGCTATGTAAATTGCCATTGTTGTTATTACAGTGGTAATTAGCTCGAGCAGAGAGTGTGAAATAAAAGCTAGAGCCACAAACACGCAAGACTGACAGCTGACAATATTCCCACACCCTCCAGTTTATGACTAACACTCTTATTTGCAGTTATGCATCCCTTTGCAATCGAACCTTTACATTTATAGGAGTAATAAAGAGAGGATTTGTTTTTGTTTACTCTAGTGCTTCTCACATTTGATAAGTGGGATTACCTATGTGCCTGGTGTTCTCACTGGCATGCATGTACATCTGTCTGTTTTTTATTTTATTTTAAGGTCATTCTTCCATTTATGGAAGTCTTGTAGGTTGTGACACTTTCTATTATCAGCAGGGCAGTGCATACACAGGCGCAGACATACACACACACACACACACACACACAATCCTCAAGGATTGCAATTTTCTCAGCCATTTCACTCACAAGCCCTCTAAAACACTGTCATCACTGGCATTGGATAGTTCCTATCAGTCTTTTTGTTTAAGCGAGGTCATCCTAGGTGTGTTATCTCATGTCTTCCGCACATAAGCGCTGTGAATCATTTCAGTGACCATTTTACAGGTTGTAGCATTTACAATGTGTGTATAAGCTTTACCAGCCTGGCTCATTAATATGAATAATTACATTCACATTGTTTTTTTAAATTGTGTTTTTAAATGGCTGGCTTTAAAATAAGATATCCTAAAATATAATGATTATAGATATTTTTCAAAGCTGCGTATATATATATATATATAATATAATATAAATAAATAATCACACAATTTTCTGTAAGTAATCGCATTGGAGTTATATTGGATATATATGAAAAAGCTATTGAAAATTTCAACATTGATTAAGCTTTAAAAAATAACTTTTAATTTAAGTGAACTTAAAACAATTTAGTTGTGACCTTCCCTATGACTAACAGGTAGGAAATATACAGAAATTGAATAAAGTTGGCCTCCGAGGTCAATAAAGGACAGGCAGATAACTGCCTCTTTGGCCAATGTGGAACAGGCAGAGTAGGTGGGAGGCAGGGCAGGAACATCAAAGACATCATTATTTTTGTGCTGTGCAATGAAACTGGTTCGGTGCAGGACGACAAAATAGACCTGTTCACTCTACACTCTTTTAAATTTATTAGGGGTGCAGAGTTCAGCACAATTACATCGGCCTTTGTCGAACAGACAGTCCAGTCCAGTCCAGTCCATCCCCTCAGATTCCTCTAGCACTACCTCGGTGACGGACAATGTTGCCGTGGGCAATAGGTTCAGGATCCAGGACGATTTTATGCTCAAGCTGCAGCTCTGGCGTTGGTGTTGTGGTGGGCACAGGCTACATGTCTCCATTAACTCTAGCATGACCATTAAGGTTGTTGCTGATGGAGCAAAGTGTAGACTGTGGTCTGGTGATCCTTCAGCTTGGGTGATCCACAGTGAAAGAGGACCCAGTCTATGACCTCCTGGAAGCTAGGCTGTCTCCGTAAATATGTCTTGGGATATGACTGTAACCATAGTTCCCTGAGAAGGGAATGAGACACTGCATCAATGACGCTTTGGGAACGCCTCTGCGTGGTTGCGTCTGAAGCACTTGTGTCAAGTAGTCGCCCTCTGAAGTCCAGCACTTCTGGCATTAGGGCTTTTCTTTGGCTGAGAATGCCGTCCAGGTTCCCAATCTTTCTAAGGGGGACTTTGGGAAGCAACAGTCTACTTTATACAAGGAGCTTGTTAATGGCTGGGGCTGCTCCGCCCAGCATACATTGGACGATGCTGTGACAGGAAAGAGAGCATATATAGATATACATTTAAAATATATTTTTAATTGAGAACTGAAAAATCGAGCTGAAAAGGGTTTAATCCACGGTCTTGAATTCACATGGTGAAGATCGGCAAAGAATGGAAGGCCTCGATGTGGAAGTTGCAATGCTGACGACAGGAAAGCTGAGCGCCCTGTCTCTCAACCAGCCATATAATGTTTCACTTAGCCACAGGCTGAGTTAAATCTCCATAAACTCCTTATACACAGGGAATTGAGATGGTAAATCTTCAATTTCCCCCAACTCGATGCTCAGCACATCCACCGTCTCGGAGCTGGACAGCTGCAGCACCTTGTTATACCTTTTAATCGCTCAAAATTAAATGGAGCAAAAGATCAACCAGACAAGTTAATACAGTCTGGATGAAAGGCTGAACAAATTAATAAATCTAACTGATCAAAGCCAGATGAGTATATTTAATTTAATTCCTTGATTAAATCCAGCAAAAATATCCACCGGAAAAGACAACAATGTCTGGATGAAAGGCTGAAGTATACCAAAATAGTTTCAATGTACAATAAAAGAATCATTAATTCATAGCTTGCAACACACTATACTTTAGCAGAAGATGTCCTTAGTTATCCCGTATCGATGCTCATCATATCCACCTCCTTAGAGATACACTGATGATTACCGGGCTCTCTTCCGGGGTGGAAGAAGCCATGGTACAGGCTTCCGATCCCAGAGAGTGAGCGCTGGATCCCCCGGGTGAAGGTAGAGAAAAGGCGGCACCCGTCTCTAACACCTCCGTGAGATCCATTTGCAAATACCCGCCGGTACCGTGAGGAACCTGAACACCCTCCTCAGCAAGTGACAGAGCATGCAAAGTGATAGTATCTCGAAAATCCTCGGTGTGTCTCTTGAGGAGAGGAGGAGGATCTCAAGTGATCTATAGTTTAGGTCTGTTCTTCTGTCAGCGCAGAACACGGAAACTACTCGATCTAATCACTGGCAGTTGTAGGTTTTATTGCATTCAAACCCAAAGCAAAACCTAAAACTATGATTCATGAAAATAACAAACGGTATAATTAGATGAGAACAGACAAATGAACTGAAGAAAACAAAGGGCTTAAATACCAAGGCAAAATAATCGACAGAAAGAGTGCAACAACTCAAACAATCAATGAAAACCCATGGTATTGAACTGTTAACTTTTTATGCTTTTTGTCTGTTCATTTACACGACAACTGTTTTGGGGGCCTGAAAATGCAAACATTTGAAAATGGGTTGCAAAGTGTACGTTTTTGAATATGATATCATCTCCATGTAAACTAAAGAAACGCAAATTTGTGAAAATGTTGACGTCAAGTAAATTGTTGTAGTGTAAACGTACCCTGAAACACAGGAAACTGAACTAAATCATGTGAAAGACCCACCCAAAACAGACACAGATAACCCTGTTAATTATATTAAAACAAGCTTTTATCACTTAAATAATTTGCTACTCAAATGAATGCTGTTTTAAGGATGCTTAAATATTTTATTACAAAACATGACTAAAAACATAAAAAAACAGCCTTGTTGTTTAACTCAGAGCACTTCTGCCCAATTCCAACGGTGAAATGTTCTAATAATGCATTTAAACGTCCTTCTGAAATCACTTTTCAGAATGGAAAACATTACTCATTTATAATGCCATTCTAAAATTGAATCAATATCCTAAAGCACTGGAAATAAGTCTGGTAATAATATGTACAGGTTTCTCTCTGGTCTATGGTTTAGTCCTGGAGGTGCTTTTATAGCGATATGAGTATTATAAATTGAAGGTATGAATATAATATGATAGCTGGGACACAGACACACATAAATGCGCACACATACACGCATTCATTCTCAAAGTGTCTCTATGTAATGCATTATGATCATTTGTTTCAGACCTCGGGCATTGAAACACATTATAAAAGTTCTGAAAAAAAAAAAGTAATGTGAAAGAAAACCTTTAGGTCACACAGTTTAGGGATAGAGAGGGGGGGAGGATGGGAAATGTCAGTCTGATACTGAAAAGCAAAAAGGTAGAGACAGATTAAAAGAAAACACAATAAAAAAAATAACTTTCTACATTTGTCAAAAAAAAACAAAAAAAAAACACCAGAGGACACAAATGTACTGAGTAATGAACTGTATAATTACACTGTAACAAGAAAACCTTAAAATAAAGGGTTACACCTTATTTTAAGGTGTCAGTATTACAGTGTAATTATACATTTGAGCACTGAGTAATGACAATTAACTACATGTACTTACTATAGGGTTAGGATGAGGATTGGTTAAGGTTTAATTGCATGTAATTATGCATAATTTCTAGTTATTACTATAGTAAATACATGTAACATATGTAACAATTCCATTGTAAAATAAAGTGTTACTGAATTTGCACATTTGTATGTAAACTTTAGCTACATTTATTTTTTGTAGCAAAGTGTTACATGTATAGAAAACATTCCATGCCTTATATATTTATGGATATACATGTATTTAGACAGATTTTGATAACTGAATGGATCATAATTGATGGCTCACACGATGAAAGTACTTTGGCACACTTTTTTTGGTAACACTTTATAACACAGAGCGACCATTAATGATAGCCCTTGATCATACGAAATGGATTCCCCAACTTGGTTTTGTGCCACCATTGCAACGCTCTCATGTTCCGCAGGCCAAAGGTATCACATTGGACGCTGCCACCATAAGTCCCAACAGTCTCTGAAACTGTTTGACAGTGAGTGACTGGCATAACTTTTCCTCCATGGCTGAGAGAATCGATGTTACACAGGCAGATGAAAGACGAGCTTGCATCGCTTTTGAATCCCATAAAATGCCCAGATGTGTGGTTCTCTGAACTGGAGAAAGAACAGTTTTCTTTGCGTTCAGCCTAAACCCCAGCTTTTTCATGTGTGCAAGAACAACATCTTGACGTTGAACTGCCATTAGCTCTGAATGAGCTCGAATCAACCAATCATCGATGCAGTTCAGAATGTGAATGCCCCGCACACTCAGGGACGTCACAGCTGCATCTACACATTTCGTGAAAGTGGGGGGTAATAAAGCTAGACCAAAAGGAAGAACTCCATATTGGTAAGCTTCGCCCCCAAAAGCGAACGTCAAAAACTTCCTGGGTTGTGCGAGGATGGATACGTGGAAGTATGCATCCTTTAGGTCTATCATGATAAACCAGTCCTCGAACCTGATTCGGAGACATAATCTGTCTGATAGTGAACATCTTGACTTTGTGCTTTACTACAGAGGGATTTAGTTGGCGCAGATCTAAAATTGGACGCAACCCCCCATCCTTTTTTTGGGACAATGAAGTACCGGCTGTAAAACCCTGACTCCCTGCTGGGAGGAGTAACCCTTTCTATAGCTTCCTTTCGTAAAAAAGAGTCTCTACTTCTTGTGTCATAACCAGAGCCTGCTCGGGGCCCACCACTGAATCGGGGCGAATGAGACCTGAATTGAATGGCACACCCCTTTTTTATTACCTGCAGGACCCACTGAGATATATTCGGTAAACATTCTCATTCTGCCAGAAAATCTACTAAGGGTACCAGTCTCTCGCGATTGGCCTCTGGTATACCAATCAGCACAGTTCCCCGAAACGGTGCACCGGCAGGGAACAACTTGCTTGACTGCAGTGAAACTCTTCTCAGAGAAAGTGGGGGACTCGTGGGGGCATTGAGGTGGAGTCGGCAGAGTGCCCCCCTGAGGGCACCAAAGGAAGTGTAATGCAGTTAACACCGTCTACCCTTTTCTTGGAGTCAGGATTTGTTTGACGAAGCCCTCTTAGCGACAATGACGGTCCTCAGATCCGCCTTGCCCTTCGAGGACTTCGACTGCTAGCGTTACCCCGCTTCAGCATGGGTAGCAACACTCTGCTTCTGTGGTGCCTTATATAAGGAGCTCGACCCGTGCTGCTCCCACCCAGCAGCCGCAGAGACCTGGATTCAGTGAGGGAGATATTGCTGGAGTGTTTTTTTGATTCCTGAAACCTCTCAGTGACAGAGGTTATAGCGTCACCGAAAAGGCCAGTAGGATGTAGCAGAGCATCCAGCAAAAAGCTCTTATCACAATCTTTTATTTCTGTGAGACTGAGCCAAAGTTGTCTCTCCGTGGCCACCAGGGCTGCCATAGACTCCTTGGCCATCTCCTTGGTGGCACGAAGAGCTAAATCATCTGACTGACTGACTTGTGAATGACGTCAGCCCCCACTTCCTCGCTTTCACCCAGGTCTTTAAGCAGGTCGGCTTGGCATGCCTGCAAAATAGACATAGTATAGATGCCGCCACCTGACCAGCTGCCGAGTATGCTTTGCCCAACAAAGAAGATATTGCTCTTAATGCCTTGGAGGGCAGAGTTGAGGCTTTAAGGGATGATGTAGCCTGGGGGGAGAGACCGTTTGAGAGCGCCTCTTCCACCCTGGGAATTACTCCATGACCATATTTTCTCATACCTACAATGTTACTATTGGCAGAAGTTTGTGCACTGAAAATACTGTATGAAACCAGCTTCTTCCACAACCGCAACATCTCGGTGTGGAGGTCAGGAAAAAACGGCAAGCCGGGACATGTAGGTTGAGCTGATGTAGATGGTAAAAAAACAGTTATCTAATTTGCTTTTCTTATGCAACACTTGTTTCTTGGCCGGCCAGTCAATGTTTAATTTGGCCACAGCGTGAGTTAAAACCTCCCCCAGCTCCTCACTTGCAGGAGACTGAATTGATGAGTTCTCAGTTTTTCCTGTAGCAACACTATGGCCAATTCCTCAGAACTGGATAATTGTTGTGAAGCTGCCTCAATTGGGGTGGACGAAACCGCAGAGGTGAAGACACAGAAAAGGCAGAGCCCATCTCTGTCATGTCCATTTGTGAACCCCACGACAGCAGACGGCGCTCTGCTTCGGCAGCAGAAAGACCTGAGCCTCCGTGGGAACGCAGCATCCATAACGTGAGACGCTCACAATGCTCGCACTCCCAAACAAACAACACACATCTGGTGTGTGTCTCTGCTCGTAATGAAACGTGGGCAGGGATGAACACACTTTCTGAAATATAACAATGAACAGGACACAACGATTTCACTTATAGCGCGTGCTGAAGGCACAGAAGTGAAGAAGTGTTTGTTCTCGGGTAGTTTCCTGGCTGGTAGGCTTTATGGTTTCCTGATCATCACCTGCTTACGACGTTCCATCACAGCATTGGACTGATTTCATACGTGCTTCACAACACTATCACTCAGAGGCATTCCCACAGCATTTTTCGCCGCAGCTCGAGATCCCTTGAAAGGGAACTTAAATTCTGGTAGTGCTGATGGCAAATATTTCACTGTATTATTAAAAGTTCATTCTGATGCATAGATTTCTAGTGCAGTAGTATAAAGACCACAGTGGTACACATACCTCGGGAAACATTGAATTGCGTCTGCTTGCAACCTCACCATACATCATGTCTCACACGCTTGGGGCGTCACCATCGAAAAGCCATCAGTGTAAGAAATGAAGGGGGACTACTTTCCCTCCTTAACACAGACCTCAATTACGTCCCCCTATCCACCCCAATTAACCATCCAAACAGAAACATCAATACCAGACTGATGTTCTAGCAACGAACATCCCTCAACAAACACTCAAATAATCTCACCGACCACTGCAGGGTCCATCAATTTGACAGAGATGAAGAATTCTCTACAATAATCCATCTTTGTTTTTTTTCCAGCCGTATTTGTTGTATTGTTCTGTGCAATGAATAGATTCAGATTCTAATGTTCTTGAAAGCGATTTAAATGCAATGTAGAGTCACTGGCAATAGTTCATACAATATAAATGCACACCTGGTATTTAGCCTAATGATAAGAGAAAGTGGTCTATTATACCCTGCAGTCAATAATTTTATCCCTTGAAACTCATATTTCATCACCCAAATTACATAATTAAATGTTTGGGGGGTTTTTTCCTGTGAAAAAAATCTTCATACATTAAAATAGCTTGAATGTAACTCTACACCACTGCTTTATTTATGGTATAATGCAAATGGCTACACAATGCGGTGTACTAGTATGAACACATAAGCACACATCCCACTTCAGTGTGAATTGGCTGGAGGGGAGGGGGGTGTTTATTGATTCTAACATTTCCTGAACTCAGAATGACCTTACTGGAGTGCCGTATATGTGTGTGTGTGTGTGTGTGTGTGTGTGTGTGTGTGTGTGTGTGGGGTCCTGGTAAACCCTGGGTTATGGGGACAAAGATGGCCAAAATCCTTAGCTGTGTCTGAAACCGCCCACTCGTTCACTAACCCCTATATAGTGCATGACAGTTGAGCGCACTATATCAGTAAAGAGTGAACGAAAACGAGTGAGCGAATTCGGACGCTGACGTTAATATCACGCGCCAGACAGCATTTCCTATACCCGTCTGTAATATGTCCTGTTTAGCTTAATGAATTGTATATTACTGTTTATTTGTCATGTTTATTGAGAATAAAGAGAGAATAAAAACACCTGTGTCATGCTATTTAGTACATTTATATTTAAAAATAACAGAACAAAAACACTACACTGTCACATTTGTTTATAAAAAAGTATAGTAAATAAATACAATATAAACAACTGTCAACAAGAGCACCAGTGTATGAACCATGGTATGAACATACGTTTCCACATGAGAAAAACAGCTCATAGTTCATGCTTAATTATGTTTTTGAAACTGTAAAAATTCAGAAAGTTTTCTGTGATGGGTAGGTTTAGGGTTAGGGGATAAAATATATATATATATATATATATATATATATATATATATATATATATATATATATATATATATATACACAGTTCTTCTAGAAAAAAAAACAAAAAAAAACAAACAAATTCATAGTGTGTGAGAAAAAGCACAATATGTTGTTGGAAAAATTAAAAATGAAAGAACTGAAATCAAAGCAAAGTCTCGTTAACCTTAATCTCAGCCTTAAACAAGTCCAAAGTGTGTTTATTTCAAAATGTGGTAAAAATGTTGTCCCTGACATATTCTGGTGTTTAGGTGACTGTCAGGTTCATCTTTTTTCATAAGGCTCTGCATGAATTTAGCTACTACATTATGCAGCAGATTTCGTGTGTATCTCATTTACAGTGAAGAATGCGGATCTGAATGACTATATTATTGACAAACAGTGTGCAGGCATGAACAGTTGGTAAAGACAAAGTTATTAAAAAACATTCAGGGCTTTACTAAAAACATTCAAGGCTTAATGGGACCTATTCCATGTATGTGTCCAGTGGCTCTGGAATTGTACATTTGCAATTCACTCTCTAAAAGTGCTGAGCTACAGGTTCATATTGGGGATTGAGAAGAGAAGTTGAGAAATCATGCAGACGAAAGTCAAAACGTAGAGTCGTCTGTTAGACGTGGTTGTGATTGTTTTTACACTTTAGGAAAATTCAGAGCTTATTATCATTGCATTACTTAATTCAATGCTTAAAATTCATTACAGAATATTCAGTTACATAATTGAGATTTTAAACGCGTCGTTGCAGAGTTAACAAAAGCGCACAACACTGTATGTATGTTCATTTCTGAGTGTTCAGAGAGAAATTAAATTGACATATATAAGCACGCATATAATTTTGTCTATTGACATTGAACCGAACGCATTCATAGAGAAGACCTATTCTTTCTTTTTCTTTCTCTCTTTCTGCTATTCATTTTATTTAGATTTTGGTGTACTTTTTTTAGTTGTTCTGCAGTGGCATGAGGGCCACATTTAGTTTCTGTTTGTGTTGCTGTCTGATAGAGATGGAGTGCTATAATCAGTGTTCTGTCTGTAAAGTGTTTGATGAAGCAGGAAGAGAAGAGAAAGACAATAAAGAGAGAGACAAATGGGCAGGAAAGACGAACTAGAGAGATTGAATTAAGTGGCATTCACATCCCTACAGATTTGTTCGTTCTTTTTTTCATTCAGGTTAATCGGTCTCACAATAACACTTCCTTTCATTGTTTATATTTGCCTCTCTGTCTGGGTCAGCATGTGTTTTAAATGCTGTTTTGATCTCGAACGGAAATTATATTAATTCCTAATTTAATTAAGGGTAAAAAAATGAGTCTGCTGAGCGTGTGTTTGTGTAATATTTACATTCTTCGTTCAACAGCTGTATTGCTCCAGGCTATTCAGTGGGGGACAAATTGAGCAATTCTCTCTCTTTTTATCTTATCCTTTTTTTTTCTCAGTAACTTCCCTAAAAACTGTACTCACTGTCATTTATTTGCACAAGGCTCTGTTCTGGTTACTAAAGGAATGTTGCATATCATTGCACAAACATGTTTAACCCTTAAACGCGTACCTCTGGTCTTTATACAGGATGTCATCCACTACCCATTAGATATTATATATATATATATATATATATATATATATATATATATATATATATATATATATATATATATATATATATAATTATGCTAACACTATATTTTAATGTGTCCTTGTTAAACTTGTTGCATATATTTACTGTAGTAAGAACCATAAATTAGGCATAATTGTATGCAACTAACCTTAAACCAAACCCTAACACCTAAGTACATGTACTTAATTAATATTACTCGGTGCTTATATGTATAATTACACGGTAATAGGGACACATCAAAATAAAGTGTAACCAAAATTACAATAGAATGTCTGTTTTCTAATTATTTTTTTGTAAAAAGTGGATAGGGTCACTAGCGACCCGTAATAGTGTAAGTATATTTCTTTTCTGAGTAACAATTAATTGAATCTCTGACTCGGTAAGTGCAATTCACATTTATTCCTCAAGGGGGCAATGACTGACACACAATGATGACGTGCTGTTTCACTCATAATTACTGTAGGCATAAAACAAAAGAATACATAAGTATCATCAGTAAAACTTGAGATGGCTCAGCGATTTACTGCACAGCAGTTACTGTATGCAGTCAAATATTGGTCCAACTGTCAGATGTTGAAAGAAGAAGATGTTGAAAACAGTAGTTTTGAGAATATGGTTGAGATCACGAATATGAGCTATGCTAAATGCACTTGGGAAATGGAATATACTTCATTGTATTCTTTTGTAGCTGTTATTAAAATATCAGGAGAGTTTTATTTTATTGTGGCACTTACAAGTCCATCCATGTTAGAGACAGATATGACCCGAAAATGTAATAATGATTGGCGATAACATCTCTGCATTATTTGGACCTTTTCTGGGAAGACAATTTAGAGACTGGACCATGAGGAACTTATGAATATCTCTGTATTTAGATGTAAGATTCAATAGTCATTTAAGGCATGTCATATTGTAAGTCCTGTAATATGGCAGAGAATTCACCAGATTCAGCCCGCTGAAGGTCAGTCAGTGTCTAAGGGGAACAGCTGAAATAAAACAGGCACATTCTGTCACATTTTCAAGAGTCACTCAAGAGAATGATACTATTTCTGACAGCAATAAAACTATACATTAAACAACTGCTTCACATATTTCTTCTATTCTCTCTCAGCATCTCACTTGTAGGGACACAAATGTCACATGCACAGGGAAAAGTGAAGTGTTCAGGCATTGAAAAGAGGCTTTTCAATAAAAAAAACCCTCCCTGACCCAAAGGAGTATGAATGAGTGTTAACTGTAGGTAATAACTCCTTAAAAATAACCATTTATAAAAAGTCCTTAAAATGTAAAAGAAGGTCAAATTTTAGAATAAAATGGTGAAGTGGTCATGCTATTGATACTTGAACAGCTCTTGGGATATTGGTTTACATTAACAAGTAACCCTCATGGCCCTTGTAGAAAACATGTGCGCTTCATTATATCCAATGTTCACTTGTAGTGCACTTCAAATCCTAAAAGTGTATATATATATATATATATATATATATATATATATATATATATATATATATATATATATACACATACATATATTTAAAAAAAAACTGTATTTGCAGATCATGTATCTAAGGGATAATCCACTTAAAGGGAGACACAAAGATATAGAAGTGCGGTACGATTGCATTTATCTGATTGAAATCTAATTTTTTTTTTAAAATGAATTAGCCGAGATAGGGAGAGAGAGAGAGAGAGAGAGAGAGAGAGAGAGAGAGAGAGAAAGAGAGAGAGGGAGATGGAGAGGGAGAGGGAGGGAAGGAGGGAAGGAGAGGGAGGGAAGGAGGGAGGGAAGGAGGGGCGAAGGAGGGAGGGAAGGAGGGAGGGGGAGGGGGAGGGGAGGGAGGGAGAGAGAGAGAGAGAGAGAGAGAGAGAGAGAGAAAGAGAGAGAGATGTACGTGTGAATTACCTGCATATGTGCTAGCAATAAAGCTGTGTTTAATTACTTCAAAAACAGTGACATTACCACCTCCTTGCTGATTAGTACGGTGGCCCAGTAGTTGGACTTTGTTTTTCGTCTCTCCACATGTGTTGTGTTTTGATTTCTTCCCGCCACTCTTCATCATTGTTTCATCGTCGTCAGGTGTTTGTTATTAATTAGTCATTTCCTTCACCTGTGTCCCAGTCATTAGTGTTTGTATATATTCCCTCTGTTTCCCTCACTCGACTGTCGGTCATTGTTTAATGTACAGTGTCTGGTATGGATTGTATTCTCCTGGTTTTTGCTTATTAAACGTCATTCATGTTATTCTCCGTCTTCGTGCTTGGATTTACCAGCAAGACCGTAAAAGTAGTGCACAAAACAAAAAAAATCCAGGGGCAAACAGAAGTTCACAAAACAACGGAATCAAGCCACAACACTACGAAATAAAGCCACAACACAACGGAAATGCTCCCGACCACTAGGTGGCACTCGGAGCTTGGTTAAAGTTAGTTTTCCATGCTATATCAATACCACGATAAGCTTTAACAGCATGCAACCACTGTGTATCGACATGCAATATTAATTCAAAAATCATACGTGACGGTATACATGCACAATACCTTCATATTTATACATGTGAATGATTTGACGTGCTACCAAGGAGCATGATGAAGGAAACATCTGCCAATTCCATCAAGTGAACGTACAATTTGTATTCATTAAAATTACTTTTAACATTTAAAAACATACATGTTTACAGATGTTACAGATGACATTTTGACAACACATACAGGGTATAATTTCACCTGTAAGTCAGTCTTACCAATGAAATAACCCTTGAAGTGAATTACAGTAAGAACATTTTTATTAAAATAAATTGTGTAGTGTACATAAAAGGAGGTATTGGCACAATTTCATCTGTAGAAAGTCAATGTAGTCCAAAAAAAAAAAAAACATTTAACCATTTGGTGGAATTGGCGGACTTTCCCTTAGCACGCCAAATCATATGAAGGCGCTAGTAGTCGATGAATTATTACAATTGAATTAATATTTCACGTCAATATACAATGTTTGCATACTTATTTTACTTTATAATGTGTTAAATATGGATATTTTTCTTACACAAACGCATCACTTCACTTCAGAAGGACTTTATTAGGAGTACGTTTGGAGTACGTTTATGATGGATGGATGCACTTATTTGAGCTTCAAACTCAGTACAGTACAGTGTCAGAGTGTTTATTAATATATTCTATGATTATATTAGTCTGAAGAAGAGAGTCATGATCTAGGATGGTTCGGGGGTTCATTTTCAGTTAAAGTCCTACTTTAAAAAAGCACTGTTAAGTTTAACTAATTGCATTTAATATAAATTTAAACTATCCAACATTTGGACACTGTATTTTTGTCATGATCTGGTCTTTGTTTGTCTGTTTTTCTGTTCCCCAGTCCCGTCCGGAGTGTTCCTTGTTTTCAGTCCTGTCACGTGTCATGTGTTCCTTTGTTTTGCTTTCATCTGTTGTCATGTGATCTTTGTTTTGTTTTCCCATGTGCTTGTCTAATCATTAGTTCATTTCAGTCAGCTGTGTCTCGTTAGTCATTATGTCCGTCTCCTGTGCCTTGCTCATTATCCTCCTGTGTCCCTCTGTATTTATTCCCTCTGTGTCAGTCCAGTCCTTGTCCGTTGTTAATGTATTGTACGTGGTGTCATTCCTGTTTCCTGTCCATATTCAAAGTGTTAATTAAAGCATTTGAAAGTATTCAAGTCATCGTGCCTGTTCCTGCACCAGAACGTTACAATTTTAAGGTGTCTTTGTTACACTGTAATTATGCACTTAAGTACTAAGTAATATTAAGTAACTACATGTTCTTTGTAACAAAGTTCATAAATATGGGAAGAAGGAGGCGGGAACCGGCGAACATTCAACGTATTTAATATTCAACTAAACCAACAATGAAACAAAAAGTATAAGGGCGGCAGTCGCCGTGAGGAACACAAACCAAATAAAACACAACATAAAATCCCAGGCCTGGTCCTCTCTCATCCTTCCCTGTCGTCGCTCCTCCTTTATGCTTCCGGAGCTCCTCCGTGGGAGATACGAGACCGGTGCGCCGAGCACCTGACGCTCATTAACTCTCGAGTCACCGGCCTCGCGCCATTCCCCCACGGTTCTCGCCCGCCGAGCTCGTCACATTCTTACTGTAGGATTAGTTGCAGGTAATTATGCATAATTTATAGTTATTACTATAGTAACAAATGTTACAATGACACTGCATTACCCAGCATTTTCATTAAATTGTAAATAACGTCTCTGTTACATGGGTAACCCTCGTTCCCTGAAGGAGGGAACGGAGACGTACGTTGGATGACCGACGAATAGGAATCTCGCTAGAGAGGCCAATCTACTTCGAGTGTAACTAAAACGAGCCAATGCACATTGGCATGCAATCATATGCAACAGCTGCTCACCTCGCAGCGCGGGTATATAATGAGCAGCAGGTACGTTGAATCTTTAGGTTTTCGCTGAGGAGCCGAACCAGATAGGTGGCAACATCAGCGGGGGAACAGCAACTGTGGCGACGGGACATACGTCTCCGTTCCCTCCTTCAGGGAACGAGGGTTACCTATGTAACCGAGACGTTCCCATTCAGTCGGTCACTTCGACGTACGTCGGATGACGATGAAGAGGAATCCCTACCAAAGCGCCATAGGAGCTGCCCTCTTCCAGCGCTCTGTTGTAAGCCACCTGAACCCCCTTGCCAGAGGACGGTGGGACAGGGCTAACACAGAGAGTGTCAATCACTGCTGTTCCCAAACCCATTCAGTGAGACTATTGGATAACACTGGGAAAGTGTACCGATCATGTAAAAGGGACGCTGCGGAAGCCACATCCTTCTCCGAAGGAGTTATGTGGAAGAATAATGGACTAACCGTGGGGTTGTCATATGGAAGAACTGGGGTGACTCCACTCGATGAGAGGTGGGTTCTCCCAGAGGGAATGACACGGGCTTCGATTAGGAGCAACCGTGGAACCAGACATATAGGATCCCCGTAAGGTCACTCATATGGAACCCAGCCTAAATCCGGTTCTCAAGGATGCAGCGGAGTATAGACCTGGCGCCAGACGCTCCGCCACGTTGGCTGCCGAAGGGAGATCGGAGGACTCAACAAGGTCTGCCTTGTAGGGACTCTCTGGAGAATAAGCCGACACTAAGCCGGGGCCTCTCCATGCCTCTGACCTGAGGTGAGAACAGACCGGAGGAGGAGACCGGCTCAACACGAAGGCTATAGAACCTAGCGAACATGTTAGGTGTCACCCAGCCCACAGCTCTACAGATGTTTGTTAGCGAGGCGCCACGAGCCAGCGCCCAGGAGGATGCAACACCTCTCGTGGAGTGTGCATGCAACCTGAGCGGGCAGGGCATGCCCTGAGCTTGGTAAGCCAGGGCGATGGCATCCACTATCCAGTGGGCCATCCTCTGCTTGGAAACAGCCTTTCCCTTCTGCTGGCCTCCATAACAGACAAAGAGCTGGTCTGAGGTCCTGAAGCTTTGAGTTCTGTCTACGTACAGTCGCAAAGCGCGAATTGGACAGAGCAAAGCCAGGGCTGGGTCTGCCTCCTCCGAGGGCAGCGCTTGCAGGCTCACTACCTGGTCCCTGAAGGGAGTGGTAGGAACCTTGGGCACATAGCCAGGCCGGGGTCTCATTACCACGTGGCTGTCACCCGGCCCGAACTCTAGGCACGATTCGTCGACCGAAAAAGACTGCAGGTCCCCCACCCTCTTGATGGAGGCCAATGCAGCCAGCAGCAAAGTCTTCATAGACAGAATCTTTAAGTCTGCTGACTGCAAAGGCTCAAAGGGAACATTCTGGAGTGCTCTCAGCACCAGAGCCAAGTCCCAAGAGGGAATGGAGGGGGGATGAGGAGGATTTAACCGTCTCGCCCCCCTAAGGAACCTGACGACCAGGTCGTGCTTACCAACGGATTTGCCATCTATGTGGTCGTGGTATGCAGAAATAGCAGCAGCATGGACTTTGAGGATGGAGGGGGACAGTCCTTGCTGCAAGAAGGAAAGCACGACTCCGATTGAGCATCTTCGGGGGTCTTCTCGGCGAGAAGAACACCACTCGACGAACAGGTTCCACTTCAGGGTGTAAGCACGTCTTGTAGATGGTGCACGTCCCGAAGCGATGGTGTTAAGTACCTCGGAGGGTAAGTCACCTAGAACCTCCACGTCCCGTACAGGGATCAGACATGGAGTTTCCAGAGGTCTGGACGCGGGTGCCAGAGGGTTCCCCGTCTCTGAGAAAGAAGGTCCTTCCTCAGAAGAATGGGCCAGGGAGGGGCTGTCGCGAGGAGTGAGAGTTCCGGGAACCAGGTCCGGTTGGGCCAATAGGGTGCAACTAACATGACCTGCTCCTCGTCCTCCCTGACTTTGCACAGTGTCTATGCAAGTAGGCTCACTGAGGGAAACGCATATTTGCAGAGGCCCCGGGGCCAGCTTTGCGCCAGTGCATCTGTCCCAAGTGTTCCCTCAGACAGGGAGTAAAACAACCGGCATTGGGAGGTTTCTGGAGAGGCAAACAGGTCTACCTGAGCCTCTCCGAACTCTCTCCCGATCAGCTGGACCACCTGGGGGTGGAGTCGCCACTCTCCCGGCAGCGCAGCTCGTGAGAGCTCGACGGACCAACACATGTCTGCCCTGAAGCGGCTCCTTGAGGCGGCTCAGGGCGAGCCGTACTGCCAACAACTCGAGGCAATTGATGTGCCACTGCAGTTGGGGGCCCGTCCACACCCCTGACACTGCATGCCCGTTGTACGTGGCGCCCGCAGCTGGTGGTCGAGGCATCCGTGAAAACCACAGCATGCCGGGACACCTGCTCGAGGGGCACTGCGGCCCGAAGAAACAAGGGGTCCGACCACGGGCTGAAGGTATGGCGGCACTCTGGAGTGATTGCCACCCGGAAAGTGCCCCGTTGCCACGCCCATCTCGGGACTTGGCCGTGGAGTCAGTGCTGAAGCGGTCTCATATGAAGCAGACCGAGCGGAGTTACTGCTGCTGCGGCCGCCATATGCCCCAGGAGCCTCTAAAAGAATTTCAGTGGGACCGCCGTCCTGCCATTGAACGTATTCAGGCAGTTCAACACCGACTGAGCACGTTCCTCTGTGAGGCATGCCGTCTGTTCAACCGAGTCCAACTCCATACCGAGAAAAGAGATCCTCTGCACGGGGGCGAGTTTGCTCTTTTCCCAGTCAACCTGAAGACCCAGCTGGCTGAGGTGTCTGAGCACCAAATCCCTGTGTTCGCACAACTGATCCTGCGACTGAGCCAAAATGAGCCAGTCGTCTAGATAGTTGAGGATGCGAACACCCTGTTCTCTCATGGAAACAAGGGCTCCCTCCACGACCTTCATGAAGACGCGGGGAGACAGGGCCAGCCCGAAGGGTAAGACTCTGTACTGATATGCTCGACCTTCGAACGTAAATCGCAGGAATGGCCTGTGTTGCGGAAGGATCGAGACATGAAAGTACGCATCCTTCAGGTCGATTGCTGCATCTCGGGGACGGATGCACTCGAAAATGCGTTTCTTCGTGAGCATTTTGAACGGGATTTTGTGAAGGCTCTGATTCAAAACTCGCAGGTCCAAGATCGGTCGTAACCCACCGCTTTTCTTGGGTACAATGAAGTAAGGGCTGTAGAACCCCGACTTCATATCGGCTGGAGGGACCGGCTCTATCGCGACCTTCGCCAGTAGGACCGCGATCTCCGCACGCAAGACAGGAGCATCGGCAGCTTTCACTGAAGTGAAGTGGATGCCCCTGAAACTCGAGGGAACCCGGGCGAACTGAATCGCATAGCCGAGCCTGATGGTCCGGATGAGCCAACGAGACGGACTGAGGAGCGCTAACCAGGCTCGCAGAGACCGTACAAGCGGGACCAGCCGTGGGGCAGTGAGGTGAAACGCAGGAACGCGGCCTGGGAGGCTCTCTTTGTGAGCCAGCGGCGGAACATAAATAAACACAAAACAGGATTCTCCACCCGGCCCTCCTCCGGGAGAAGGAGTGGTGCGGTCACCCTCTCCTGCAGAGCAGTCCCATCCATCTCCAGATGCCCTGTCCTAGGGCCTCTTGCTCTTGGCTTTGCCGCCCTTCTTGGTGGGGGCCTGGACAGGCTGGGCACCACAACCACGACCCCTTGGACGCCGGCTGCTGCTGTTGGGGAGCGGGGGCGGCCGCGGGGGAGGCCGACCTGGGACATGGGGGCATTAAGAAACCTGACCTTGTTGGTATCCCTCATGTCAGCCAGGCACAGCCAGAGATGGAGTTCCTGGACCACCGACGTGAACATCGCACGACCCACTTACCGCGCAGTGACCTTCGTCGCTCGAAGCGCGAGGTCCGTTGCGGCACGAAGTTCCTGGAAAACTTGTGAATCATGACAACCCTCGTGCAGGTCCTTCAGTGCCTTGGCCTGATGGACCTGCAACAACGCCATAGCGTGTAAGGCAGAAGCGGCTTCCCTGCAGGCCTGGTAAGCCTTGCCGGTCAGGTCCGACGAGTGCTTACAGGCCTGGGAAGGGAGAGATGGCCCCCCCGCCAAGTGGAGTTAGGGCACAGTTGCATAGCAACGGCTCGCTCCACAGGGGGTGTGCGCGAATATCCCTTAGCCATACCGCCATAAAGGGTGGTGAGGGAGGAGGTCCCCCTTCCACGTGCCAGTGATCTCTTCATGCACCTCCGGGAAGAAAGGAACAGGGGTGGGGGGCTGAGAACCAGCCCCGAGTACCCAATCGTCCGGCCTCGAGGGCTCGGGACACGGTGGAGGGTTCCACACGAGCCCGACCCTGTTGGTGGCCCGGGAAAGCATAGCCATCATTTCCAGGTCCGACTCGGGCACAGCTACCATTCCCGAGGGAGGCAGCTGCGCCGAATCATCATCCTCGAAAGTATCAGGCTCACCCTCCGATGCAGCAATCGACATCTGGTCATCCTGGGGAGCCCCGAAGGATACGAATGGTACACACCTCTGGGGCGGTCCACCACGTTCCCCCAGCAGCTCTACTGGCTGCAGAGTGCGGGTTCCCAGGGGGTTGGTTTCCCGAGGGAAGCGCGCTCACCGTAATCCTCAAATTACCAGTGTCGCTGCCCGAAGCAACCCCTTGAGGAGGATTAGTTCGGGGCAGCGGCACTGGGATCCCGCCCCCTTGCAGGAGGCGGAGCCTAGACCGCAACTCCGCGATGGTCATCTTCCCGCAGTGGGTGCATGACTCATCCACAAACGCTGCCTCCGTGTGTTCTAAGCCCAAACACACGACGCAGCGCTGGTGACCATCCCGAGACGCCAGGTAACGACCACATCCAGAAACACACAAGCAGTACGACATCTTCAAAAAGACGCGAACTACTCGTGCGAGCTCTTTTAGGGATTGCTCTTTCAAGTGCCGAAGCACGCAGGGGAAGACCGCAGCACACAGACAGGGAAAAGTGCAGCCTGTCGTGTGCACTCACTCTTGCCGCTCTTACCAGCTATGAAAACAGCTCTTGCGCACTCTCTCACAGCGCACCGTTACCTCACAAACAAGACAAACAAAGAACACACAAGAGCGCAGCCCCGCTGCTGCGCTCTCCGCTTGCACTCTGCTGAAGAGAATCCGCCAAAAGAACTTCTCTTTCTCTCGTCACACTCCGTAGAGACCATGAATGGTTCGGCTCCGAAGCGAAAAGCTAAAGATGCAACGCACCTGCTGCTCATTATATACCCGCGCTGCGAGGTGAGCAGCTGTTGCATATGATTGGATGCCAATGTGCATTGGCTCGTTTTAGTTACACTTGAAGTAGATTGGCCTCTCTAGCGAGATTCCTATTCGTCGGTCATCCGACGTACGTCGAAGTGACCGACTGAATGGGAACATGACATTCAATTTGCACTTAAGAATATTCTTTTAAAATAAAAACAAGTACTCGTTTTAAAAGTCTGCTAAAGTGTACTTCTTTTTCTCAATGAGGCCAAAGTGATCTGCTGAAAAGTGGATTCAGGTGAGAAATTACAAATGCAAATGTCTTTTCTTCATAATAACATGCAGTGATCAATCATTCGCAAGTAAATGAGGACAATTTTGATTTAATATTGACAATAAATGGATGGTCAAATACCGAAACAGTGCTGCATGCTGGGAGTATGTAGGACTGAAGGAACAGTGTGCTATATTCGATATGCCCGGTCTGCCAGCACTGAACACATTCTGTATGATTGACAGGTCTGCTTCTTTGTTTCTCACCCTCTAAAATGAGTCAATTTGTCTCTCACCGAGTGACAGTGCTCCCGACAACTGCGCATGAGTCACATATTCATCTGCATTGGTAGCTAATGCACGTCAGGATTTGAGGTTTCAAAGTGAAAGTGTTTAGCTTAGATTCTGTTGTCACCAAGCTTTTCGTAATTTCTAGTCACCATTTTTTTTTGTGTTTTCCTTTACTAGTTTATTAAAGGGCTTAAAATTTCCTCAGCAAAATTTCACTGCTGAAAGAAATTTGGACCGCATGTGACAAAATGTGTTGAATGATACAGGAATAATGACAATGAAATAAACATCCAAAGCTATTTTGCTGGCTTGCAAACCAACCAACCCTAAATAACTACTTTCCAAATAGCTTTTGTATGGATCATTTTAGAAAACAGATGTAACATTCTCATAGGTTTAAATACATAGCCTTCAAAGACACAAAATGTATTTTTTTTTTACGTTTAAATGGTTCTGAAATGTACAATATTGACGTATTTATAGCACTAAAACGTAAAAATACATTTTCAGTGAAAAAAATATAATATTTTGAGCCATTAATCCTACACCTACCCATAACCATTTCTTAAAACTGATTACTTTTATAAAGAAAAGAATAACAGACAAAGCAAAATCACAAAAAAAAATTATTATTTTTTTTTTTACAAAAATGTCAAAAGTGGTACCAAAAGTTGTTCAAGTGATGATGAGTTGAATTTAAGTTATTAATCAATGGAAATATGAATCCAGCTTCTAGCCATGAATGCGCACACTCATTTCAAATGTCGATCCACTGAAACGTAAAAATAATGTATTTATAGCACTAAAAAAAATGCATGTTGCAATCCGTTTATTGATTGCTTGCTGCCTACCGTGTTGGACTATTGCTTGCCTGCTGCCTGCCTACGACCCACTCACCTGTGTACTGTTCTGATTCATCTCCGACATCCCTGTTTGCTACCATTTGACCCTGCCTGTTACACCATTCTGTGCTTCATTAAAGCCTGCATTTGGATCTCATTCGCCCTTTCATTACAAAAGTACAGATACCCTAATAAAATATTACTCCAGTAAAAGAATTAAGTACTATAAAAAGGTATTTTATAATATATATAATATATAATATATATATATTATAAAATGCCTTTTTATTCATTTTTTTGGCACAGTGAAAATGTTGGCAAGTGCAAATCTTAATTACCGGATTGTAATTAACATGCATAATGAATCTTTATTGTCGAGGTGTGCATAGTTATTCTAAAAATAATTAAATATACTTGAGTGTTGCACATCACACTGCAGGGCATGATGCCTTCCCAGAAGTATTTTTGTGATCTAACGACAGAGAAGAGCTATTCTCATGAAGGCACACAAATAGAGAAAATGCGTACGCGGTTAGAAATACACAAAGCTTCAAAAATAATTCTCTCAGGGATATGAGGACGTGGCACTCCTCTTCTCTGATGTTTCCCGCTGTCCCAATAAACAGAGGATTGGATGAGAGCGTCTCCTCTCACCTTAAGCCCAATAAAGATTTCATTACTCTTCCCTGATCTCAGAGCTGCAATTAAAAGCAGACATCTCGACAAAGAAAGAGAGTGAAAGTGAAAAATCCAGACGAAAATTAAGAAACGAGTGTACGTTCGTGTACCTGTCGTGCCATATGGATGTCCTATCTGTGACTGTCTTTTAAATGAAGCCTCTCTACATGTGTTCACCTCCCATGGCAACAGCACATCATAAAATAATAACACTGAAAGGCTTTGATTTGTGGTGAATGGCTGATGCTGCTTCCTGTTGCGAGAGAAAGTACATTTAAGCCTTAGTGCTGTGTCCTGCTGAGTAGAAATCACAGGGGCCAACTCCAGTCAAACATCCCTTCAGATGTATTACACACAAAGCACATATATATTGAATAATAGTGATATTTAAACAGCAGGATCTCCATTTTCAAACACATTCCATACACTGTTATTTACTGAAAATGGTGTCTGGCCCTTTTCCAGAATTCCGTTTAAAGAAGAAAGGATTGACGTTGCTTAGCTTTGTTTATTAATGATTAGGCAGAAAAGCGTTGAAAAGCTCTTTTATGATGGAGTGCCGTGATATCGAAGTTTGGTTCATTTTGTCGGTGCAAAAGCAATTTTCCAGCAAAGTGCACATGCACTGCACTTGGAAAGGTCTGGTTCGGGATTTGACCTCATGAACTTTGATATGGTTTGGTGTTAGTATGAAAACGATGTCTAGACTCATAGAATTTGACTGCTTGAGACTTTAGTCAGGGTAGTGGGATATTTAATTGTCTGTAGGCTTGCCAAAATTCAAATTGCTTTGACCTCAAAACACTTTTAATAGTGCATTATTTGTTAACCAACCTATTTTTGCATGTACATCACATAACTAGCTCTATTTATACGATAAAAGAGCTCAAAGATGTATAGAAGCAAGCTAAAGTGGCAAGGGTTGCTTCAGCAAAATGTGTTTTTATGGTACAATTGCTTTTGCTGATACTACTAGGTTCAGGGTAGTATATATATCTATATATATATATATATAGATATATATAAAAGGGATGGCTCGATACCACAATTTTGGCTTTGGTACGGTACCACAATCTAATACCGAAAATCGATACCATACAGGGTCTAAATTTTGGCATGTATATTGTGCATAATTTTACTCATTCTCCTCGTTTTCGCAGGTTTTGCGTTTACAAAGTGAGAAATTACCACAAATGTGTACTAATAAATTAATCGACACAGATTATCACAAGTAATTTCAGCAATACTTTCTCTCCCCTCTCTGTCTTAAGCAAATTGTTTCTGGTTGCAAAAGACATCCCGCCAGTACTGTATAAGCGAGCTGCGCACTGCGACACTCGAGTGCGAACTGACAGAAATCACTTGTCAACGTCTTTTAAAACATTGCCAGTTTCATCCAAGTGTCTTTACCATTCAGCAGTAGCGTTCTTGGGAGCTCTTTGAGAGATGGTTTCTTTGCATTTACACGAACAACGCGCACACAAGCCACATGTATAGTGCTCGCTCATTCCAAATGTAATTGTTTTACCTTAAACTAGGGATGGCTGACGCGAAACTAACGCAGTGTCGAGATCCCGAAGCGAAGATGTTTCGAAACACTGCTCCGAACCGTGATTCAAAACACCCGTGTCACGTAACTATGGCTAAACGAAGCTTCTGTGCGTTTCGACAGGAGGCGTGCCCGCCGAGTCTGCGTTTGATTGACAGCAGCGGGAACAAATCACACAATCGCACATCCGTCTCAACTCCCACAAAGTTTAAAAGAGGAGTTAATGCACCTTCGCCTCGTGGGTTTTTGTGAGAGGAGAACGATTTTGAGATTGCGTTTACGGTATAGTCACATTTATAGTACGATTTGGTTGGTTGGTTGTAGATTGACTTGTTTTATTAATTTTCCTTTTTCCTGACCAAAATAACCTAGTTATTATTATTATATATTATAGTTATATAGAGGGGATGTTAAAAACTCACGCACATTTACTTCAACTGTTTCAGTGTTTCATGAAGCCTCGCTCTGCCCACCACTACCTTAAACTGTCAAATAGACACAAGATTGTCAAAATGTCCGTCTTGGCTAGTGTAATGACGACTCAGCGGATGAGATCCAAGTGCGAGCTTTAATGACAAAACGTGGTTAAACAGGCAATGAACAATCAAACAGCAAACAGAAGTGTCAGGGAACAGGCAGACTCGTAGTAACAGTCCAGGCAAACAGATCAAACGACAAAACGACAGAACAGGCAGGATCAGGAACCAGACAGACAAGACAGGAATAAATGTAACAGTAGGATGAAACAAGACCTCGCAACTGACATGGGTTCGAGGGTAAACTTAGATAGCCCAATAGTGCACTATATAGCCCACAGCTGGGCAGTTATCAACATGAAGGTAAGGGGCTTATGGGAAATGTAGTGTGGTGCATGGAGTCCATGATATGGGAGAGCGACCTCTGGTGGCAGGTAGATGGAGGACAATGGACCGGATTCATGACCGCGAGTATTCACATAAACATAATCGGATTTGTCTTACGTGAATATTATGCGTCATTACATGTTCTTAAAGTAGCCTACATGCTGCTGTCCGTTACCAAATAAAGTTTGTAACTTTAAATTAATCGTAAGGATTTACTGTATTAACAGTGACCATCCAGCGTAATTTTACATTTGATTACTTTATTAAATTTCTGTATCTAGCATCTCTGTACCTGAATAATACTGTTAGAATACCTAAACGTAAGAGCAAATATAATGAGATATAAACACCATTGGATCAAAGGCACGCTGGAGCTTTAGGGTTTATTTAAACGATATGATCTTGTACATGTGTTGATCAGATTTAAAAGAAAATAAATGTCTAAATTAGATCGTTGGAATCACGTACTGACCTGTCGATTTCGTAGCGTCTTGTACAAGTCTTGGCAATGTTTGAAGTTCATTTTTATGAGCAAAGTACGTTAATTCCAACTTATACGTCTACTGCTCTCATTATTTATTAGTTTTAGGCGTGTTGAGAGTGTCATTCAACGGCTTTATCCATTTTGTTCCTCTATGTTGTTTCGTGTCAGTTTGGGTAGCGCACTGCCAGTGAACTTTGGAACAGCAGCATATACCAAAATGATCAAATTCATGATTTCGTAACGCTTGAAATAAAATATGTACCGGCATTTTCCCAATACCGGTATACCGCGCATCTCTAATAAATATAACACAGAGCATTAACCCAGCACTCAACCCAACCGATGAACAATATCATGCAGCGTACTAAAATCACAAAAACATGCAAGAAGCAACACAATGTAAGTTTGCAAAAATGTCACCACATTTTCCCAATAAGCCAGGGTTGGGGTAATTTTATGAAGCAGATTCTTTGGTAAAGGTTTATTTATTTATTTTTTGTAATTTTATCCACTCAGCTATGTCCTCCATTGGAGAAAGTTCCTCCAGTTGTCTCAGCCTTTGGTGACATTTATAAGATCTTGGAAACTCAACAACCCAACTCTCTTCTGTCTTTTTTAAGCAGCCAATATAATTAAAGGTCAGTTTGATTGTTGTTGCAAATAACCACTGAAGACCTACAATATGTGATCTGGTAATACATGTTCCATTGTAAAGCAACTAGGGACAACTAACAGGTTCAGAACCATTGTGGATTTTTGAAGTCTGTTTGGGTTGCTATATTTGAGCTGGTCAAATACCACAGTGTGACTTGTTTTCTGTGTTTTATGGGCTGTTTGCTTCAATGGACTACAGAGCAACAACAACAAACATTTACAAGCTTTTAAAAGGTCCTTCAGGACAATCACAACCTTCTACTGTCCTCTGAAACAGTAGAAGGGAGAAAAAAGTAGAATGAAGAACTAACACTTACTTTATGATAAATGTTTCACCTTCTCGAGCAAATTTACTTACTCAGTGTGCAACTGTGGCACAACGGCTTTCAGTGCATTTTATTCCCTAACCACCTGTGGTCCAATTTAACCATTCTTCAAACTTCTCATTTGTTTTTAACAAAACAAATTTCTCATTTCTTCTGGACAAAATTTCGGCGCGTAACCCGTCCCGTGCCATTTGTCCTAGACCCATGAATGAGGTGTCAAATCGACCGGCTCATTGAGGAGAGGTGTGCTATGACTTTTATGAGTGGTCGGACCTACGATGTTCGCAGAACGGATGGAAAAGCGGCCAAAAAAGACCCATTGACTTTCATTGAAAAATTCAAATTCACGAACATTCCGTCAGTCTCAACTGTCACTTTCTCACTCACACACACACAGGCAGGCCCCGAGGCCCCTTTCTCTCTCACTGTTTCTCACTTAACATCTGATCAAGCAGCCAATCAGTAATGACCTAAAAGCTTCATCATAATAATAATTAATAATTCTTTACATTTATATAGCGCTTTTCTGGGTACTCACTTTACATATGGAAGGGGGGATCTCCTCATCCACCTCACATCATAGCCACACCCTAGCAACCATGTAGAGCACCCTAGCAACCACCTCAAAGACTTCCATTGAAAAATAGATGAGATGGATATAAATGAATCAGAACATCATAGAGACAAGTGAGTAAGGTTCTTTTGATTTGGGCACACATGCAGTCTATTAGTTTAACCCTGTTAACTCTCTAGCCATGCCCTGGCAACCATTTAGAGCACCCTAGCAACCCAAACCCAAAGAGGGATATCTTCAAACCTGAACGTCATAGGGTTGGTTTATATCATTCACACTGGCAAGCAGCCTTTGGAGGATCATCACTGGCAGCTGCCAAGCCACTCCCTAGCAACCACACAAAGTACCCTAGCAATTGTTTAGCAAGACCCATATCTCTGCATCAGAACATTGTAAAGACATGGTCATTGGGTCTTTTGATGCATGTTAGCAAACTGAACTTCCAAGATGCTACACATGCTAACAGTGAATAGCTACATACTAATACTGATTAGCTAAATGCTAAAGTGGGCTGAGAACATGCTAAGAACTCTATAAAAACTCTATAGTAGCTATCTGTGACAACTATCAACCACCTAGTAACCTCCCGCCTAGCAACTGTCCAGAACACCCTAGCAACCACCTATCAACACCGTAGTGGCTACCCAAAGTACCACAGCAACTGCCTGGCAACACCCTAGCAACCACCCAGGCGTAGCAACCGCCTAGCAACACCTTAGCAACCACCCCAAGTACCTTTGCAACTGCCTAGCAACACCCTAGCACCCACCCAGAACACCCTAGCAACTGTCTAGCAACACCTTAGCATCCACCCCAAGTACCTTAGCAACTACCTAGTAACCACCCAGGTTACCATAGCAACCACCCAGAACACCTTAGAAACTGCCTAGAAACACCCTAGCAACCGAGTGCCGAATTTTGCCACAGCAAGCACCATTCACATTTTCTTCAGGAAATGTACATTCTAGTTATAATATGCTCTCCCTCCTCATGGGAAATAGTAAAGTGTCCATCGGATGCTCTCTTCAGCTTCTCAGAAGTAGTAATATATGTAATCTGGGGGTTTTTTGCCCAGTGATTCATAAATATTGTGTATTTTGACAACTAATCCTAAGCATATAAGATTAATCAGATATGTAGGGCCTATACAACATAAACATAACATGTGCGAAAAATGGTGCGAATACACAAGGCAAAATGCCAGAGTATAAAGTTTTTTTCCCCATAACACTTCTACATCACAGACAATGAATAACTAAAATTTCAAGAATTCACAAAATTGCAGCAATTCCGTAATGTTGTTTCAAGATCTCATTTATTTATGTGTACAGTTTTCATTTGTTTTTGTTAATGTTGATACTTGTTTAAATTAATATATAAAATGTTTGAATATTTGGTCTTAATTTGGACTTTCTTGTTTCGACTATAATTAGATGCCATTTAAGTCTGAAGAAAATTAATATGTCATGACATTGGTTACATTTAAAGGATACTAAAGACTGACTATAATAAAACCTGCATAAAACTGAACACTGATTTCTGTGGAAATTAGGCATTAAAGACTGCACCAAAATTCTTCAATTGACCCTTTGCAAAACCCGCTCCCTGTCGATTAATTAAGTATACTTTTTTAAAGCTTGATAAAAGATTGCTTTAATAAATAATGGTTTGAAATGTACTTTAACATAAAACGTTTATATTTGACAATATTACAAAAGGTTTTTAAAAAGTGTACAAAGGAACATAGTAATGAAAGTGTACTCTTTATGCACACTTAAATCTTTTATGTCATAAATTAATGTTTTTACAGTTTTTACATAGATACTTAAAATATACATAAGATTTACAAGCGCCTATTCGAAACAATGACGCTCACTTCCTTATCACAAGGGGTGTTGGAAGTGTTGTTTTACAATCCCTGTAAGTATGCCAAATCGTGCGCAGACAGTACATCTAAATCTGTGGTCACAGTTCTATCTTATTTATAAGACGCAGTTTCCTTATGCTTGTGTGGCATAGTCTGTAATATGGGTCAGGCTTCGGTATGTCTGCTGGCCGTGGTTTGTTTAAAAAGAACTGAGAGGATCGAGAGGGAATTGTATTTGGTGTGCTGGAATAAATTGGTGTTAGAGCACACTATAAGCTAGGCTAGCTTTAGCTGATAAGCAGGCAGTGTTTGAGCAGATGAGATCGAGCAAAGCGCTGATGCATATCTGCGATGGTGAGTGAACGGGATCCGGCTCAGACCGCACAGTAATGAGTTCTAGAGCACCACGGCCTGGCTGCAGTGTTTGATCAAAGACGTGGAGCGGCCTATACCACTGTTTAGCATCACAATGTCATGCAGTGCTAAGAGCCAGACTACCAGCACTCCACACAGATACTGTTCAGGAACAGATAGATTCTATATTAGATATGGCAAATTTCAGTATGGGCTTGTCACAATCCCCCCCCCCCCCCCCCCCCCCCCCCCCCCCCCCCCCCCCCAAGGGTTATTAATAAAGTGCCATTTTCGGAAACCAGGATCAATGTTGTTAAATGCATGATAAAATCATGTTTAGCTTCGCACTCTGTCTGTATATATATATATATATTTTTTCAATAGACACGAAGCATTATCTAAGTTTTCAGCCACAGTGATTTTTATCTCAGTCAAGGACTACATGTGATAGCATAAAGTTCTAACTTCCAAAGATGTTATTTCTTCGCTTCTCTTTTTGTATCGGAATGAAAAGCTAGTTTCTTCTCTCTCAAGGAACACAGTAAAAAAGCTGATTTCACTGAATAAATGACAGCATACATACTATGTTATTAACAAGAAAAGGAAGTTAAACGTTTCTTCACACATCCTCCAAAATCTACACAAGTTGCATATGTAACGGAAGCCAAATCCCATGCCAGAGATGCCAGTTCGAGTCCTCCTCGGAACAGGGGGGTTACGTTGGTGCCGTGACCCAGATGGGAGTGAGGTTTGGGGGGGTGAGTGTAACGGAGGTCAGCCAGTGAGAGCTGTGCAGATAAACCTCACTTTCCTGATCTCAAAAGGCTCACTAGCAACTTGCACTTGAGACTGCGGTCTTTAGCGTCCTTGTGACGTGCCTACATCCCATTGCCAGAGATGCCGGTTTGAGCTCTGCTCGGAGCAGGGGGGTTACGTTGGTGCCGTGACCCAGATGGGAGTGAGGTTTGGGGGAGTGAGTGTAATGGAGGCCAGCTATTGAGAGCAGTGCAGATAAACCTCACTTTCCTGATCACAAGAGGCACACTAGCAACTGAAAGTGTCCTTGTTAGGGCACCCGCCTCACCTGCCAGAGATGCGGTTAGAGTCCCGCTCGGAGCAGGGGAAGTAGGACTGGAGGGTTTACACATACTTTCACCTGGTGGCAACTAGAGGCTGCTCAAAGTATCATGTTTATCAGATTAATTAACTAAATGAATAAATTTAGTTACACTTTATTTTACAGCGTCTTTGTTACATATGTCGAAAGAATGGTTTCGAATACACTGATATGACATGCACAGACGAAAGAATATTCTACCCAAAAATGAAAATTCTGTCTTTCTGTTTATACACCCTTCTTTAATTGCAAGCTAGTTTAAATTTCTTTTTCTTTCTATGGAACATAAAAAAATTTTAGATTATATTTTGAGAAATTACTTTTTTCGCATATACACTGGAAGTCAATAGGTTACAATGTTGTTTGGTCCGCAGAACAAAACAAATGTGTAGGTTCACGATGCTTTGAAGTCTTTAAATGGCCTACAATGATAACTTTTTGACTACATTTCTCCAAAATGTGAAACTATGTCTATAGAAGTATAAAATTAAACTAAAACAAAATGTAAGAAATGAACAATGGCTAAACCAATGAAATAACTTTGAGATGGGAATGTCTGTTTTGACAGTTCAGGATTTTTTAAGTTTCGTAAGACTATTAGCACAGGGACTATACAGTTCAAATGTCACTTTAAACAAAAACATCAATTCTTCTGTCTTCGTAGAAAGCTAACAGCAGTGGAGGATAGTGATATACGAGACAGCAGTGGGGTTTATGTTGGAGACGGTTTGGCGTGAGTCTGCGGCGTGTACCCTGACAGCTGCTCAATTAGACGTTTCAGATAACACACCCTTAAACAGGAAAAGCTGTTTCAACGTGTCAAGCCTCTTGTAAACTGTCTGAATGGATTATGCTAGCTACATGGTGGTACGGCCTAACCAGAACGAAGGAATTAGCTAAAGCTGTCAGTTTTACACGAGTTCCAAGTGAACTCATAATTAGTCATGTTCTAGTGATCACCTGATTTTTTGCTTGAGCGTAATTGGATGTTGTCAAAAGAGATGATTCCCAGACAGAAAGTTCAGAACGTTGGGTTCAATTTTTTTTTTTTTTTTTTTCATTTACCCACTTTTTTGAGAGGGGGTATTTTTTATATGAAAGGACTTACATCTGACAATTTTTTTTTCTGATGTTCACTGATATAGTCCTGGTTTCTAGCACCAAAACTACTATTTTTCTGACCCTTAGAACTGAACAGACTGCTTTTGCTATTGAAGCCTTTAAGAACTGAATACATAAATGATCTCTTTATAGCTCTTCATATCATGGGGCCGTTTACATATAACCATTTTCAACTAAAATAAATGTAAAACTTTTTTTATTTATTTGCCTGTTCATATACACAACAGCAGCAGGGGGAGCCTGAAAATGCAATCTTTTGAAAACGGGTTTCAAAGTGCAAACAATACCTCTATCATCCCCATGTAAACTACAAAAACGATTATGCGTTCAGTCTATAGGCGTGTAGAGTTTATTTACAAAGTGACTTTGGCAACTTATGGCCTGGCAGCATAACACAGCGTTTTTAGTTGTTGTCGCGGATCCATGTGAACGGGGATAATTTTGACACTGTACTTGAAAAATGCAAAGGAAAAAAAAAATCTGTTTTTAGTATATCATTAAGGGTATAAATGTACCCATAATTGACAGCAAAACTTACTTTCAAATGTGTTTAGTTTGAACAAATTGTCTAGAAGGACCTTGTGAATATCAACCAACTCACGATCACTGGAAAAATTTCAGCAAAATTATATTACGTTGCATGTTTCACAACACTTGTAAAAGGAAATGTCCAGAGTGTGGCACTGAAACGGGATTCAGTTATCCAAAACACATGATTTGTTACATTGGTTGTTGTACATATTACGGCAATTCAAAATTGAAATATCCAGTGGGTGGTTCTAAAAGTTTAATGCTCTGTCGTATTTGAAATGTACTGCCTAAACCTAATCGGCAGTGTTAAAAAAAGCAACCATGTCAAGTCGTTGAGCTATTTTATCATGTCTCGTGTTTCACAGAACTCGTACCTGAGCTCTCTGTATTGCAAATAACGCTAAATGTGTCGCAAGTAACACTGTATCAAGTGAGCTACCCAGCAAGTTTACTATATCATAAAAGCCATACATATAGAGATGGCTATGTGACGCAAATCTCAAAATGCATTAGTGTAATGTAAATCATGCTCTACAGTAAATGTGTTGAGGTTATAACATAACCACTCCAAAAAAACAAAACAAAAAAAACTTTGGTAATCAATAATCATTTGTGAAATTTGTGTTTTACGGGCTTAAGTGTTTTTTTTACGAAGGGTCAATTTACAGCAATATTCTGTAAATTTGAGTCAAACCAACACGTAACCCCAGAATGCATTGCAGTTTACAGCAATATGCTGTATTATTAAAAAACAGCCAGCATCTGTAAAATAATGCTGTAATTTTTACAGTAATTCATTACAGTGTGCAGTGAATTGTACACTGTAAAAATTATTTTCATGATTTATGACTTTTTTTCTTTTGTCAAATCAACTTCAATAATTAACGTGGTTCAGATAACAATATTTTGAGTTGCTGTTGATTAAATCAATCACCTTCATTGTTTTAACTCAAAATTTTTAATTTCAATGAACTCAAAATTAAGGCAACCTGGTAGCTTACTTTTTTAAGTTAAACCAATAATTCTTTTTTATAGTGTATAGATTTTTGCAACAAAAAAAAAAAAAGATGGTACAGGGATGTTTTTCTACTGAGCCCCGCCCATGACATGCGGAAAATAAATATTAGGCTAAATCGTGCACGTGACTTACTAACTTGTTTCCTTCATTTATAAATTCCCCCGCTTTGCAAAAATCATGCGCTTGGAATGAATTAGCAAATCATGTGCATGATTTAGCAAGTCAAGGGAACAAAATTGTAAATTGAGAGAACGAATTGGTCAATCGAGTGCACAATTTACTTTTTTTCCTGTTTTAAACAAGAGCAAATGTCTAGAAATCCATTGGTTCTTTTTTTTTATGATTGTATTATCATTCAGTTTACCAAGGACAGAATATGGTCCTGAATATCAAGGTACAGTAATAATCCAGCTCTGCTTTATATCACTACAAACACCATACAGGGAATAATAAATTATTTGGTAAAGTATGAGATGGCTGCACTGGGGGAAATGTGGCTAATATCGATATTTTCCTCAGGGCGCTCTTTATGCACCCTGACAGGAGCTTTCACCTTCTCCTTTATTTCACTCATTTTATCCCAGTGACATACATTGCAAGACACCTTTCCAAGGGTAATCAATGTGTTTCTCCCAGAGTGAGATTTAACTCAGTGGCAGCATAAATAATCACAGGTGAGCTTGAACATTAAAGTATTAATAAGCCTATACTGTGAGAGAGAGAGGCAGAGAGACCCTGTTCTGAACTTAGCTGTACTGTAGGTTCAATGCAAAATGACAGCACCTCCTGACATAAAGCTCCTCCAGGAATAAAGGTAATAGTGTAACAATATAATATTTAATGGCTCTTTCTTCTCAGACAAGCCTGTCTAGACCTAAGGGGTCAAGGTTTGGATGGTTAGCATGGCCCCATTAGCCTCTGCTGGTGGCAGCGCCTCCACACAGCAGCTAAGCAACTGCCATTGAGATGAAGGGAAGCTAACAGCTTTATCCCTGTATTATCCAAGGCTTTGGAACAAATTGTATTGCTACTGAGACATCCAGGTAAAAAGAACAAAGAGACCACACACTGATGCCAATAGTTGCTTTAAAAGAAAAAAAAAAGAAAACTTAAGGTGTCTTTTTTTCACTGTAATTATACATTTAAGTACTGATTAATTTTAAGTAACTACATGCACTTATACCGCGGGTTAGGATTAGGGTTTGGATCGGTTTAGGGTTACACTTTAATGAATTACTGTAAAAATTACACCATTATTTTACAGCCGCTGGCTGTTTTTTAATAATACAGCATATTGCTGTAAACTGCAATGCATTCTGGGGTCATGTGTTGGTTTGACTCAAATTTACAGAATATTGCTGTAAATTGACCCTTCCTAATTTAAAAAATACAGTTATTTACTGTAATCAGAGAATACAGGGAAATTCTGTAAATTAAATTACAGTAACACTACTGTAAATGTTACAGTAACTGGCTGGCAACCCTGCTGCCAGTATTATACTGTAAAATTTACAGTAATTTTTTAATAGTGTAGTTACATTAAAGCCTCAAGCTTTGATTTGGTGGAAAACATTTAAGTCTATGTTTAGTAGACAGCAGGTTTATGAACACTTCGAAAGTGCTGCAAAAAGTATGCAAATGTGAGAATGACGTGAACCCGGCGCATGTTGTGTTCCCAAATGCACATTATAAGTGACTCAAACTCACAGCACACACTGTTAAAAAATTACTATAAATTTTACAGTATAATATTGGCAGAAGGGTTGCAAGCCAGTTACTGTAAAATTTATAGTAGTGTTACTGTAATTTAATTTACAGAATTTCCCTGTATTCTCTGATTACAGTAAATAACTGTATTTTTTTTTAATTACGAAGGGTCAATTTACAGCTATATTCTATAAATTTGAGTCAAACCAACATGTGACCCCAGAATGCATTGCAGTTTACAGCAATATGCTGTATTATTAAAAACAGCCAGCAGCTGTAAAATAATGCTGTAATTTTTTACAGTAATTCATTACAGTGCATGCAGAAATGGAGTTACTGTGAACCGAGCCACTGAACTCAGACAAGTGATCCTGGAACAATATTTCTGTTTTAGTCCTTACCCCTAAACCCTATTCCTAATATCAGAGGGCCGTGATATGTGAATAACACTGATGTAGAATCATGTAACAATTTTAGTTTTCAAGTTAAACAACGTTCATCTACAATAGGCTACTCCCTGCTGCTTTGTCGGATAAGATGGTGGATTCGGCGTCATCATTGGTTAGATCGCCTGTCAATCGAACTGTTTGCGAAGGGTGAAATAATGACAGAATTTTCATTTTTGAGTGGACCAACCCTTTAAGATCTCGATAAAGAAGTTTATTGCAGCACATCAGTGAGAAAGTACACGAAGCACCTTGGGTTCAGAAGGAAGGAACATCCTAAACTCAAACCTTTCTTGTTACGGTTTACTAAACGATATTTTAAACTGAACTTAACTATATAGCCCTCCCACAATATCAATGTCACTTTCATTTCTAAGAATACTATAATGTAGGACAAAAAGTTTTAGGCAGGCCGGATAAGTGCGGTCTTTTAATTATAGTGTGATCATCGCTCTGTCCTTTTCTGCTGAAGTCGTTCTCTGTGGGGATGTACCAACCACTGCCTCATTAACAATAATAGTATCACTTTTGAGAGGTGCGCTGTTAGAGTATAAAAGGACATTGATGTGAACCTATTAGCAGTCTGATCCCGAATTACATTGATCCGTATATTCTCCACTGCAAAACTGTCTACCCTGACTAACACCAACCACACGGGTTGTGATAAATCGATCACTCTCATGTAATAACTAGCCACTGCAGTGGCGAAACACTTATAACCAGTGGTGGACGAAGCGCACAAATCAAATACTTGAGTAAAAGTACAGATACATATAATAAAATATTACTCAAGTGAAAGTATTTAGTGCTCCTTTTCAATTTTACTTGAGTTTAAGTACAAAAGTACCTGACTTTTAATTTACTTAAATAATATATGTTTATCTTGTAATTGTATATTCGCCACGCATATAATTTAATTTTATATTATATATTTTATATAAGCCTACTGCTCAAAATAGTTATGAAAAATCTTTTCAATGAATCATTCAATGTCAAATAGTTAAACAGTCACTTGTCGCCACCTAGTGCGGTAACGATGTAACTGATACAATGGTTATTATTTTAAAATTTGGCTTCATCTGTGTTTGAATCGAGATCGCGATCTGTACACTCTGGTGTGGACGTGTCCTCATTAAAGCATTTCAGTTGTCTTAAACAGATTTCTAGCTTATTTTTAATTTACATATTTTTAGTTACAATAATTAATCTTAAAATTGAACATTAGTAGGTTTACTTTTCACCTCAGTCGCGCACGCACTCAGAGGCTAATTTTCAGTCAGACATGTAAATTCACTCGCTCTGAACTCAAGAACAGCTGCAATACGATCTACAAGTTTAATTGTTTGATGTGATTTGTGAACCGATTCAACAGGATGATTGAAAAGAATCAGTCTCTGAGGACGTGACGATTTCATCATTTTAAAATAATGAGTAGCGATGTGTTTTGTGAAATGTACTGGAGTAAAAAGTACGATCTTACGCTTAGGAATGTTGTAAAGTAAAAGTTGCTCAAAATAAAAAAAATACTCGAGTGAAGTACAGATACGTGAAAAATGTACTTAAGTAAGATAACGAACTGTAAATAATTTGTTTACTGTCCACCACTGCTTATAACATAGCACGTGATTGGTTAACTAATACCTTTTGATGTTTGCATCACATAAACAGCTCCATATGTACTGTATGCCTTTCCTTACTTGTTTGGTAGCTCACCTGGTACAGCAATCTCACATCATTGTTTAGGTTTACTGTTGGGGTAAGTGTAGGTAGTATGTTATTTTCAAATACGATAAATCATTAACCTTTTAGCATGACTCACTGGACATTTCATTTCTGAACTGCTGCAATACGTACAACAATCAATGATGTTGCCAGATTCACGTTCATCTGTTTCAGGGAAAACGAAACACAGTTTAGCAGCACTCACTAGATATTTCACTTTGGAAGTGTCATGAAACGTGCAAAAAGGTGCACAATATTATTTTGCAGATTTTTTTTTTCTTCAATGAGCCGCATATGCTAAAGAACGCTAACTTTGTCTACGGACACATATATGGGCTCTTAAAACACTTTTCACACTCTCGCTGGTTCAGTTTGTCTGCTCAGGATCTGCCGTCTACTGTGTTTAAAAGAATTCTCTGGTGGAAATTTTTGGATTAAAATAGAATGCTAGAATAGAATAAAAGACTCTTTCGTCTTGCTAAGAATTTCTGTAAAAATTACAGCAATATTTTACAGCAGCTGGCTGTATTCTTAATAATACAGCATATGGCTGTAAACTGCAATGCATTCTGGGGGGCGTGGCGGTTTGACTCAAAATTACAGGATATTACTGTAAATTTCAAGCATAAAGAGGCATTGTAGGATTTTCAACGGTTGAGATTCTGGTAGCAGCAAGAGAGAGTGGTCTACAACTGTGGTAAGTGACTTATTTAATTAAAAACAATACAGCAAATTTTAAAAAAAAAAATTGTTAATCAAAGAATACAGTAAAATCCTGTAAATTAAATTATAGTAATGGTACTGTAAAAATTATAGTAACTGGCTGGCAACCCTGCTGCCAGTATTATACTGTAAAATTTACAGGTAATTTTTAACAGAGTGTAACGGCATTTTTTTTAACCATTCAATGATTAATGATATGGATTTGTTTTGAATAATTTGACAAAATTACAGCTTTATTGAAAATAAACATTTTTGTCATCATCCCTCATTTGCATGTGTAACTGATATAATATAAACGTAATGTTCACCCTGTTAAATAAATTTCACTCTTTGTTTGGATCTTCGTTGTTTTTTAAAACTGTAGTGATATTGTAGTTTAAAACTATTAAATCAAACTTAAATTAGATGAATTAAAAAGCAAAAATCAAAAAGAAAAGCGATCTTATATAAGATCAGTAATTGAAAAAACAATCCTACTTCAGTGTACGAAACTGTTCGCTCATTTAGTTTCCCCCACAGGCCTAACTAGCTAAATAATCTGTTTTTCTTCTCCTAGTAATTGCTACCACAAGCATGTCCAGCCTCTTCTCCGGTCATCGAATAAGTGGCGTTCACCTGCCAACGAGGAGCAGAAAGCAAAGCCGTAAATACTTAGCTTTTTTTCCACCTTAAAAGAATACGGCACCTCCACGAGCCACTTTTCCATCTAATTACTGTAGTCACTGACAGCATGGTAGGCTGGTAATTTGATTTATATTGAGTTACACAAGGAATGGATTAACAGCTAATAAAAAATGCATAGCGCCGCCCTTGCAGTCACCGCATTTGTCACAGGCCTTTACTTTCCTCCGTGTGCCCTTTATGCTGTGCTTTGAGCAGAGAATGAGAAATAGACCTGCATATTCATTCGCATTCTGCCTTATTCCCACTCTCTTTCCAGGATGCTCTCGGCTGGGGAAAAAGAAATAGATTTACAGGCCTCCGTCGGTTCATGTTATAGCTGTAAATTGCTCCCGATGCTACGTGTTATTGAGTTACGAGAGCTAAACGTGCACTGCTCATATTCTATTATTTAGAAATGTATCGTTTTTATTTTTCTAGGATGAACACATAAAAATAGAGCAGGGTGCAGTCAGTGGAATAGAATTATCCACTAGAACTTTAAAAGACATGAATGAAAATTATAGATATGAGTTCAATTTAACCCCTTAATTATAATAATAACAGTTAATTGACACATGTGTCATCATGCATCAACTTTAAACAATAAATAAATATCGATATTTAAGTGATTATTTGCAATTTAATGAATTAATCAGCATATTATCTTATTCAGTTTTTTAGTCAAGTCTTTCCTAGAATTTTTTTTTTTTTAACATTCGTAACATTGTGCAATTCACAGTGACAGAATCCATGGCTAGTTTTTCAAGCTTGTACAGATGACATTACGAATTTGATATGGTGTCTTAGTGTTAAACCTGAATATATATCACATTCTTCCACCCTTCTTGAGAAGTGCCTCTCAAGGCCACGGCTGCCACTGCCGTGCCTGATCAGAATGAAACACGCCGACCTCTCAGGAAAATCAATGAGTTACTGTGCATTTCGAGGTTCCTGACATTAGCAGAAGAGACATGTGAAATTCCTTGAAAATGCATGCATAAATAATAACACATACATATTTAAATAATAAAATTAATGCAATTATTAATAAAAGTATTAATTACTTTATGTTCAGACTTTTTTCCCCTATTAGCTGAAAATGTACAGTGAATTTCTAAGCTGTTTTCATATTATATTAGAAAGACTGATCTCTGTATCTATACAAAATATAAATAGAACTACATGAATAGGAATTGAAAAAAAAAACAATCAAAATTATTTAAAAACATGTTATTATTAAAATCAAATTATTACATCTAAATTGCAGAAGTGCACAAAAAAATCATAAAAAAGGTTAGTGATGCTCAGTCTGGTTTTATATTTTCTTAACAGCTTCACACTAACCAGGAGAAAATGTAACACAATATCCTTGACGCTATATATTCACACTATTATGAATGGATTGTGGTTTTTTGGTAGCATTTCATTGAGTGAATGATTTTAGTTAGATATTTGATGTGCTTTTCACACATTTAACGATTTAACGACGTAAAAGCACTCTAATAGCCACTATGTATTGTTTGTTTGTTTGTGCGAGCATCTCATCAAGATGTCACCCCAGGCAACCCTTTTTAATTGTAACCTCATAAAGAACATTAGCCATATGTTCACCTTTAAATTAGCACACCTCTAAGTAAGACGTTGCCTTGAGACGTTGTATTAAAATAGCTTTCAATGTAAAAAAAGAAAAAAAAAAAACTGTTATGAACATTCTGATTATATCTACACTGCAGCAAATTGACTTCTTTTTTTAATTGACTGAACATGTAAAATGCATTCACATGACGTCGTCGTTTTCACAAAGGCCCCCAAAAAATGTTGTTGTCATGTAAATGCAAAAACGTATAAAAAGTTTTCTGTTTTGGTAAAACGTGGTTTACTAAATGGTGTTATAGTACGTGCAGATAGGCAAGCTCAGAGACGAAGGAATAGGAATCTTTTAATGACACGAAATCTAGGGAATACACAAAACACGTCTTTGTACAAACGAGAACGGACACCGACAGAGGGAAAACACAGGGAATATATACATGGGGAGAAACGAGGTAATTAATTACACACAGGTGATGGGGATAAACTAATGATGACTGAGGAGTGGCGGGAAAAAGCAAAACAAAGAACATGGGTGGAACAAAGTGAAACCAAAACAGAGTTCAGGAAGACGTACATGTAACAAATGGGAAAGTTAAAGTCAGTTAATGCATCAGCTATCATTAAATAACAATGAGCAATAGATTTGTTACAGTATTTATTAATCTTAGTTGATGTTAGTTAAGTTTAAAATATACAACTGTTCATTGTTTGTGCAATTAAGCCATTTGCTTTGCTTAAGTTGGGGACACTTGCCGGACGATTGCATCACTGTTTTCTCCAGTGCTGATATACATAAATTAACTAGACTAAAAACTATTGATCTTTGCTACGGAATGAATCAATAATATATAGAATAAGCTGGACAATGACACCATTTTCTTTGGGAGCTGCTGTGCAGCCAAAATGATTTGCCAATTATTAATGTAAAGCTGCTTTGCCACAATTTGCATTGTAAAAAGTGTATTAGATTAGTAAAGATGACTTGACTTTTTGTGTCAAAGAATGGATTAAAAGTGTTTAGATATTTGTTATTGTAACGATCACCAGCTGAAGTGCCCGTTAGATCCCCTAGAGGGCACTTCAGCAAGGACTGTGCACCACACGCTCACTCACAAACACGGACTACATTTCCCAGAATCCCCGCACCGGTCACTGATCACTGCTCCAGCTGATACTCATTATCCCACCATATTTAAGTCCAGCGCACACACACTTATGTGCGAGGTCTTGTTATTTCCTAGAGTGTAACATTTCTGAGCGTTATATTCTTGTCTTGTCTGCCTGTTTCTTGATCCTACCTGTTGCATCGTTTTTGTTGTTTACCTGCCTGCCTTGTGACCTATTGCCTGGACTATTACGACGAGCCTGCCTGTTCCCTGCCGTTACTGTTTTCTGTTTTTATTGACCATTGACCGAGCTGCTGGGGAGCCAAAATGATTTGCCAATTATTAATGTAAAGCTGCTTTGACACAATTTGCATTGTAAAATGCGCATAAGTATAAGTAAAGATGACTTGACTTGACAATGTCAGCTCACGTCCATTAAATAATATTAACAGATACAACTTTTGATTTTAATAATGTATTAGTAAATGCTGAAATAATGCTGTTAGTTGTTAATTGGACCTTATTATCAAATGTTAGCAACTATCTGCACTCTAAAGTAATTTTAGCAACAACAACAAAAATAAATAAATACAAATAAAATAAAAAATTTTAAAAAAATGTTGTCTTGGTCTTGACACCAAACAGCAGGAAGAGCATTGATTGCTTTAATTTTTAAAACATTGTTTAAAAATAGTGTTTAGATGAATTATCATTTAATTCATTTTACTGAAATGTTTAATTAATTGACAAAACTCTTTTAAGGGGGTTGAGGATGTTATTCATTTGCAGTCTAGTGAAAAGGTTGTGTTCAATCTGGCTGTCGGAGACCCTTACAAGACACAACAAGAAGTCAGAGGTCCATCTTTGAGGAAATGAATCCCAAAGTGATTCTTACAACTTCACTTCTTTTAGAAGTACCAGTTTCAGCACGAGCTCGCAGGGCAAGCAATTGCAGATGTCTGAAATCTTATTCTCAGAAGTGGAGGAGAATTATTTTGTTTGTTTGTTTGTTTATTTTTACACTTTTGGTTTTAGATTGAGTCATTTTAGTACTTAATCATAAACTATGTAGCTTTTTGACCTCTAGTGGTTAAAAAATAAAACTGCATGCATTTTGCAGAAGAAAATTGTTTTGCCTGTGCTTCGGCTCTGCGTGACTGTGGATGAATTACACGGGAACTCTGTTCGACAGTGTTTTGATTATAACCATAGATCACACCAAAAGTAAAAGAGATGTAACACATAACCACTGTTTAAACAACAGTGCTGTCGTTAGTTGTCATTGGGACAACTAACCAATGCCCGTCCCACACTATACATGTGTCACTGTCGCCGGAGCAACTTTTCTGTATTTACGAACATGACAAGACATGAATGGGCGATTTCCATATAAACACTTATAATAGACTTACCATTAAGGCTTCCCCCTAATAGTCGACTAACTGTTGATTAGAAGAGGCTTGGTCGAGCAATATTGAATTAGTTGGTTAGTTGAAAAAAAAGAAAGAAATCTCCACAGGAAGTGGCGAAGTCTGTGAGGGACAAATTGTTAATGGCAGGAAATCCAACCATTCGCATATCATTCATTGCCTGCCCTGACGCTGTTGGATGAGAACTGAACTGAGCTGGACGATGACATCACTGTTTTCTCCAGAGCTGCTTTATAGTAGAAATAAACTCTTTTTATAATAGACTTGCCTTTTGGAAAAAAAAAGAAAAAAAAAAGGAAATTATTTAGTGTTAAAGAAAGTGGAAGAGAGATTTTGTGTGTGAAATAATATTTTAAATAAAATGCGGTAAATATAATTATAAAGTGATTTTGTGGGTTAAAAAGTGTGCTGTTATTGTTCATTTTAGTGTATTTGTTCATTGTTAGTACATGTTTATATTAAAGTGCATTTGTTAGGATTATGATAAAAACCTTTTTAAATGGTTGAATTTGTGTTTCACTGCCAGTCACTGGGCCACATCTGGCCCGGGGACCCAGCCGACTCTCAGCCAGATTCGTCTTACAGTGGCTAGGCCAGACCTGGGCCACAAAAGAACTGAAGTCAGTTTTCAGTAATCGGGCCAGATCTGGGCCATATCAATGAATAGTCATTTTATAGGGTGTGGGCCACATCTGGGCCAGAGGAAATTGTTTGTGTCGGTTTTCAGTATGTGGGCCAGTTTTGGGCCAGGGACCTAGCCAGAACCGGGCCAGAACTGAAGCAAGGGTGAGGCCCAGAGGTGGGCCGGACAAATTTTGCGATCTGGGTATGGCTTATCACTTGAAACATATAAGTAGTAGCAAGCTTTACAAGTCGGTTCGCTCTATTGTTAGCCTAGTCCTAGATAAATGTGCGCTATTATCAGGTGCATATCCAAGAGTTTGAGTGGAGCGTGCGCTTATTGCATGACATGGAGGTGCCTTTTGCATTTTAAAATACTCAGAGTAATGCAAACTGTAAAGGGTCATTTGTAAAATAATGAAAACAGTCAGGATGCGCTTTCTGTCGTCTCAGTGAACTTCAGCACAAAATGAAGCGAAACTCAGTGTATATTTGCTTCACAAACATGAGAAATGTACCTTGAAAAGCTTGAAATGAAGCGCGTGCAAAATTTGTCCGGCCCACTTCTGGGCCTCACCCTTGCTTCAGTTCTGGCCCGGTTCTGGCTGGGTCCCTGGCCCAAAACTGGCCCACACACTGAAAACTGACACAAACAATTTCCTCTGGCCCAGATGTGGCCCACACCCTATAAAATGACTATTTATTGATATGGCCCAGATCTGGCCCGCTTGCTGAAAACTTCAAATGGAAAATAACTTCTCAGATTATGTTATCCATATGAAACGATAAATTTTCCACTTATTGGCTGGACAGATGATGCAGGATGGAGATAATACAGGAAAGAAAGGGAGATAAAGAGAGTGAGCCAGTAATTATAAGAGAATTAAATAGAGGAGAGTGAGCTCTAGCCAGATTAAGGCTGACTGTGGGAACAGAAGGCGAGAGCAAATAACAGGATCTCTTCCACCTTCAGCTGGGTCTTGATTTTTCTCTCCCAGTATGTTTATTGTGTGGTCCTAATATAATATGCCAGAACAAAGATAATAAAAGAGGTCGGACTCTAAGATCTCATTGCATAAACTATACACCTGTGACCTCACATCAGATATAAATGTATCAAGTTGCTATGTTGCTTGGCAACCATAATAACCATACAGTTGGACTAATTAAGAAATATCACATGAGCAAGAGTGATGTTGCGCTGAATACCAGCACAGCTAAGATTTGGCTATAATCAGAGTAATCAGTGTAATTTTACTTAATTAGCCTTAGATATTGCTTTTATATACACTTTATATTTGCCTATAGACAGTTCTATAAACAAGAAGTTAATACTGAGAAATTTACATTTCAGAAAAAAAAAATTACCTACTTCATGTGAGTTATCTCTGCTATGAACCGGTTTGTGACAATAATATAAAATATACACAGCTCCTCCTTGTCCACAAAATGATTGATTTAAGATTAAGGATAAAAATATTTCTTACAAAGTTTCGTCCTGATTAAACATAAAACTTCTTATAACACTTTATAAATTATTAGAGTCATAAGTTTGTTTGTTTAATTCTAATTGTTTTAATTGTTTGCTCTATTAATTTCTTTATTATGTATCTATTGATATTTTATTGACGTTGTCATGCGCATACCTTCTGATTGGTGATTTAGGGATCAATATTACCATTAGCTCCTCCCACTTTTTGCCACTTACTGTATGTTGTGCATTTGGAAATGTGTCAGTATATATACCTGCGTGTAGAATCATTGGCAGCTTTTGACAACGAAGTGACAAATGTTAAATAATATGACTTCAAAAACATTTTTAAAGAACAGACTCTAATGTTTTGTTGCATTTTGTGTTTATGTGTGTATCCACAGGTTTGATTACCAGGAGCTGCTACACAACTCCAGTTTTTGCCTTGTTCCTCGAGGCAGGCGGCTCGGGTCCTTCCGCTTTCTAGAGGCCCTGCAGGTTGGTGACTCGGAAGTTTGCCTGTCTAAAACTCTGTCACAGCATGCTTCCTTTCAAAACAGGTGTTCTTGATTGGCTTGGATGTTTTTAGGGCTCAGCCGTTCGGAGCCCTGAGGTTACACTACTCTGATGTAGGGGTTATTGATATTGACATTCTGTCATCTTTTCAAAAACACCCAGAGATTCTTATATTGAAGAGGAGAGGTGAAGAGGACTATTAATAAATGTCTCTCTCGCTCACTCGCTCTCATTCTCTCTATCTCTCTCTCTCTCGCTCACTCGCTCTCATTCTCTCTCTCTCTCTCGCTCACTCGCTCTCATTCTCTTTCTCTTTCTCTTTCTCTCTCTCTCTCTCTCTCTCGCTCACTTACTCTCATTCTCTCTCTCATTCTCTCTCTCTCTCTCTCTCCCTCTCTCTCCCTCTCTCTCTCCATGTGTGGTCAGTCATTAGTTGTCTTCTCAGTCTCAGAAGTTAGTCAAGAGAATTAATTAATGCAGGTCAAACTCACTTTTGTTTTTGTTTTGTTTTTTGTTTTGTTTTTATTTTGGAAATAAATTACAGTTCAGTGCCACATGATGTTTACCAATTAAGCAACTATTTTAATCTAAGTTTGAAGTGATAAGCTGTTTTTTTAATAGTGAAGTTTGAGAAAAGTGGCATATAAACCAGTAACACCTTTGGGCTGTGAGGCATGAGATGAACATCTTAATATCTTAATTACGGACTACTGGAACGCAGAATGGAGGATTCTAAGTTGAATAATAGAAAGTACAATCAATGTTATTAATAGTAACTTGGAACATTATACATTTTACAGAAATTTTTGGAATGATTTATGGTGTAAATATTCATATATGGACAGATCCTTTTTTGAATGTTTTAAAATGTCAATTTACTCCAGTCTTTGATGTCACATGATCGTTTCCATTATTACATGATGATTTGATGCTCTTATTATTATCACAGTTGAAAATAATTGTGCTGATTATTGTTAATTATAAAGAACAGCATTTTTTAAAAATATATATATTTTGTAGCAATATTTAAAAAAAGTCTACTGTCAGTTTTGATTTATTGCAATTAATAAAAAAGAACACAACTACACTTTTCAAGCTATATAAATTAAAAAAAAAAAAAAAACTTTACATGGTGTAAATAAACCAATAGACATAGTACTGAAAGGTTTTTTCCAAAAAAAAAAACCTTGGTATGTTACATTTCGTGGTATATAAACATGGCAAGTCCAAAACACTGAGACATGTGACATGTACCATTAAGCTTTGTGGTTATTTTTAAATTAAGAAAATTCAGAAATTAAAATTAAGTTGTAATAAAAAAATTTTAAAAAAGATTTTTGCTAGTGACCGCAGCTACATATTTGCACCAGATAAATTTTAGATAAGTTTAATCGAAAACATAAGATAATTATGAAGGTCACTTAATGAGAAATATTCCATCCCCTAAGTATAGAGTTGCATAAAATCAGAAAGTGGGTTGATAAAAAAAGTGTCTATACTGTATGCTGCCAGTGAAGACGCTTTTCAGTCCCATCTTTGGCTTGTCAAAATCGATATTTGTCAGTCAGATATGGGAAATAAACACAGGGTGTTTGAATTTCCTCAGTATTTTTCACATCTCTCCAGCAGTTGAGTGAGGCAGTGGCTCCCTGTGTTGTGCTCTCTGATGGGAGCACTTTGAAAAGAGACATCAAAAGGCTTTTAGATGCTGGTGCATGTGGGGCAGTCCTTCTGTTGTCAACCATCTCCATTTAAAAAAAAAAAAAAAATGGAGGGAGAGACGGCATGTGTGTGTGACGGAAGGCATCTCTGTGAAAGGTCAGGTGGGATTACCAAAGCTGTGGTTTCCGCCTCACTTCTGATATCTGGCACAAACCTCCTTAAGTCTTCCATATTACTGTCACCTTTGAATGCTGTATGGTCAGGTGCAGTCTTGAATTTAAAGAACCGTCTCAACCCACAGACTACCTGACTGTCACCCTGAAGACCAATTGTACAAATCTATTATTTTATTTGTCCGTAAACAGCTTTTGTCTAGTTTAGATGTGTGCCATTTTTTTAGTTGTTAATTTAATGTCATTATAGTTTCACTTTTCACAAATGAGAAAATGAGAACAAGCAATACAATCTCATTCGTAAGTTTCCGTAAGATTTGCACACGCCCCACTGAGATTGGTCTAAAAATCAAATTGTACAAATTCATACAAAATCACTCATTTGTTCATAGTTGCATATGTCACAATAGTTACATTTCATTCATGATAACTCTAAAAAAAAATGTTCACGTGGTTGATAACCACTGCCATAGCAGATCTAGGTAGGTGGAGCTGGGGGAGGAAGAGGGTTTCAGAGAAACGAAACTTTTATTAAATAGTATTTAAATGTTGAGCGAGAAATCCATTGATTGTAGGATCAGCGAAGGCCAATCAGGTTGTGCCTTGTAATAAATTATGCGATTGCAGATTGCATGAAAAGTACGAGTATGCATCATCTAGAATTTCATGACTGAACTAGAAATTTAAGGGGCCGTTTACAAGATGCCGTTTTCAACTAAAAACAAAAAAGTATTTATGGGTTTGCCCCTTTTGAAAATCATTCCGTTGACACCATTGAAACAAATTTGTGAAAACGGTTTCGTCATGCGCATGTATACTACAAGTTCATTCTATAGGTGCGTGGTGACGTCGCCAACTACTGGCCTGGCATGAATAATGCAGTGTTTTTAGTTGTTCTCATGGGCCCTTGTGAATGGGATCATTTTGACTATGTTTTCTTCTGTACATGCAAAAATGCAAAGGAAAAACGTTTCAGTCTTTAGTACATTGTTGTTGTGTAAACATACCTTAAGTTCAAAGTTTTATTTCTCAATAAATACTGCATTGTAGAACTTGCTGACAATGTTTTCACAATTCATAGCTTATAATGATGTTATAAATATGTTTAAGTGTTTTGTTTGGTCATCAAAACAGGGTGTAGCTTTAGCGGCGAGACACCTGCAATTTAATTATCTGTTATCACCATGCTGCTCGTTGGTTATTGTGTTGTTGACGATTTCAGTTTTACTCACCCCTAAAAATCACAGTTGTTTGTTTTGTATTTTGTGTTTTGTTTTGTTTGTGTAAGAATACACCAAAGTGAGACTTTAGGGAAATCAGGCTAGCCAATTAACTGTAATTCTTTGTAATTCATTTGAATTTTTATTCATACACTCAAAAAAATATCTGTCTAAACATAAGTTTTATGTAATTTAATTTATAGCAATTTTCCATCCATTTGGATTACATAGTTTTAACATAAACAAACTAATAAACTTAATGTGATTCGTATTTGTCAGTCATATGAATAGTGAGAGATTAAATGTCTTTTATCTTCAGTTGAGTGTTTCTCTGTCCTTCAGTGATTCTGCTTGTTAACAGCAGGTGTTCATCATTAATGCCCAATCATCACTTAATGATCTCATTAACTCTGACACTGCTTCAATGCTACTTTAACTCATTAGTGCGCACACACATGACCACTAAACAGTGTTCATTAACCTGTGAACTATGACATAAATCTTACCTATTTCATTTACATATGACTGACAAATATGAATCGCATTAAGTTTATAAGTTTGTTTATGTTAAAACTATGTAATCCAAATTGCTATGTAATTAAATTACATAAAACTTATGTTTAGACAGAAATATTTTTGAGTGTATCTTGACGTGTTGAAGTTTCAAATCAGTTTTCTTTTTTTCAATAACAAAATGTTAATATTTTGTTAAAGTTTATATGTATTGCATCACATATCTCAAAAAAAAACAAAAAACAAAAAAACTTGATTTTGATTGGCCAGTTGTTGCATTCGGCAGGCAAATGTTTTTGAGTAATGACAATGGCAACACTTTTATAAGTGGGACAAAAAATGCATGGCAATTACCAGCTGACTGTACATTGTGCCTCAACAAGTTAAAAAAAATCACTGCTTGGATTAATCAGTGTGTTGTTGTTAATAATAATAACCTTGTATCCAACTGAACATTCATAGCTGCATAGCCTTTAATAACGGTGTTATTAAACTGACCATTAGGGTACTAAATGTGTGTCATATTGTAACACAATAACATGTTATTTATGTAGGCTTTTTATTTATTTATTTTTTAAAGGGCTGTATATTACACATGCCATTCCTGTTACTTGGAAAGAGTATTTTTGAGTTGTATCAAAGGCATGTTATTGCTCCAGAGGTATCATTATGGCATATCTGATGCTGATGCTTAACATCGGAAAAAATAAAGTTCCCCGTCTCCTCTGCTGCTGTTACATGTATAGCTGTTCTGAACTCAGTTTGTTTTGTTTCATGTCACATGTGCTCTGTTTTTCCCCTTCATCATTTGTTCATTCCTGTCAGCTGTTCGTCATTATTAGTCATCTCCTTCACCTGTGCCCCGTTCATCACTCCTTGTTAGTTCCTGTATTTACACCCAGTGTGTCCCTCACTCCTGGTCGGTTATCGTTTATAGTTGGACGTTGTGTGTATGTCGTTTTCCTGGTTCCCTGTAAGTTTGTGATTAAAGTCTGCATTCCTGTATACTGCTGAGTCCAAAGTGTTCCTTCACCACACGTTCCATGACAGCTACATATTAGCATTTTTAAACTGATTTTTGTGTGTTTGTGTGTTTATTTGGATAAGGCTTTTCAATGTTGGGCATTAATAGTTATTTTCCCCACTAAAAAGTACTATAAACATGGATGGCCTTGTCCTTCATGTGATTTTTTTATTTTTTTTTTTCCAAAAGTACACCTGAATGAACATTCTTTGAATTTTCATTTATCTTTTCAAATAAAGGAGTTCAGAATAATATGAAAATCTGCTGTATGATCAGAAAAAAACTTCACCCAGTCCATGAAGCATAATGAACTTTCTGATGTCAGACAGATGAAAACGTGACTGTCCACATTAACAGAACACCTACACCTGTTCTGTGTTCAGAAACGTTGTCCAATTAGTCGGGGTTATGTTCTTGCAGGTCACAAATGAGAATATAGACGAGGAATCACGAGAACAGGGTTTTAATGAGGAGAAGGGTAAACAATCCATACAAGACACTCCAAACATTACCAACGACTGACAACGGGACAGAGGAAACACAGGACTTATAAAGGGATCAAACAAGGGTAGTAGATGACACACAGCTGACGGGGATGAACTAATGATGAGTGACGAGTGGCGGGAGAAAAACCAAAACGAGGAGCACGTGTGGAGAGACGAAAAACAAAGTCCAGGACAGAAACTAACAGTCGGAATAAGATGGAAATGGAAAACACACCTAAACACCAATTATTATTTGAGGCATATAACTAATGATAAGAGTAACACTTTATTTTATTGTGTCCTTGTTACACATGTTACATGTATTTACTCTAATAATAACCATAAATTAGGCATAATTCTGTTAATTAATGTTACTCGGTACTTATATGTATAACTACACAGCAACAGGGACACATTAAAATAAAGTGTAACCAAGATATATAAAAAGTCATCAAACAATGTACAGTTTCTGGTTCCTCGAATTAAAACTGTCTGGTCTGGGATTATTTTAAACAAGGTTCCTGTGATCGTGTCAGTCGGTTACAGATTTCAGCATAGGTTCATTTGAGATTCTGTCTCTATTGGACATCAGCATAAGCTTATTCTGAAAAAGACCGTCCCACTTTGACAGGAAGAGATCATATGACTGACAAATAAAGCAATAAGAGACCCTATATTTTGTTTTTACGAACCTTTTAGAAGCTGACACATTTTAAATTTCAATAACAGGATAAAATCTAATTAAAAACTGATTTATGATTGTTGTGGTACAAGAAAACCACGACTTTTAAAGAGTAAGGTCCCATTAGTTAGCATTAGCAATAATGTCAGCCCAGGCTCATAAGAAAAACATACCTGTGTCAACATTTTTGCAAAATGCTCAATACATTGCGTTGGGCATTTTTTGCGACAGTTTCAAAGTGAGTGGAGCTAAATGCGTGTTTTTTTGTTTGTTTTTTTTTTGTTTGTTTTTCTGGAACAGATGACCGTGAATATGGCAACGTTTTATTATGTTGGAGTTTGTATCATCACAGTTCTGAAATGTCTGGTAAAAGCTTAATGCTCCATCATTTCCATAGTGTTAACAAAAGCAAATGTGATTTTAGCTTGTTTTTGAACTCTTGTCTTTGAGGTCTTTTACAGTGACTCGTCTTTAAGTACAATTACAAGTACACTTCTGTACAAACTGAGCAACCGAGCAAGCTTAGTACATGAGACACTCAAAAAAATATTTCAGTCTAAACATAAGTTTTATGTAATTTAATTACATAGCAATTTTCCATCCATTTGGATTACATAGTTTTAACATAAACAAACTAATAAACTTAATGTGATTCATATTTGTCAGTCATATGTAAATGAAATAGGTAAGATTTATGTAATAGTTGAGTTTATGAATAGTGAGAGATTAAATGTCTTTTATCTTCAGTTGATTTCATCAGTTGTAGTTCTTGTGTTTCTCTGTCCTTCAGTGTTTCTGCTTGTTAACAGCAGGCGTTTATCATTAATGCTCAATCATCACTTAATGATCTCATTAACTCTGACACTGCTTCAATGCTACTTTAACTCATTAGTGCGCACACACATGACCACTAAACAGTGTTCATTAACCTGTGAACTATGACATAAATCTTACCTATTTCATTTACATATGACTGACAAATATGAATCGCATTAAGTTTATAAGTTTGTTTATGTTAAAACTATGTAATCCAAATTACTATGTAATTAAATTACATAAAACTTATGTTTAGACTGAAATATTTTTTTGAGTGTAAAACCGAACATACGGAGCTGGTTAAGTGATGCAAACTCCAAAATATATTCGTACACTATGGTAAAAAGTGTTTTGAGGTCATTACATAATCGTGCAAGAGGGACAATTTATCCATAATCCGGCCCTGTAATCATAATTGTGTGTGAAAATAATTAAAAGTGCTTGCTGTTACTGCCTCTAGTGTTCATTTCTGATAGAAACTGCAGTGATATGTATTGATTCGTATTTTGCATTTTGCAAAAATGTTGACACGGGTTTGTTTTTCCAATCTGCTTGTGTTGATGCAGTAAATTACAGTAACTAACAATGAGCAATAAATTCGTTACAGTATTTAGTAATCTTTGTTTACATTAGTTAATAAAAAATACAATTGCTGATTGTTAGTTCATGTTAGGTCAGGTCCATTAGATAAAATGAACCGATACAATTTATTATTACATGTATTATAGTTAAGTGCCCCAAATATGTAATGCAAAATGTTTAAACTAATGAAATAAAAAAAAAAAACTTTACATGATCGTTTAACAATGTCTGAACATTTTCAAATCTGGTAGCTATTGGCAAATTCTAAAGGTCCACAGAGAAAATGACATTGTTTCAAGGTGTCAGTGTACATTTTGACAACAGTTCATCGATTGAAATGAACACTGTGAAAGTGTTGTACAGTTCTTGGTGGCAGTTGTGTAGAGGGGTGAGGATTTGATATGTGTGCATGTGTGCTTGTTTTCATGATTTATGAGGACACAAATTTATATAATGACATGGGTCTTACACTGTTATTATGACGTAAACATGTTTTATGAGGACATTTCATGAGTCATTTCATAAAATAGCTTTAAACACATACTAAATGTTTTATTACAAATATAAAAATACAAAATGTTTTCTGTGATGGGTAAGTGTAGGAGTAGGGGTAGTGTAGGGGGATAAAATGTATAGTTTGAACAGTATAAAAACCATTATGCCTATGGAATGTCCTCACTAAGATAGAAAAACAAACCTGTGTGTTTTGTGTTGCAGGCGGCCTGTATTCCTGTGCTGCTGAGTAACGGATGGGAGCTGCCCTTCTCAGAGGTCATTGACTGGAGTAAAGCCGCCATCATTGGAGATGAGAGATTATTGCTGCAGGTACACACACACACACACACGCACACACACGCACATCATACTGTCAGAGCACAATCCCCTCAAGACAATCAACAAACACATTGTCATAGTCTTCTTTATGGTAATGTGATCATAATGAGAACACACTGCTATATAACTATCTATTTAAAATCCTCCATCATTCGTTTGCTCCATCCTACTCCTAACAGCAGACTGAAACAGAGGACCTGTATTGTTCCTCATCTAAAGTGATGCAGTGATGCACTGCACTGGGAGCTTTAATTAAATGCTGCTGAAATTCTCATGAGGAACAATCGGAGCCATGAATCCCAAGACATTTTGAGAGCCTTAAGTGTAATTTAGGAGGGAAATTATATCACACTTTTACCCTGAGCTCTTAATCAAGCCAATTCACTATTTGCCCCAAAATACGAGGAAGAAATTAGCCTTCATTTGCATAGACAACTGATATCTTTATATTTTTTTTTTTTGCATGACAATTAATTACTTTTTAAAATATCTGATTTGCTGGTTGGACATACAGTACAGTATAGTGATGAATTACATTTAGGCTTGCACACATGCACAAATTCTACCACATAAATATTAATAGGTTAAAACTTTTTTCATTACCCCTTTGCGGGGTAAAATATAAATGCAGCTTTATACAGTACCTTAATGTATAATGTCCAGATTATGCAGTATAACAAAAATATTACCACATTACAAAGACAACTTGTCTCTGTAAATAATAGTACTTTATATGGTCACTGTAATAAGACCAAAGCAAAATATTAAAATATTGTATTGTAATATTGTATTATTTGTCTATCTGCTATTAATGTTATATTTGTAAAACTTCAAAAAAAAAAAATTAGAGAGAGATATTTGATATTAGATATTTATACATTTATTAAAATAAAATTGTAATTAATGCTTTTTATTTTTTGTTTTGAGTAGCTAATCCCTCTCTTAAGTTTTAACCTAACCTTAACCATTTCTTAAAATACATTTACAATGAAGACAAAGACTATTTTTTGTAATCATTATAATTTTGTTAAAATGGCAAAAAGCAGTGCCAACGACATTGTGTTGTATTTGAAGTGCTCTCTGGCGACATGCAAAAGTTTTGTGTTAAGCATAGAGTAGAATTTTAATTGTTAATCTCAACAAATCTCATGCATCTCCACTTTGTAAAGAATTATAGACAGCCTAAAAGTTGGGCTAACCACTAAAGCATCCTGGAATACACAAACACACAGTATATCTGGAAGCAGATCTTGCTCTGTCTCACTCTTCCAGGTTCCATCTATCACCAGATCTGTGGGTTCTGACAGAATCCTGGCACTGCGGCAGCAGACACAGTTCCTGTGGGACGCCTACTTCTCCTCCGTCACAAAGATAGTCTTAACCACATTAGAGGTGAGTCCTCAGATACAGCAGAAAGAGACTTGCCTCATCCAAATGAGTCATTCTGGAGAAAAATGTGTGAATGAGGGACTGCCAGTTGGTTGATGTCATTTGTAAAGTGCTTTTTTTTTTCACTTAAAGCGATAGTTTGCCCAAAAATGAAAATGCTGTCATCATTCACTCCCCCTCAAGTCATTCCAAACCTGACTTTCACAAAAGATATTCTGATGACAGAATTTGTGATTGGCTGTCCATGTTTTAGCAGTCATCAGCTGGAAAAGCATCGCTCTGACAGTATCATTCCTCATAGTTGTAGATGTGTTGTGGACTCAACTATTCTCTTAGAGTGAGAGTTATATTAAAAAAACCTTATAGTTATATGTGTAGGTTAATATTGTGAAAAAGAAGTGCATTCTTTTAAAAAAGTGTAGGCTACTTATTGTGGATTTTGCATTAAAGGCTTATTTAATCCAAAAATTCTGTCATTAATTAATCACCCTCATTTCGTTCCAAACCTGTAAGTCTTTCATTCATCTACAGAACACAAATAAGGATCTTTTTAATGAAATAAGAGTGCTTTGGGTTACTCCATTTACATTGCAACTACCACTTTCAAGCAGAAAGCCCAGAAAGGTTGTCAAGACATCATGCAAGTAATCCATGTGAATCCAGTGGTGCAAAAGTGCTTTGTTTGAAAAGTGGTAGTTGCGTCGGCTGTCAATGGAGGGGCAGAAATATTTTCATTTGTGTTCTGAAGATGAACAAGAGTCGTATGGGTTTGGAACTAAACGAGGGTGAGTAATTAATGACAGAATTTTAATTTCTGGGAGAACTAACCATTTAAAAGAACATACTTATGTCCAAACTGTATGTAATGTCTCCAAACACTTAACTGTGAATAAATTAAAATGTACTATACCTTCAATTTGTATTAAATAGGGCTGAACGATTTATTGCACGATATGAAAAATAACATTCAACTTGAACACGATTATCTACGGTGGCCGAGAGAGCTCAAAGCGCTGCAAATAAGAAAATACATGCAAATAAAAAAAAACACATGCAAATAAAAAAAGCACATGCAAATAAAAAAAAACACATGCAAAATAAAAAAAACGTGATCATCAGTTTGACAACACATGTGCTGCAAATCCTCACAACACATGCAAACACAAAAACACACTGCAAATACAAAAAGTACTGCAAATAGCACAAACCACAACGGAAATGTTTCAAGGGGGACCCCAAAAAGTGACGGACCCTACTAGGACGTGCGTCCAAAACCAGTTCAACTCACCCTTCACTTATTCACTAATCCCTATATAGTGTACGCCATTTTAGTGCACAATGTGTTCACAATCATGAAATACTATAAAAACTGCAAACAAAAATAAACAAGTGTACATTATTTCATGTATTTATTATTTTTAATAAAGTGTTTTTCAGTTTGCTAGAAGCTCACGCTCACAGATGTCGCGGTCGTCGAGCGCCTCAGGCGGCCGTATCGATGACGTCACATTAGTACACTACAGACGATTAACGAATATTTTTAAATCATCCACTTAATGATCATCTCTTAAAGTTTAATGAGTTAAAGTGAAAGTGAAAGTCGTGACGTATTGTCAAGTATGGTGACCCATACTCGAAATTGGTGCTCTGCATTTAACCCATCACAAGTGCACACACACAGCGGTGAGTAGTGAACACACACACAGTGAACACACACCCGGAGCAGTGGGCAGCTATTGCGACAGCGCCCGGGGAGCAATTGGGGGTTAGGTGCCTTGCTCAAGGGCACTTTAGTCATGGTATCGAAGGTGGAGAGAGTGTTGTTTATTCACAATTCCCACCTTCAATTCCTGCCGGCGTGGGAATCGAACCTGCAACCTTCTGATTACAAGCCCAACTCCCTCACCATTAGGCCACGACTACCCCACTAACAACAATGCCACATATTAAAACACTTTTCTGTTAGTGAAACACATTACATTGAGTTAATGCCTACATAATATATTTAATATTTTTTAGTTTGTGCTGTTGTCAAGTAGGGTCCGTCACTTTTTGGGGTCCCCCTTGAAACATTTCCGTTGTGGTTTGTGCTATTTGCAGCACTTTTTGTAAATGCAGCGCGTTTTTGTGTTTGCTTGTGTTGTGAGGATTTGCAGCACATGTGTTGTCAAACTGATGATCATGTTTTTTTATTTGCATGTGCTTTTTTTAAATTGCATGTGTTTTCTTATTTGCAGCTGTGACGAGCACGGCGGGCGAGAGCCGTGGGGGAACGGCGCGAGGCCGGTGCGCCGAGCACCTGACGCTCGTTAACGCTCGCGTCACCGGCCTCGCGCCGTTCCCCCACGGCTCTCGCCCGCCGTGCTCGTCACAGCAGCGCTTTGAGCTCTCTCGGCCACCGTAATTATCACTTAAATGCGATTCTTGAAAATTTGATTATGAAATCGCAAAGGCTGATAAAGGCAATTTTTTTATGCACAGCTCGTCAATCAAGTATGGCTCCAAATGCTAATCCATCTGAAAGCACTGCAAATTTGAGTCGCTTATAATGTACATTTGAAAAAGAAACGCACGTCAAACATATTTCCAGACTTGAGAAGCATTTATTAACATCTTGTCCAACAAAAGATAAATTTTAATAATTTAATAATATGTTTTTACTCCAAACTCACTTCATAATGACAATTGAGCATCCTTCTGCGAGATGATGTGGCTTTTAACACAGAATAAGGCAGTCTTGTGTTTATTAGTCATGTTTAAATAATCAAAGCCTTTCAATCTTCTGTTTATGACTTGCGTTATCTTCTTCTGCTGCAGGGCATATTTTGAGTTTCTGCGCAAAAGCGCCCTCTGGCTTTCAGATGGAGAAGCATTTACTACTGATCACAGAGCCGTACAGCTCTGACAAGCTGCGCGTTAAATGATCACAGCCTTTGCCAAATCGCGTGCGATTTAATCACAATAAATCGTGCAGCCCTAATATTAAATAAAATGATTTGATTAGTTAATTAGTCATTTAGTTTCATTTTTGACCCACTTAAATAGGACCTAATATTTTTATGCAATTTCTTAACTACTTGTAATGTTTACAGTGCTTTCAAATATACTGCCACGTAAACTAATATACTTACATTTACATATGTAATTAGGATGTTATAACATAATGTACTCACTTTCGGTTGCACTTTATTTTAAGGTGTTCTGGTCACTGTAAATTAAATATTTGAGAGCTGAATAATATAAACTACATGTATGTACTATAGGGTAAGGGTTAGGATTAGGGTGGGGTTAAGGGTTAGTAGCGTGCAATTATGCATAATTGGGTATTATAGTAACTACATGTATCGTGTGTAACGAGGACATTGTAAAATAAAATGTTACTGTACTTCAGTATGCTAGTCAACACATCAAAATAATTGTACTTCTTGATTATTAATGATTTAAAATGTACTTTAAAGTAACTTTTAATTCAACATTATTGCAAAGTGCACTTTTTAAAAGTGTGGTTAAGTGTTAAAAAACTGAAAGTGGACCCTTTAAGTGTCTTTTTTATTATATTATTTTCAATTACTTTTTTGAATATGTACTTCTAGGATTTGAAGTACACTACAAGTGCACATTGAATACAGTTAAACACTTTTTCACCAGGGTATGGATAGTAAAAAGATGATGTTAAGTTAATGCATGATTTTTAGACATACTTTAATGATTAAATCTATGGATAGTTTGATTCATGAAGTGCCTTACTTTGTATGTAAAATCATGTTAGGAGTTTTCTATCCTGTCTTTCATTATAGTTCATTATAGTCAGAATTTAGTTCATGCTGATAATGTACTTTGTTTTGTCTCCATCTCTCTCTTACACTCACTCATTTCTTGTTCTCTCTATATCTCTGCCTCTCTGACATCTTCTATTTTCTTCAAAAGTTTTCATCACGAGTTTCTGTCACACATAAGATGATAGCTGCCATGATCAAAAGCACTTGGTCTTTTCCAGACCTCTCCAACACACATAAAAATGCTGACGGATACACACAAACATTCTCTCCCTCACTCACTCGCTCACTCTCACATCTCTGAGAAGATTTTCCCTGGGTACAGGCCTGCCTTGGTCAGCCGGATAGAATGGAAAGTTTGTACTTGGTTTCTCTTCATCTCAGGAAGGTGTTGGACAAGTCTTTTTAATAACAGGCCGAGAACTGCCAGACGTCATTGCCAGAAATATGACTGACTATAAATGTGTTCAGAAAGCAATATTCAGAGCGATATTTCTGCCAACTTCACCAACATCGCTACAGTGATCAGAAACAGAGATGCAACTCTTGTTCCTAAAATGGTGTCAAATAAATTTAACTGGTTTTGCTTCAGGACCCAGATTTTGAACTTACTGATTTTTGGTTGCGACCTATCAATTGTGAACCACTGCAATATAATGTTTAGCAACACTTTAGTATGGGGAACAATTCTCACTTTTAACTAGTTGCTTATTACAGTAGCTTCTTGCCCATTGGCTGCTTATTTGTACTTATACAGTGCATATTAACGCCTTATTCTGCATGAACATATTCTGCCTAAATCCTACACTGTTAAAAAATTACTGTAAATTTTACAGTATAATACTGGCAGCAGGGTTGCCAGCCAGTTACTGTAAAATTTACAGTAGTGTTACTGTAATTTACAGAATTTCCCTGTATTCTCTGATTACAGTAAATAACTGTATTTTTTAATTACGAAGGGTCAATTTACAGCAATATTCTGTAAATTTGAGTCAAACCAACACGTGACCCCAGAATATATTGCAGTTTACAGCAATATGCTGTATTATTACAAAACAGCCAGCGGCTGTAAAATAATGCTGTAATTTTTACAGTAATTCACTACTAAAAAATTACTGTAAATTTTACAATATAATACTGGCAGCAGGGTTGCCAGCCCGTTACTGTAAAATTTACAGTAGTGTTACTGTAATTTAATTTACAGAATTTCCCTGTATTCTCTGATTACAGTAAATAACTATTTTTTTAAATTACGAAGGGTCAATTTACAGCAATATTCTGTAAATTTAAGTCAAACCAACATGTGACCCCAGAATGCATTGCAGTTTACAGCAATGTGCTGTATTATTAAAAAACAGCCAGCGGCTGTGAAATAATGCTGTAATTTTTACAGCAATTCATTACAGTGTACGCCATACCTAAACTTATACGCTACAGCAACTACCTTACTAACTATTAATAAGAAGTAAATTAAGAGTTTATTGAGACAAAAGTGGTAGTTAATAGTGAATATGTGTTCCCTATGCCAAAGTGTTTCCAAGTATCTTAATTCAACCTCACTGAAAACTGCCACACATTGTGGTATTAAGAATAAACGGCAAACAGACACTTTTCCATGCTGTGGTTTTCTGGCCCCTGAGGCTGGTCTCTTCCCAGAGCTATCCTAATCCCTGCTTCTGTTCCGCTCTGAACGTTTTGAGCGGAATAGCATTCTGTGAAATTTCGAGCCTAGCGTCTGGATTTTCCCTCCTGACCGAACCTCGGGTCATCATATCAAAGTCAAATGACTGAGATACATAAAATTAGAAAAAATAATATTTCTTTCCCTCATTAAAAGGATCTGCTTTTAAAGAAATGGTTTGCAATTTAGACAAATGTTTAAAATGATCAAGACTTCAGTTATACCAATGAATTAGAAAAAAAAAGCTTTTATTCAACTTAGAGGGTGGTGTTAGGACCCACACAGACCACAGGGTGAGCGCCCCGTGCTGCCCAATCAGCTTCAGTGGGCAACCAGTCTTGGGCTACAGGGTGATATGGCAGCTGATATATAATTAAACAAATAAAATAATAATAATAACAATAATAAGCAGTGTTGGGGTAACAAATTACAAGTAACGCAAGTAACATAATCAGATTGCTAGTTTCAAATACCGAGTAAAGTAACTCATTGCTTTTAGATTTACAAAATAACTAAGTTACTTTTTTCAAATAAATACTTTATAATAAATACTAAGTTTCCCATTTATTCACTGACACCTCTCCTGTCCCCATGTTGAGAGAAATTCGAAGTAAATGCAGGGGCATTGTGTGCACTGTGTGAACATGTTATTTATTGTAGTTCTATTGTAGACTAAATGTGAGCATGTATTTGCTCATCTCACTTGCGCAAAACAGATTAAGTATTACTAAATAACTTATTATTATAAATAAAAACATCTCGGGTTACTATAACCCGAGGGACTGTAACCCTGATTCCCTGACAGGGAACGAGACACTTACCTGATGGTACCTGAAGCAACTGTAAAATCAATGCAATCCTATTGGCCGGTGACAGCCTATGACATCATACCAGTGCGAGCAGGCAGTATATAAGGGGCACCTAGAGAACATGTCATCCACTTCTTCATGTGAAGGAAAGAAATACCCATACTGCCATGCTGAGGGGAGTGCAAAAAATGTCTGGGACTAAGCACAATAATGGCAGTTCCAACTGAAATGCCAGAACCATTCCTCCTTCTGGTCACACACTAGGCTGTTAGTGACAGTATTGCCTATGTCCACTGCCCAAGATACACACTTCAATGAGAAAGTGCCTTCGTAGAGTACCGGAAGGACTTGTCAAAGGCTGCTCAAGGGCTTGAGCCGAAAGGAGCCCTGGACAGCCACTTTCAGGGGGACATTGTGTCAACCCCCAGAGCCACCGATCTGACTTGAGACCGAGGCATCCTGGGGAGCAGTACTCAGCATAGCGCTTCCCAACTCTTGCAAACGAGGGGAGTGACTCTGCTCGACCCTGGACATACAGAGAGCTTCTCTTTCAAAGCACTATGGAGGCTGGGTACTCTTCATAGGGTCCCTCATGAGAGGAGTACCTCCAGTTCTATCAGGAGCTGAATTACCAAGGGGGTTCACAAGAACATCTTGACCTTTCAAACCAAACTCATTCACATTGCCACACAAGTAATGCACCCTGTATATAACTTTCTACCCTTAGTAAAGATCTCATCCTCCCAGACTGTCGAGGAGGCCTCTATATAAGGCTCCTCGAATATTTAAATTTGTTAAATGACACAAATATACTTTATGCATTTAATCTCACTTTATTAACCAAAGTTTTTGCTGCTGACTTTCAATGAAAGTTCAACCAATCTAATAAGTAAAAATGAGTTCTATTTTTCTTCAATCCAGAATTGCAGCATAGCTGAAAGGTTTGATTGAGCTGCACCCTCTATTCCGGTGTGAATTTGCATTTCCTTCAGCCTGAGTCTTATTCATTTCACTTTTGGTGTGAAAGGGCCTTTACATTTGCATGCATGCATGCATGCATTTATTTATTTATCTATTTATTTATTTATTTATTTATATTTTTATTTATTTATTTTTTAAATTTTATTTATTTTTTTAAAGCAAACAAGCAAGCGCAGCCCAGGTGAGGAAAAGTAACACAAAAGTAACATTAAATTACTTTCTATAAAGAGTCCAAAGCAACGAAATTAGTTTCTTTTTTAGGGAACTATATTGTAACGTATTACTTTAAAAAGTAACTTCCCCTAACATGGATAATAATTAAGCAATATATATTAAATATTAATTAATGTTGAAGTGTTCAAGGTATAAATGTAAAAATACAAAGATTCAATGTAAAAAATATGATTCAACAGTTTGGCATCACTTTTTTTTTTTAAAGAAATTGATACTATTATTCAGCAAAGATGCATTAATTTATTTAAAATAAAGTAAAATAAAAAAAACATGAAATATAAAAAAGATATTTTCAATTATAATAACATTTCAAAGTATTACTGTTTTTTTATTGTATTTTTGTTCAAATAAAGCCTTTTTTTAAAAATCCACACAAATTTGCAATGTTGTTTGCAAACGTTTGAACTACAATTTTGAAAATCACCTAATCATTATTATAAACTATTTTCCTGACGACTTAACTTGTGACCATACTTAAGAAGCATTTAATAATTTATTAATTTAACAACTTAATAAAAGCAGTTAACAATCAAGCTTCATTCATCGAGACCAATAGGAGTCAGGATAACACCTGAAGAATTAGTGAAACAAAAACAAACTGAGGGGACCATTTACACTTGGCTGTTAATAGTGCGTTGCGAAGTCCGCACCATATCATGCTGACAAACTACGAGTCTTTCAACACTCGTGCATGTGTGGTGTGTTTGCGCTCAGCAATAAATGCTGCCTAATTAACCACATAGATCAAATGCCCTCTCCACGGACTCAGGTTTACTGGCACTTCCTCTAGAACATATGCCACGTTGAGTTCATTTCCCTGCTCCACAGCACAAGAGCGGCGTGATGCTTCACTTGCTGCGTGGATCTGACAAAATCCCTACAATTCATGTACAGCACATTTAAACATCAGCATGTAAAGGCATAGAGATACACAAACACACATGTTGTCTGACATGAGGGTTTTTTAATTAGATTATGGTTGATCCTAATTGACTTGTGCATTTCTAGACTCCAAACAAAACCAATCAAGCCCAGTGGAGGAAGACACAGGACATATACTGGAGAGTGTGTGTGTGTGTGTGTGTGTGTGTGTGTGTGTGTGTGTGTTACAGATTATTTTTAGATTAAATATCTCATGCACCCTGTTGTGATGAGGGTGAGGCAGATTGTGATTAATTAGTCATGTAATAAAATGAGATTAATGTGTTTAATTTGAGTAATTAGGCCTCTGTGCATGTTGAAAATGTTGTCTGGGCATTGGCTGTTTTTTTTTTTGTTTTTTTGTTTTTGGGGGGGGGGGTGTCACGCATAAGGGTATTATAACCCTTTTTTAGTTAAAACACTTTTAGTTTGAAGGCTTATATTTGTTGAAATGAATTCATAATGAACAGTTTTGGGTTAATGGAATAAAGCTGGTAAAATAAAAAATGAAATAAAGCTAGTTTCTGCTAAATCTAGTTGGAAGGGTTCCATTTTTGATTTTGGAGCTGTCATTTTTAGTAACATTTTACCATAATGTTACGTTTGTTTTGTAATGGATAAAGTAAACCCAACAGAGATAAAGGCATGAGTTGTGTTTGAATAAAAATAGCTTGTCTGCTGTGTGTTACACCAAATTCTATTACTGTAGTAACAGTAGGTGCTGTAGTGATAGGGGTTAAGGGTTATGGGTCAAGGTTAGGGTGACAACAACATCTGCTATGTTGCAGAATTCGAGTTCATTGGCCTCACATACCCAGAAAAATGGTCATTATACATCATTGCTATTAGGCAACAGTCAACATGTTGCGGCTGGCCAATCACAAGCGGAACCGTAAACTCTGACGCGACGCATGACGTATTGATGTATTGACGAAAGTGGGCTGCGGCCCCCCGGTGGACTGTAGTGGTATTGCAGGGGGGGCCGTAGCTAGTTCAAATCAATATATTAAAATAATTAAAATATTCCAATTGTTCTAAAATTTGATTTTTTTGAAAGTATGTAAGGTTAGAGTTATGGATTTAAATATATTTGTAAAGAATGTTTCAAAAATGTTCAAAATCACGAGCGCCATTCACTAGCTCATTATAAAGCTTGGAAGAGCCAGGATATTTTTAAAATAACTCCTATTGTGTTTGTCTGAAAGAAGATAGTCATATACACCTAGGATGGCCTGAGGGTGAGTAAATCATGGGGTAGTTTTCATTTTTGGGTGAACTATCACTTTAATTGCAGCACATGTAATGGTATTTGTAACTTGTAAATCCTGATGTGTATTAATATCTTAGTGTACATTAATAGTAATGTGTTGTTTTTGCAGATTATCCATGACAGGATACGGACACACATGTCCAGGAGCAGGTTGATGTGGAATTCTTTGCCTGGAGGACTCTACGCACTTCCTGAGTTCTCCAGCGACCTCACCCTCTTCCCCTTCTACTACTCGACACTCGGTGTGTGTGTGTGTGTTTGTGTGCATCTCTTCACTACCTCCAGCTTAATGTCGTAAAACTTTGTTGCAGTGAAAATGAAATCATAACTCAGATGTTGGTTTCCCTTCAAGCAGTCTATTTGTGTGTTGTGTATGTGTGTGTGTGTGTGTGTGTGTGTGTGTGTGTAATCTCATAGTGAATGGTGAACATATGTGTCCAGAATATTCTTCCCTAAGCCTGGCCTGTGAGTGTTTGCATGCGCATGTAGGGGTTTGTGATGGATTTGTCCCTGGGCTTCACATGTCAGCAGTAAATCTGTATTGCAGGAGTGATAGATGGTCTATACTCTGCTGTCACAGGCGTTGTTAGTCTCACTTTCCATAATTTTGATGACAGGGCAGTTTAGACTCCCTGTCTGTGGCCATAACTTGAGAGAACTTCACCGTGCCGTGATATACGGCGTGATTCGCTCAGCCAGGGCAACACTATAAATCTGGCTACCTGCGATACATGCTGTTTATTAGGCAATGAGATATCATCCAACATGGCCAGTGGATTGCGCCGACGGTTTGCCGTCTCCCTTTCTCCCTTGAAAATGTTTTGGATGCTGTGGTTTGCATGCACAATGACACAATTCTCGATTCCTTTGATTGTTCTGTACATGAAGAGCTATTTATAACCAAGCGAGCGAGTGTTATGTAATATAAGCAAGTGAGCAATCAGTTAAAACATGAGCTTGGAAAGGCTGTTTTCATCCCTATTCAAAACTGATACATTATACACCTAAGTTAAATTAATTATGACATCTTTATATGCTATTTCATAATGACTTCAAATATCTTTAAAATATGGTTAAAGTGTATTGCTGAAAGTACTGAAAAGCACTTATGGTGAAATAAAATGTAATTTAATGTCATGTATTTAAATATATTATGATGAAGTTCTGGTTTTGTACGTTGGAAATAGATGAACTTTAAATTTAATATCGAGCAACACACTACAGTTTGTTATTGTAATCAAGTCATTTCCATGTGCTTTAGTATGTTAGTCAGCACATCAAAATAAAAGTACTTCTTTTAACGAATTATTAAATTTAATTAATTAAAAGTAAAAACTTGAGTGAAAGTGTACTTAATTGTTAAGCAACCCTCATAAAAGCGGACTCTCTTCAAATACACTTAAGCTGCCTTTTATTTCATTAATGTTATGTTCTCTACAAGTAGAGTTTTTGAAAAATATATTTTATGATTTGAAGTTGATATAAATTAGAGCACTTGTTTTTTTTTTTTTCAAAAGAGGTCTTCTCTAAATAAAAAACCTCAAGAAATTTTCCTTTGAGATTTAATTCATTTTCTTAATTTCAATTCTTTTGTCATTATTAGTACTTTAGATTTACAGTTACATTTATTCATTTGGCAGACGCTTTTATCCAAAGCGACTTTACGTAAGCGGGGATCTTTAGTAATCGTGCTGAGAATTTGTGTACGATATATATGGAAAGTCCCCTTGTGTGTGTGTGTGTGTGTGCGTGTGCGTGTGCTTGTTTTCCTTACATTGTGGGGACCAAATGTCCCCGCAACGTAAGTAAAACCAGTAAATCTTGACATTGTGGGGACCTTTTGTTGGTCCCCACAAGGAAACAAGCTTATAAATTATACAGAATTATCTTTTTTGAAAATCTAAACTAGCAGAACATTTTCTGTGAGGGTTAAGTTTAGGGGTGGGGGGTGGGGGGACAGAATGTACAGTTTGTACAGTATAAAAACCATTATGCCTGTGGAAAATCCCCACAAAACACATAAACACAACATGTGTGTGTGTTTGTGTGTGTGTGTGTGTGTGTGTGCGTGTGTGTGTGAGTGTGTGTACGCGTGTGTGTGTGTGATTCAAGAGCAAACCAAATGACCTCTCACGGCTGTACTTCCAGATGTGATCATTAACAATAGATTCATATAATACGCTTTAAAAACAAACCAAAAGTACATGTGAATGTTTTCATTAGTAATTCTCTATGTTTGTGTGGTTTGTTTCTGTGTGGTCTGTGTGTGTGGCCAGTTTGTTCACGTTTTTCAGACTGTGCGCGTGTTGCGTTTCCATATTCTTATTTTGTTCTATTTTACAGAGTTTGAATCCCTGCAGAGAGGAAATAGGGATAATAGATGTTCTGTCTGAGCGTAATTACTGTCACTGTGTGATATATTTTGAACTTCTCTTTTGTTTATTGCTGAACCAGAAAAGTTGCAAAGCTTTGATCAATTCATTTTGCTAGTTTTATCCTCTCTGGTTCTTTTGTTAATCTTTATGGTAACCTTTATTGTGATGTAATAGAGACTTAATGCAGCTGTCGGGTTTCTGGAGTCGCAGTCGCAAACATAGATAAATGAAGTGAATCCCTGTGGAGGAACAAAGATAAACAGGTGCTCTCTTTGAACGGCTGCCATAAAGCAAACTAATACAAATGCAGAGAGATGTTATGCACCGGAGACTGATGCCACTGAAGACTGATTTCATAAAGGCTACTCAGCCGTTTGCAGTGTGGGAAAATTGCATTTTTATGTAGTTCGTGATTTAACCAAAGACATTCACCGGCAAATAAAGACTATCCAAAAGCACTAAAGTCATTTCTCCAATCCACATTTGTACTTCTGCAGGTAAGAGTCCATCTCAGGAGTTTACAGCCGTCATTCAAGCGGTCACACCTCTACAGTCCCAACAGCAGCCCATATTCAAACTGATCCATGCGGTCTCCAAGTCCAAGTTCTGTGCGCAGGTGAGAACATGAGAAACTAAATGACAACTCTACCATTTTTATCGATGTTGCGAGTTTGTATCACATTAAGGGTCCTTCACACTGCATTTACATTTACACTTAGTCATTTAGCAGACGCTTTTATCCTAAGCGACTTACAAGTGAGGAATACAAACAAGCAATTCTTCATGAATTGGCAAATAGACACAGGAAGTGCTCACAATAAGTGGGTTCAGACATTGCTCAGTACCATAAGCTAGAGTAGGACGGGAAAAAGGGAAGGATAGGGGTTTTTTTTTTATGAGGGGATCAAGTGATCACGGAAGAGATGAGTTTTCAGCTGTCTTTTGAATATTGCCAGGGATTCTGCGTTCCTGATGAAAGTAGGGAGATCATTCCACCAGCAGGGAACAGAGAACGAGAAGGATCTGGAGAGTGATTTTGTGCCTCTCTGTGACGGTACCTCAAGCCTTCGTTCCTTTAGTGATCGCAGGCTTCTGGTGGGGACGTAGACTCATAAAAGTGAGTGGAAGTAGGAGGTGCAGAGCCTGTGGTGGATCTGTAAGCAAGCATCAGCGCCTTGAACTTGATGCGAGCAGCGAGGGGTAGCCAGTGAAGAGAGATGAAGAGGGGCGTGACGTGGGCTCTCTTTGGCTCGTTGAAGACATAGCTGTTATATAGTTGTTATATAGACATAGCTGCCATCAGTTGTTTTGCTTGAGGTCACATTGTCATGGTATTTTTGGTAAGAGTTCTTGCTTTAATGGCAGACTGCTGGCTATATCAAATCACAAATGAGATGTAAGTGAAAATAAGAAAACTACACCAAAAAAATCTTAATTCTCTAATAGTTTTCTCACACTCATGTCGTTCCAAACTTGTATGCATTTTGAGGCAGGATTCTAGCATTAATGTATCTAAAAAAAGAATTAAAATCAGAATTCAACTTGTATGCTATATTCAATGCCCTTTGATAGCTTTGTGTGAAGAAAAGACCAAAATTTAATTCCATTTACTAAAAATCTTTAGTGCAGCTTTCAAATCTCATTTATCCAATTTAAATATGTCATAATTTGGTTCATCAAGAGAATAACGTATAACGGAGCCAACAGCACATTGGTCACCGTTCACTTACATTCAATGTAAAAGAGCAGCCTGAACTTCCTGCTGAACTTCTCCTTTTGTGCTCCACCAAAGCAGCCTATCAATGATAGTTGATAGGCTGAAATATAATTATAAATATAAATCACATGTAAATATATATACAGTGGGGAGAACAAGTATTTGATACACTGCTGATTTTGCAGGTTTGCCCACTTACAAAGCATGTAAAAGTCTGTCATTTTTATCACAGGTGCTCTTCAACTGTCAGTGACGGAATCTATAACAAAAATCCAGAAAATCACATTGTAAGATTTTTAAATAATTAATTCGCATTTTATTGCATGGCATAAGTATTTGATACATCAGAAAAACAGAACTTAATATTTGGTACAGAAACCTTTGTTTGCAATTACAGAGATCATAAGTTTCCTATAGTTCTTGACCAGGTTTGCACACACTGCTGGATTTTGGCCCACCCCTGCATACAGAACTTCTCCAGATCCTTCAGGTTTCGGGGCTGTCGCTGGGCAATACGGACTTTCAGCTCCCTCCAAAGATTTTCTATTGCGGTCAGGTCTGGAGACTGGCAAGGCCACTCCAGGACCTTGAGATGCTTCTTACGGAGCCAGTACTTAGTTGCCCTGGCTGTGTGTTTCGGGTCATTGTCATGCTGGAAGACCCAGCCACGACCCATCTTCAGTGCTCTTACTGAGGGAAGGAGGTTGTTGGCCAAGATCTGGCGATACATGGCCCCATCCATCCTCCCCTCAATACGGTGTAGTCGTCCCGTCCCCTTTCCAGAAAGCATCCCCAAAGAATGATGTTTCCACCTCCATGCTTCACGGTTGGGATGTTGTTCTTGGAGTTTTACTCATCCTTCTTCTTCCACCAAACCCGGCGAGTGGAGTTTAGACCAAAAAGCTCTATTCTTGTCTCATCAGACCACATGACCGTCTCCCATTCCTCCTCTGGATCATCCAGATGGTCACTGGCAAACTTCAGACGGGCCTTGGCAATCGCTGGCTTGAGCAGGGGAACCTTGCGTGTGCTCCAGGATTTTAATCCATGATGGCGTAGTCTGTTACTAATGGTTTTCTTTGAGACTGTGGTCCCAGCTCTCTTCAGGTCATTGACCAGGTCCTGCCGTGTAGTTTTGGGCTCTCACCTTCCTCATGATCATTGATGCTCCACAAGGTAAGATCTTGCATGGTGCCCCAGACCGAGGGAGATTGACCGTCATCTTGAACTTCTTCCATTTTCTAATAATTGCGCCAACAGTTGTTGCCTTCTCACCAAGCTGCTTGCCTACTGTCCTGTAGCCCATCCCAGCCTTGTGCAGGTCTACAATTTTATCCCTGATGTCCTTGCACAGCTCTCTGGTCTTGGCCATTGTGGAGAGGTTGGAGTCTGTTTGATTGAGTGTGGACAGGTGTCTTTTATACAGGTAACGAGTGGAGAACAGGAGGGCTTCTTAAAGAAAAACTAACAGGTCTGTGAGAGTGGAAATTCTTGCTGGTTGATAAGTGATCAAATACTCATGTCATGAAATAAAATGCAAATTAATTATTTAAAAATCATATAATGTGATTTTCTGGATTTTTGTTTTAGATTCCGTCACTCACAGTTGAAGAGTACCTATGATAAAAATTACAGACTTCTACATGCTTTTGCAAAATCGGCAATGTATCAAATACTTGTTCTCCCCACTGTATAAGCTATTTTATTTCAAGTGATGCTTTTTTTTTAATGATAATGATAATAATCCTGCAGCAAAGAAAAAATTTCTGTTACACTGTAGTTTAGGATCCAATTCTCACTATTAACTAGTTGGCTATTAGTATACATATTAGAGATATTGTCTGTTTGGTAGTACTTATTCAGCACATATTAATGTCTTATTCTCCAAAATTCTACATCCCTTAATCCTACCCAACTTAAAAGGGAACTATAATGCCCCTTCCACAAGATGGAATATCCCCAGAATATGTCTGAAGTTTCAACTCAAAATACCAGATCATTTATTATAGCTTGTCAAATTTGCCTCTATTTGGGTGTCAGCATTTTTGTGTGTGTCCCTTTAAATGCAAATGAGCTACTGCTCCCGGCCTGCTTTCCACAACAGGGCAGAGCTTAACAGCTTGCCCTTCAGTTGCTCAACAACAACAAAGCTGGAGAATCTCACGCAGCCGAAATACAGATTGTCAGTAATGGTGTTCAGCCTTACAAACCGGAGTCGGACGCTGATGGAGAGACTCAGGAAGAAGTTACTGCAGGTTTTAGACTTCAACTGGACGTTTCTGAATGATTAGTGGATAGATTTATGAATTTGCTGTGGAGTTGATTCAACTCATTGGCTAGCATCTTCTGTCATGTTAATCTTTTGTGCAAATTCAACCTTCAATTGACCCTTGTTTGTCAAGCAGTCCGGCGTAAATGATGGAATGGTAACAACACTCAATTACAACACTTCTTCCTTTTCTCTAAAGCAGACGAACATGGCATCACCCTCCTTTGTTGCGTGTTCCCAGGGCCAGGGTTTTTAAATTTTAGGTTTAGTGACGTCACTAACCTGGGAAGAAGCCGTTTTGGGAAAAGCTTGTTGTAGGCCATAAACAGTGAATTCTTGAAATGAAAATATCTCCTTTTGCAATGTAACCTTACAACTTTTGTTTATGCTCAAACAGCAACTTTACACACTAAACATAAAAAGTTCAATCATAATCAGCCACCCCTTTAAAAAGTTCCTTACTAACTATTAATAAGCAGTAATGAAGAGCTTATTGAGTCAAAAATAATAGTTAATAGTGAGAATTGGACCATAATCTTAAGTGTGACCCTTAAATTCGTACAGGTTTGAAATGAAATGAGATTGAGTAGTTGACTTTCAGTCTGGGATGTGCTGTTCCTTTAACATTCTGGAGGGGAACGTGTTGGTATATTAATTGCAGCACTGCCTAATGCATCATATCATGAACAAGATGAATGATTATCAATGCATGAATAAAACTCATTTAGAATGGCCACGATTTTTGACGTGGTTTTCCACACATCAATTTTTATGATGTCCCTGTATGTAGGCAGCGGCTAATCATGTGAAACAAGTCAAAAGTCTGGCTTTGCGAAACACTCAGTATGATTGCGGTATCTGAAAAGTGGCAGATCATGTTAGCTTCACTGTCTTTACTCTTATTGCATCATTGCTCCTTTCCATAGAGTTTAAATAAACAACTTTTTCCCATCAGCAGGCATCACATTGGTTTAATTTATATTAGATGGATACTAAATTGTATAATATTCAGTGTCACACAGTATTGATGATTATATGCTCCCTTTTAGCATACTTAGTTTGGAAATGATGAACTTTAAAAGAATATTCTTAAGTGTGAATGATTTTGGACACTTAATTGCATGTTATATATAATTAAATGAAAATATATTATAATTCATATTTATGCAATTAGTTATACTTAAGACTTATGTTTTGCACTTAATTACTTCTTTTATATAGTATGTACTTTCTATTTCTGTTGTCTCTGAAATATGGTTAAAGTGTACTGCCAAAAGGTAAATGGAAATATACTGTAATGTAATTGCACATTTGTAATGATTAAGTTTTAATCTATTTAAAATATATTAAAATTGAATGTAATATCAAGTCAAGTCAAGTCATCTTCATTTATTTAGCACTTTTACAATACAGATTGTTTCAAAGCAGCTTCACAGTGATAATAGGAAAGTTAATGGTCAAAGATTTTGATCAACTGGCCTGAATTCTGAGATCGCAATAGGACTATAATGCATTATGAGCTCACTCAAGTACTGGGGAGCAAAACCCTTTCGTGCTTTGTAGGTAATTAGCAAGATTTTAAAATCTGTACAAGGTTTAATAGGGAGCCAATGCAGTGTTGACTGAACCGGGTGAATATTGTCATACTTCCTGATTCTAATAAGAACTCTAGAAGCTGCGTTTTGGACCAGCTGTAGTTTGTTTATTAAGCGAGCAGGGCAACCACCCAGTAGAGTGTTACAGTAATCTTGCCTTGAGGTCATGAACAAAAAGTGCACTTTTTGAAAGTGTACTTAAGTGTCTTAAGAAACATCATGCATTCATGGAATCTCTTTAAATTCATGTAAGTGGCCTTTAATGTCATTGCTTTATGAAAATGTGTGAAAAATATACTTTTAAGATTTGAACTACGCTACAAGTGCACATTCAATACAATGAAGCACACTTCTAACATAGGCTCTTAATTAACACAGTTTCTAAAAAGTCTCTGGGTAATTTCTAGTTTGTTTGAAGGTTCTCACACCAATTTTCTGCACTTATAAATGAGTATGGGATTTGTTGACAAATTGTGATTTACTTTTTGCATGTGGGCAGTAAATATTCACACCTGCACCTAAAGAAAATTGTTACAGCCTAACACTGAATAGTCATGTTTTGCATGTGTATTGAAATGTGCAGTGCAACTCATGTGTTTTAATGTGGTTTCAGATTTTAGTGCTGTGGAACTGTGAGAAGCCTCCACCACCCAAAAACAAGTGGCCCTCCATTACAACACCCTTCTCCATCATCGAGGGCAAGAGAAAGGTGAGATAGATGAGAGAAAACGAGAAAGATGATGAAATAAAAAGAGAGGAATTTCAGCTGCACACTTACTCACATCTTAAAAAGATTATTTTAAATGTAATATTTTTTTATTTATTTTTTATATAGATATAACTGTATAAGCTAGAGATATCTGCAGTTTTAGAATGAAATTAATAGTAAATTAATAATGAATAATGCTTTTCAGTCACGTTCAGTTAACGTCATGGGTCAAATTTACACTCAAACTCTGGTGGAAAGGAAACCGAATAACACATAAAAGGACAGATGTCACCATTTAAAATCTCTAAAATGAAGAAATCGTGTGTTTGTATGTGTGATATCTGCACAGCTGTGTGTGGGTGGTTATGTGAATATTCTGAATGTATCTCATCATTTGCACCTTTCAGACTTTGTCTGCTCACCGTCTTCCCTCTTTGCACATGTTTTACTCATTTACATCTTCTTGTCATGTGCTATTTGCAGAAACAGTTGGTCCATGAGCAAGTTAATGTGATGGATTACTCTGTCTCCTCACTCATCCCGTAGTTGTTTTACTTAGATGAAATTGTAGCTATTAAGGCATTTAGGGTTTTCAAATGGAGTCCATGGAAAATATGAGGGAAAAAAATGTCTTATGAGATCAACTATTTGATTGTCTAAATGCTGCATAAAACTCTTGGTGTTTCTTCAACTATGGCCACATTTCGATTTCTATAAATTAAATGAAAAGAAATTAAATTAAATTAAAAGAAAATATGAATGTCACTGCATCCACAGTACGCTGTATTCAATGGAAATCACAAAATAAAATGGAATCAAAAGCTCCCACAATTCTGATATGCAGTACTTCCAGTATATGAATACACACATTTATATCTCTAGAGTTTCTAACAGAAATGAACACTAGAGCCAGGAAAACAGCCAGCACTTAATCACTTTTCATACGAAATTATGATCACAGAGGCAGATTATGGATTAATAAAGATTTATTTCCACACAGGACCTTGAAAAATATTACATTATGACCACAAAACACTTTTTTCATAGAGCATGATTTGTAAATCGACACATTTTGGAGTTTGCATTACATATGTAGCTCTATGTTTAGTTTTTCTACCATATTAAACCTGCTCAGTTGCTCAGATGGTACAGCATTGCCCTTGTGATGCTGAGCGCTCGGTTGCGAATCCCATGAGATGCAAGTCTCTACATAAAGCTGAAATAGCGCTCGCTTTTGCATTTACATTCTAAGATTTTCAATAACCTGTGTGTGAGATGTAATCATACGTAGAGTTTTATTCACTCTTATTTATATGACAAAATTTTATATAATCATTTATAATCATTATTGATTTATGTAGTAGTCACAAATAAGATTATTCAATAAACTCATATTATTATCATCACTTCATCTCCTGCTTCAACTCTTCTCTGGCTTTCTCAGTCCAACTTTCAGGCTGATAGAAGGCGTTTAATAGATTATTGAGGTATTAGACAAGACTTTCTGTTGACATGTTTTGCTGGTTTGCACAGCAGACAAAAGTTTTGGGGATTTTAGCAGTTTTGGGGATTAAAACCTGAAAATATACAATATAGCTGCCTTATTTAGTCTAAGACACAAAGAATACATGTAATGGACATACAGTGGACACAGAACAGATACACTCTATGTACACAAGTATTGGGACACCTGGCCATTACACCAAAAGGGACATGACATTTTAAATACATTAATATAACTCTGATTGTATTCGTCTGAAAAAGAAAGTCATATACACCTAGGATGGCTTGAGTGTGAGTAAATCAAAATGAACTAATACTTTAAGGCTGCATTCACACTTGTAGTTCGGTTGGTTCGGTTCGTTTGGTCCGGACCAAAAAACAAAACAAAACATATAGTCCTGGTCCGCTTAGCGTTCACACTGGCATTTTTAACAGCGAACCTGAAGTTACCAAACCAAAGGCACAGGGATACGATCACGACCTGATTGGTCGGCTTTTATGACGTATATTTCTCGACGGAGCTCACTTACCGAACATTCAAAACAACGCTGTGTTCTGGATTAAACGCCATCATTTTATGCTTTATTTTTACCAGCTGAGAACTCACGAAGAGCTCATAAAATGTTCAAAACATTCAAAACAGCAGCAGGATTTCCTCCGTTGTACACAGAAACAGAAACTTCACCTCCTCGTTGCTCCACGTTTGCCCTCGACTCATTTTGGATACGCCGATCTTTCCGCGCCGTCAAATCAGCTGACTCGTAGCGTCGCATCTTGTGACATCACGTCCTGTTTTTGGCTCGTTTACATGTCTTTGGTCCGTGTTGCGTTCATATATCAATCGAACCGCACCAGAGTTTGTTTGGAAGCGAACCGAGACCCATCTTTTTAGCGGTCTCGGTCCGCACCAGAGTTCGAATGGCAGCGTTCACGTATATCCAAACGAACTGAGCGATCACAACAGGGTTCGTTTTAATCCAACCAAACATAACAAGTGTGAACGCACCCTTAGATTTCCCTTCACTGAAGCTTAGCCCAAACCCTGAAAAACAGAACTCCAAGCCATTATCCCTCTTCCACCAAACTTTACTGCACAATGCAGTCAGGCAGGCACTCCTGGCATCCACCAAACCCAGACTCACCCATCAGACTGATTCGTCACTCCACAGAGCACATTCCCACTGCTCCCGAGTCTAGTGATGGAATGTTTTATACCACTTTATCCAACTCCTGGCATTGTACTTGGTGATGCGAGGCTTGCATGCAGCTGCTTGGCCATGGAAACCCATTACACAAAGCTCCGCCCCACGGTTTTTGTGCTGAAATGAATGCCAGTGGAAGTTTGGAAGTATGCAGAGCGTTGGCGACTTTTACTCACCACCCGGATCGCTCTGTGACTCTACATGGTCTTTCTCTTCATGGCTGAGTTGCTGCTGTTCCTAAATACCATTTTCCTAAATACCTGCAAATTCTACTTTCCAAAACACCACTTACAGTTGACCATGGAATATCTAGAGATGAAATATTGCAAACTGACTTATTGCAAAGGTGGCATCCTATCACAGTACCATGCTTGAATTCACTGCGCTCTTCAGAACGACCTTTTTATTTTTAAAAAGGTTTGTAAATGCAGACTGCATGGCCTAGGTGCTTTATTTTCCGCACCTGTGGCAATAGGTCTCACTGAAACACCTCATTTCAAGAATGAACGCATCCCAATATTTTTGTCCATATATATTTATCATTGCACCACTTTCTTATAAATGTGTGCACATTTCTCAACCTGACAGTTTGTTTTTGTACTGTACCGTACCCTGAAAGCACACTGACAGGGATTACAGGGCTATCTCAGTAAAGCCTATGATAATTCAACTACATATATCTAGAGTTTGAGGTTATGTACCATTGAAAACACATTAGGCTCATTAGACTCTGGATTCTGTTTTACTGCTTGTTGGTCAACATCTAAACTGAAATATAACATGTTTTCAAATTGATTATCAGTTGCAGGTGGACTAATGCCTCAGCTCTAATCAGCTCTGCATTTCTGCCATAGCAACAATGATCTCTGCATTCGTTTCCTTGGAGATGTACTATATATTTAATATATGTAGAGTATAAATAAACCTTCAGGTATGATTTAAATAAGAACATTAGCTAAATAGAGGGAAGGAAGGAACGTGAGGTTGATGGGCTTCTGCAGTGATGCGGTCGATGTACCGGTCTGTCGTGGTGAAGAAGGAGCTGAGCTGCAAGGCAAAGCTCTCGATTTACCGGTCAATCTACGTTCCTACTCTCACCTATGGTCGTGAGCTTTGGGTCATGACCGAAAGAATGAGATCCCGGATACAGTCGGCTGAAATGAGCTTTCTCCGCAGGGTGGCAGGGCGCTCCCTTAGAGATAGGGTGAGGAGCTCGGTCACTCGGGAGGAGCTCAAAGTAGATCCGTTGCTCCTTCACATCGAGAGGAGTCAGCTGAAGTGGCTCGGGCATCTGTTTCGGATGCCTCCCTAGGGAGAGACTCGAGAGACTATGTCTCTCGGCTGGCCTGGGAATGCCTCGGTGTCCCCCCGGAAGAGCTGGAGGAAGTGTCTGGGGAGAGGGAAGTCTGGGAATCTCTGCTCATACTGCTTCCCCCGCGACCCGGCCCCGGATAAGCGGTAGAAAATGGATGGATGGATGGCATTAGCTAAATATTCATATTTATGATATCAACAGGTGTCCTAAACACTCCTACCATCCTTTCCATGTCCATCTGCCAAGGTAGTTGCATCAAATCTATAAAAGATAATGAGAATCACATCTGCACACATCTGTTATTGTGGTATGAATGCAACTAAAACAGCCTCTAGGAATGCATTCATGGACAGAATAAGCTGCAAATTGGACCAGACATTATGGTGTTAGTCTTAAAAAGTTTGGCTATGGGAAAATAAGCAGCATCTAGTCAGACAGGAGAAACACCAGAGGGGCAAGTTCAAGGGTCATCTAGACCACTTAAAATTCCTTTCCATTGGGGAACTGAAGATATCTGACGCGTACACGTCAATGACCCAACAAAACAATTCATCATCTCAAGAGATTCATTATGAGACTGACATTTCAATTATCATCATCATGACAGGAAGATCTGAGTATCATTCATCAAGATGTTAACAGCTTTTTGATTTTACATTGATGGATTTTACCTCATATACTTCACAGGAGACATATTTGCTTTTCGAAGCTATGTGATGAGGTTTGGGTTCTAAACATTCTTTGTAAAAAAAAACAAAATGTGTTATAAAATATAAATATAATGTTCTGGTTATTATTTTCAATGTAAGCATCATAACAGTGTAAATACATTAATATGTTACTATATGCATGTTAAAATGGGCCAGGCTTTAAGTGCAACCTTCAGTTTTATATACGAAATTTATACAATATGTAAGTGTTGGTTATAAATCCTTCTATCCACCTTAAAAAAGATGAAGACCCCTACCCTAATTGCAGTCCAAGTTTAGTCTTTGCTGATATAACTATTGATAATAATTCAAAAACACTAGTTTTTAAAAGAAACACACAATCCAGAGCTCTAAATAACATGCAGCAACTTACTTCAAAAGGACTGTGAATTAATGTGTCAAACAAGTGTGAAATAGATAATCAAAATTTTAATCAAAAGCCATTTGTCAAAATTAAATCATATTGTGACTAATAAGCTATCAAATACCACATCCAAATCATAACACGCTTTTATCTGAGTCCTGATCAAGATAAATTGGAGTTGTTAATACTGAGATAAAAGCTTAATAGAGAAACATGCACTTGGTTTTCACTAGAAATGCAATCTCTAGAGGTCATGAGAGGGAGAGAGTTCATCCCGGAGGTGATTTTTGGTGTGTGTGTGTGTGTGTGTGTGTGTGTGCGCGCATGTGTACCAAATGTCCCCACAACGTAAGTAAAACCAGTCAATCTTGACATTGTAGGGACCTTTTGTTGGTCCCCACTAGGAAACAAGCTTATAAATCATACAGAATTATATTTTTTGAAAATCTAAACTAGCAGAACATTATCTGTGAGGGTTAAGTTTAGGGGGTGAGGGGGTGGGGGGGGGTTGAATGTACAGTTTGTACAGTATAAAAACCATTACGCCTATGGAAAGTCCCCACAAAACACATAAACACAACATGTGTGCGTGCATGTGTGTTTTTGTGTGTTTGTGTGTGTTTGTGTGTGTTTGTGTGTGTGTGCGCGTGTGTGTGTGTGTGTGTGTGTGTGTGTGTGTGTGTGCGCGCGTGTGTTGTGTGTGTGTGTGTGTGTGTGTGTGCGCGCGTGTGTGTGTGGTCCTGGTGACCCCACAAGGACAATAAAACCAATAATGTTTGACCTATGACTTTGTTTTGGTCCTCATGAGTAAGCTTATAAATCATACTGAGATAAATACTAAATCATACTAAGTAACGTTTTTTTAAAATGTAAAAATGCTGAAAGTTTTCTGTGATGTTTAGGGTTAGGGGATAGAATATACAATTTGTAGAGTACACAAATTGGTAACACTTTAGGGTTCAATTCTCACTATTAACTAGTTGTTTAGTAGCATACATATTACTCGGATATTGGCTGTTTATTAATACTTCAAAAGCAGATATAATGTCTTATTCTGCATAAGACCATATGTACGTTCTTTAATCCAACCCAATACCTACACTTAACTACCTTACTAACTATATTAATAAGTAGTAATTAGGAGCTTATTGAGGCAAAATTTATACTCCTTAGTTAGTTAATAGAGAATTGGACCCTTTATTTACTGCTATTATAACACTTTTTTTTATTGTGGCATTTGTTACATGTTACATGTAGTTATGGTAGTAATAACTAGAAATTATCCATAATTACATGCAATTAACCTTCAGCCAAAACCACATCCTAACCCTAAACTTATTACGTCTATGCAGTTAATTATTATTACTAAGTACATAAATGTGTAAAAACACTAAAATACTAACAATAACCAGACATTGTCTATTGAAAGTCCCCATAAAACAAGGGATAAAATATTATGAAATATTATGGCATCCAACTAGTGAGGAGATTTTACTGGTCCACACTACTTAAAAAATCTTATAAATCATCCAAAACATGTTTTTTATTTCAATATAGTGTCTTTCACGTTTCTGTGAGGGTTATGTTTATAGGTAGGGGTTGGGTTAGGCAATAGAAAGATCATTAAACATTGGATTCCATTGATATAAAATCAATGGAAGCCTATGCAATGTCCTCATTGAGCAGTGAAACAAACTTGTATGTTGTGTCCTGTCCTGTGGCACCCTATTAAACATGTCTGATATCTTAAACAGAGGTGCGTTTCCCAAAAGCCTTGTCAGCCAACTACGGTTGCAAGGTCAGTTGAATTGTGGTAATGACAGAACTTGCAACCATAGTCGGCTTCCGAAAACTTACCCCAGAAACATAGACACTAAAAAATGAATGTGAAATGAAACATAACTGTTGATAGATACATAGTTTGTTTGCATGCTCTCTATGGGTTGTTTTAGCTCTTGTTTCACAGATCAAACAGGTAACCACAATTTGGCATACTTTACTGCAGCTAGGTAGGCTACTTTAAAATCGTAGTTTTAGCTATAATCATAGTTACATTTAGCAGACGCTTTTATCCAAAACAACTTACAAGTGAGGCAATTAGGGGTTAGGTATCTTGCTCAAGGGCACTTTAGTCATGGTATCGAAGGTGGAGAGAGTGCTATTCATTCGCAATCCCCACCTTCAATTCCTGCCGGTGTGGGAATCAAACCAGCAACCTTCAGATTAACAGCCCAACTCCCTCACCACTAGGCAACGACTACCCCTAAACTATGGTTTCATTACATTTCCCATTCAGTCGGTCACGTTCGATATACGTCAGACAGACTGACAAATAGGAATCTCACTAGATAGACCAATCTGCTTTGAGTGTAACTAAAACGAGTCTTTTCACTTCGCAACCGAATGGGTAATGTTCCAGTTCTCTGCAAACAGTGTTTACATTTTTCATCATTTAGCAGACGCTTTTATCCAAAGCAACTTACAAGGGGATCAATCAGGGGTTAGGTGTCTTGCTCAAGGGCACTTTAGTTATGGTATCGAAGGTGGAGAGAGTGCTGTTTATTCACAATCCCCACTTTCAATTCCTGCCGGCGTGGGAATCGAACCAGCAACCTTCAGATTACAAGCCCGACTCTCTCACCACTAGGCTACGACTACCCAGTGTTCAACTGAATGTGTCAGCTCTCAGCACGAACTTCTCTAACTTCAAGTGCGGGCATACAGCGTGGTAACGGGGTCATTATCCTTTTCTTAATTTGTATTTAATTATTTGTTTACTGTCTTTATTGAGCAAAAGTCGTTTGACAGCAATTAAAAGGCTGTTCTCACAACCAGTACTGTGCACTTCTGAGTGCTGAAAAGCCATTTTTACGGCTGGTAAGAGTGAGTGCCTTCACAGTGTCTTCAGGCTGCACACATCCCTGTCTGTGTCGCTGCAGCCTTTCCCCTGGCTCTTTGTCTGTTGCGGAGGCCTGTTGCTGTCTCCAAGCAGAGGACTGCCCACTGGATAGTGGATGCCATCGCCCTGCCCGCTCAGGTTGCATGCGCACTCCACAAGAGGTGTCGCATCCTCCTGGGCGCTGGCTAGTGGCGCCTCGCTGACAGACATTTGTTGAGCTGCGGGCTGGGCGACACCTAACACGATCGCTAGGTTCTATAGCCTTCGTGTCGAGCCGGTCTCCTCCCGTGTTCTCGCCTTAGGTCAGAGGCATGGGATTAGTGTCGGCTTGCTGCACTTATATGTGCCCTACAAGGCAGGCCCTCGAGAACCGGATTTAAGCTGGGTTCCATATGAGCGACCCTACGGGGAGCCCATATGTCTGGTTCCACGGTTGCTCCTAATCGAAGCCCGTGTCTTTGCCTCTGGGAGAACCCACCTCTCAGCCCTACAGGGTTAGTCCATATGTTCTTCCACATAACTCCTTCGGGGAAGGATGTGGCTTCCGCAGCGTCCCTTTTCCACGAAAGGGTACGCTTTCCCAGTGTTATACAATAGTCACACTGAATGGGTTTTAGGGAACAGCAGTGATCAACACTCTCTGTGTTAGCCCTGTCCCACCGTCCTCAGGCAAGGGGGTTCAAGTGTCTTACAACAGAGCGCTGGAAGAGGGCAGCTCCTGTAGCGCTTTGGTAGGGATTCCTATTCGTCGGTTAGTCCGACGTACGTCAAAGTGACCAACTGAATGGGAACGTCTCGGTTACATAGGCAACCCTCGTTCCCTGAAGGAGGGAATGGAGACGTACGTCCCGTCACCAGACCGTCGCTGTACCCCGCTGATGTTGCCGCCTATCTGGTTCGGCTCCTCAGCGAAAACCTGAAAATGCAACGCACCTGCGGCTCATTATATCCCCGTGCTGTTGCATATGATTGCATGCCAATATGCATTGGCTCGTTTTAGTTGCACTGGAATTAGATTGGCCTCTCTAGCGAAATTCCTATTCGTCGGTCAGTCCGACATACGTCTCCTCCTTCAGGGAACGAGGGTTACCTATGTAACCGAGACGATTCACAAAAAGGTAGAGTTAGCCAAAGTTTGATTTAATAAAGAAATTAGATAGAAAAAAGTAACAACACAGGGACTTGAATCTGTAAACCTTTTTTAAAAAAAATCTTTTTATTTACATGAACCAACTTCACTAGAATCATTTTAATTCCACTACATAAGAGGAAGCACCATTTAGGTGAGCATATTTGACTATTCCCTCAGCTCAGTCATTGAAGTCGCATTTGGTTACGCTACACTATTACTCGTTGGAAGTAGTTGTTGTTACTGTAATGCAACTGAAAAATGTAGTTCAGTCTGTAGTGTCGCTACATGTATTTAGTTACTCCCCTACACTAATTACTTACTTTTGTTGGAAAACATAAAATACATTTACATAGAAAGAAAGTGCATTTGCATCATAATGCCTTTGTTTAAATACACAGAGGTACCAGTGAAGAAAGCTACTGGCTAAACTGGGATTTTAGCATTGTTTTCTTTAGCGACGGAGATTAAATTAGCATGCGAAATGGTGTCCTTTTACCGTTTGCTTACTAAAACCCCTTCAGGGAATTTAAAAGGAAGTGTCTTACAGCACTGCTGCCATGCCATGAAGTCTTTGGCTGTATATTGTCACAACTCTGGCATTTTAAAAGTGTCTTGCGCCATAAGTGCAATATTTTTTATGTGTTTTATATGAATAGCCCCAAGACACTTGGCTGGCAAGTGAAATAATTGAAACAATTGACAAAGTCTTCAAAACTACTACCATTTTAAAACATGTAATATTGACCATCTCTACAATATATATATATATATATTAAATGCAGGAGAAGAGGTGAGGATACAGAGACAGACAGTAAAGGGCAGACAGTCCCTGTGGAAGATTATGTGAGCTTTACAGTTAAATAAACCATGTCTTGAGGGAAAAGGAGTGATATCAGAGGAAGGAGCCATGTGTCAACAAAGACAGCTGGCCTCCCAGATAGTCCTTTCGAGAACCCCTACATATATGAGAGAAGACTCAGAATGAAAAATGCAGTGATATGCATATATTATATGCTGTGTTCACAGCATCTGTGATGTATAATAATGCACGTATACAATGGAATTCTATAGGACAAGGCATATACTATAAAAAAAAACTAAACATCTTTTATATGCCTTATTTTTATCATCAGAAGCAAAATAGATTTATAGTTGAATTTTATATGAAATGTTTTCATATTTACTAGGTAACATGAAATTATGATATCACTTGAATGATAAAGTCAGCTTGTACACTTTTAAAAATCTTCACTAATGACAAAAACTCAGCAGGCAATTTATTCTATTCCCTGTTTCTCTCTGAATCTATATTGGCCCCTCTGGTGGTTCGAAGCTTGTTATGCTAATGAGAATACATCCCTGAACCAGGGGTACTTGTAGAGTTATTTTGATAAAAAAAAAAAATCGGACTTTTTTCCACATGAACAATTTTATTAATTATTCAGAGGTATTAATGAAGAGTCAATAGTGTAATTAGGTTTGAACCCCCCACCCCCACCCCTTTAGTGTCATCCAAATGGTGGGGCAGATCGATTGTGGGAAACAGTGATTTTTAAGCTACTAAATGTTCTTTTCGACAGTGCTCTGTTAATTAAATTTGAGGCGAGATCCAGGACAAGACAAATATGTAACTTGGTCTTCAACAGAAACTGTCCTTTTCTGTCCTTATGTCATTAGGCCCTGTTTACGCCTGATATTAAGGGGTTAGTTCACACAAAAATGAAAATTACGCCCTGTGATTTACTCACCTTCATGGTGTCCTGGGTGTATATGACTTTTTTCTTTCAACCAACACACAGTCAGTGTTATGTTAAAAAATATCTGGCTTGTGCAAGACTTATAATGGGAGTGATTGGAGAATGAGTTTTTGAGTGCATCCATTGTCAAGTCAAGTCACCTTTACTTATATAATGCACTTTTTTCAATGCAAATTGTGGCAAAGCAGCTTTACATTAATAATTGGCAAATCATTTTGGTTGCACAGCAGCTCCCAAAGAAAATGGTGTCATTGTCCAGCTTATTCTATATATTATTGATTCATTCCGTTGCAAATATCAATAGTTATTAGTCTAGTTAATTTATGTAGATCAGCACTGGAGAAAACAGTGACGTAATCGTCCGGCTCAGCTCAGTTCACATACAACGACACCAAAAACACTGCTGAATATCAAGCAAGTGTCCCCAACTTAAACAAGACAAAGGAACCAAAACTCCAACAAAATGGAGATAAAAACCTTGGGAGAAACCAGGCTTAGTCGGGGTCAGTTCTCCTCTGGCCAACAGTGAACACTTGTCCGATACTCAGGTAGAGTTACAGGTCATTAAATCGATTTGGAATCGCAACAGTCCAAATACTTTGTGTACTACGTCATAGAAGTTAATGCTTTTTGGAAGTAAGTTGAATGCGCGTGGCTGTCATGCTGGAAGCTCGTTGTTTTACTTTATAAACGGAGACTGTCAGAGCAAAAACAATGTTTTTCCATTGTCTCCTTTTGTGTTCACGTATTCTTTCCATTTTTTCCTTTTGTGTTCATATTAAGACCTGGTATACAGGGCTTTTTTAAGACATTTCAACATTTATGTACTCACTAGATTGGAGGTACAGAGAGCAGACGTATTGAAAAATACCTGACTCAAATATGACTTGACTCAACTTGAATTGGTACAAGACATGCGCCATAGAAAAGGTTACATTAAATGATCCTACATAAGACACAATTGAAACATGAGAGCTATAAACACACACACACACACACACACATACACACAACTAATCCTAAATTAAGAAACACCTGAAAACAATCAAGACAGGAATAATAACATACAGGAAATGTCTCTGTTACGTATGTCAGGGATTTTCAACCAGCGTTATACCCGCACTGCGGATTGGCTAGTTTAGTTTACACTCAAAGTAGTTTGGCCTCTCTAGCGAGATTCCCATTCATCGGTCTTCGATGTAACGTTGATAGTAACCGACTGAAAGGGAACTATAAAATACATGGCAAAACAAACACATGAATAAAAACATGAAACTATAACAAAACTGAAAACATGGATTGCACTTTATGGATGGATAAAGCCCTGACCTTTTTTTTTATCCTATTTCACTGTTTTAAAATATGAAATAGTTTGCAAATCTTTACTTTAAATATGTTCGTAACATATACGTTCACCCAAAACTGAAAAATGTTTTTCATTTACTCACTCTCATTTCATTCCATACCTATTTGATCTTCTACAGAGTCCCTAAAGAGAAAAATTATCTGTCAAAGTTTTGGCATTCACTTACAAATGTTTTGCGTTCCTGATTATTTTTATTACGTTACTGGATATTTTATTACTCTTTGTAACTTTAAAAACCTTAGTAGAATTGCTTTCCTACAGAAGTAGACATTTAAGTTTATGTCCCCCGAACCAAACTCTTGGCAAATCCAGTGACTAGTTATTCCTCAGACGGGCTCGTTGTAACAACCTTGTAACTTGCAACAGAACTTTGTTCCGTGGCACATAAACACCTGTGCCCCTGACCCCTGGAAATTGCATCATACTGACAGTCAATAATATGTGCGTTTCGATTTCAGATGAAGTGCCCGAGATAGCCACTAGAGGGCACTTTACTTTGCACACTCACTCACACTCACATTCAGTCACACAGACTACATTTCCCCTAAGCCCCTCACCCAGTCATTGATCTCCCCGCCAGCTGTAGCACATTACCTTAGCACTAATTACTATCACACCACTATAAGAGCACTACTCACACACACACACACACTGCGAAGTATTGTGTTACTCTAGGTACCAATTCCGAGCATTTATCCTGTGTCTTGTTTTCCCGGTTTCCTGATTGTTTGCTGCCTGTTTTGGGATTTTCTACCTGTTTACTGACCACGACTCTGATTATCCCCATATGCCTGCTTGCCCATGTATTGACTATTGCCTGTCTGACTACGTCTTCCTTCAATAAACTGCACTTGGATCTCTAGTCGTGGCCTAATGGTGAGGGAGTTGGGCTTGTAACGTGAAGGTTGCCGGTTCGATTCACACGCCGGCAGGAATTGAAGGTGGGGATTGTGAATAAACAACACTCTCTCCACCTTCGATACCACGACTTGTGTCCTCGGGCGCTGTTGCAATAGCTGCCCACTGCTCCGGGTGTTCGCTGTGTGTGTGTGTGTGTGTGTGTGTGTGTGTGTATGTGTGTGTGTGTGTGTGTGTGTGTGTGCACTTGGGATGGGTTAAATGCAGAGCACCAATTTCGAGTATGGGTCACCATACTTGACAACATGTCACGACTTTCACTTTCACATTTACCCGCTGACTCTTTCGTTACAATGTGCAAATGACAGCAAGCTATATAAGTACATACTAGGTTGTAACTAGAATTGATAACACTTTATTTTGATGGTCCCCTTTAAACATTCTGAATATAACACTGTCTCTTAATATCTGCAAACACTTTACTTTGATGGTCCCCCGGTCCCCCAACAGACATTCTACTGACTATATGTAACTTTGAAGGTTACTTAGACCTTTTATTCTACTATTCTATTAACCCTAATACTTATCTATTAATACACAACTAATACCCTAATGAGAGTTAGTTGACATGTACACTGTTAAAAAATTACTGTAAATTTTAGTGTATAATACTGGCAGCAGGGTTGCCAGCCAGTTACTGTAATTTAATTTACAAAATTTCCCTGTATTCTCTGATTAAAGTAAATAACTGTATTTTTTTAAATTACGAAGGGTCAATTTACAGCAATATTCTGTAAATTTGAGTCAAACCAACACGTGACCCCAGAATGCATTGCAGTTTACAGCAATATGCTGTATTATTAAAAAAACAGCCAGCGGCTGTAAAATAATGCTGTAATTTTTACAGTAATTCATTACAGTGTAGGTGCAATGTTACTTATAGTCAATGGAATGTCTAAAGGGGACCATCAAAATAACATATAACCCTAGAAATTACCAGAAAATAATTTCTTGTGATCGTGATCCTTGGGCCAAATGGTGTACTGAATTGTCACCCTGAGACACTAGAAACACTCTATTGACACTGGTATACAGACACAAATGCACTGGCAAACAATGGTTACAATCCATGTTACAGTAAATTCAGCAATACACCATTAAAGTGGATGATCAATGACCTCAAATGACAAAGTTTCACTTCACCCTTTTGATTTTTAATGTCCTTTTTCCAAATGCAAGGTGTAAATTAAAATATTCTACTTTGGCAGATGTTCAACTATTGTGACTTTCATTTGACGCAAACAGATGTCACAGGCGATGTGTAGGCGATGATTGCCAAGGTTGTCAAAGCAAAGTTTTATTAATGAATGCATTATTAAACAGTGTAAAGACAAAAAGGTACTGCAAGAGCAAAAATAAAATTGTGTAAATGAATTCATTTCAGCCAAAAACTCTATGAATCACTTATGTTGCTTCCTGTTTTCCCTTAGACGATGAGTGGCCGGTTTTTCCCTCATCAAGCTATCAAAACTGATGCAGTTCTCAGCCTGGACGAGGACTCAGTTCTGTCCAACAATGAGGTGAGAGATCACAAATTCATTCAAAATAATAAAGGTTATGTGAAATTTTAAGGAATTTCTTATGGTATTGATGGTTCTGTCATTCAGAATCCCAACCCTTTATTGAGGGTTGACAAAATTGAAACAATTATAATATAATTTATTACCATAATGAAATAGCACTACTCACATAAGTTGCATAGAAAACCCTGACTCTACCTACTAATTTCACTGGAGTGTTAGTATGTTCCGTACTTTGATGGTCTATTTCGCTCTCACGCATAAACTTTCACTCTCAGTTTATTTCCTTTGTCTTGTCTTTTTTCCTACCTCATTATTTTGTCTCTTTTATTCAGTGGTATTTGTGATGCTGCTTGGATTGTCCATTGCTGGCGTATTTTGTGTTTGTACTGCACTTTGTTAATGTCAATTCTCTGTCTTTATTTTCCCTGAGAGAAGAGATGATATTTGTACACTGCAGCATCAGCAGCCTGCTGGGCTCATTTTTAATTGCTCTTGGCTGTATAATTTAATCAGACAATAATATGTGCTAGACAAAGATGAAGAGATAGAAAGAGAAAGACACCATCTCTACTCTGATGTCCAAACTTAAAAAAAGAGGTTGATATCTGTATCCTGATCCTGGTGAAAGGCAGGCCCGGGTCATTATCAAAATGTGGTCAATTTCTGACTTGCTGTATAAAATGCTTTTGATTTCAGTTTTCTCCTAGAAAAGCTGATGGCAAGTATTTGGTAACATAATACAAAATCGAATGTAGTGTATTACATTCCCTTGTACAGCCTCTTTTTCCACTGACCCTTGATGTAAATATTTCTAAATGCAAATATATATTTTTGCCCCCTTTAAAACATTTTTTAAAGATTAGGAGCACAATTTTATCGCCGCGTCAAAATATTTTTCAAAACAATATAGAGTCCATTCTCTATTGTTTACACTGTTAAAAATTTTTCCGTTAAAAAACAGTAAAGAATTGGCAGTACGGTTGCCAGCAAGATACTGTAAAATGACCGTATCTTACTGTTGGTGAAATTTACAGTTGGCTACTGTTTTTTAAAAAAAGATAAAGAACTGGCAGCACGGTTGCCAGCAAGATACTGTAAAATAACCGTATCTTACTGTTGGTGAAATTTACAGTTGGCTACTGTTTATTAAAAAAACGTAAAGAACTGGCAGCACGGTTGCCAGGAAGATACTGTAAAATAACCGTATCTTACTGTTGGTGAAATTTACAGGTGGCTACTGTTTATTAAAAAACAGTAAAGAACTGGCAGCACGGTTGCCAGCAAGTTACTGTAAAATTAACGGTGTCTTCCTGTTGGTGAAATTTACAATTGGCTACTGTTTTTGCAAATACAGCATAAAACTGTTTCTACAGTTTACAGTAAAATTCTGAGAAACGCATTTATAGTTTGTGGATGTTTATTTTCAGCTCTTCACAAAAGGGCATATTTGCAGGATTTTAGTGTAAATAATACAAATATACTACATGGTATTGCATAAGCTATTGAGTAGTGTACTGCTAGCAAAAAGGATTCAGTGTTTAAATGTACCCAATGATAAAAAAAAAAAAATATCAGAAGAAAAACAGTTGAAAATCCATGCGTGCTAACTGCAGTCTTCTGTTCTGAAAATACTGTAAAGTACTGATTTATTTCCTTCGAGCAGTAAATACGGTAAAATGCTGTTGTATTTTGTCTACGTCATTTCACAAAAAAAACGGTAATGTACTGCTTTTCAACAGAACAGGATTATACTGTATCTTTGACGTAAATTAACAGCAATTTCTAACAGTGTATTGTTTGATTTGTTAATAAAGTGTAAATTTTAACCTATATCTAATTTAATCTGTGTAATGATGCCCTTTATATGGGGCTTATTTAATATTTAAATCTTTTTCATAACTGAATGGACAAGTTTGACATATTTTGAGAAATGGCGGTCTTTTAGACACACTGACCATGCTGTGAAAATAATAATCATATAACCTAATTCTAACATGCTACGAGTCATAAAAATATTTTTAATGTAATTTACTCTTGTTTTAAATAATCAGCTAATTCAATCTGGTTTAATTTAAAGGTTCATTAGTTAAACATTAGTTAATGTATTAACTAACATGAACTAACCATGAGCAATATGTACTAATCTTCAGTAATGTTCATGAAAACACAGTTGTTCATTTTAGTTTACATTGCATTAACTAATGTTAACAAGATTGTAATAATATATTAGTAAATGTAGAAATGAACATTAACAAAGATTAATAAATGCTGTAGATGTTTACTTCATTATTAGTTAATGTCAACTAATGTAGTTAACTAATTGTAAACCTTAAACCTTATTGTAAAGTGTTACCACACACTTATATGTAAATAGAATAATTCTAAAAAAACACATTTAATAATAATCTCTTTTTTAGTTATGAAACAATGAAATTCCTGTTCAAACGATCCTTTCTTTCTTCATGATCGCTAGAAAGTGCACTATAGCCTAGACCAATTTCATTTACCACCCGGGTTCATATGCAAATATGTATGCAAATACATCGAACAGTTTTTCTGAATGAAGCACAATCAATGATGAATTAAGCATTACACTGTTCTTTCCTCGGAAAAGATGTAAATGACTTATATTTTAAATGTTGAGAATGTCACACTGCACCCGCTAAACTGGATTGGATTGGTTAGTAAATAAGACGGGTATTTTCACTGATACATTGTACCATGCTCAACTTTTTAGTGAATGGCTCTCTAGAATTTTTGATGAATACCTGGTTACAGTTTAGTTTGATGGTCCACTTGAGACATTCTACTAACTATAAATAACTTTGCAACTACATGTCACATAACTGTAATTATATTATTAGTAGACTGTAGTAGACTGTTAGGTTAGGGTTAGGGGTAGTAGAATAAGTGACAAAGTTACTTATTTAGTAGAAAGTCTAAAAGTGGACCATTGAAATAAAGGGTTACTGAATAATTTAATGTTTCAAATACCTGAATGATATTCCAGTTTTCCAGGAAATTGGCCAAATCTGGAGTGATTATTATTTAAAAGGATTATAAATATGTAGTTAACAACTATCATTCCTCGAGCTGTGATATGCAAATCTGTCTGGCTGCAGTGCCAATTCACAAAAACATGTCTGCACCATCTGGCAAAGATGTTTCAGGCAATGTGAAGAATTCTGGGATTTATCTATTCTCAGAACAGACAGGGTGTTGTGTTGCACATCTAAGTTTGATTAAGGCAGAGATGATCCAAAGGCCAGGAAGAATTTGTTGGCAATGCAAGGATAATTCTCCCTTTGCAGTTTACAGGATTGAGGGCGTTTTCTGGTTAAAAACAAAAGAAACCCTTTTTTTTCTTTTTTTTCTTTTTTTTTTTTGGACAGCTTTCCTGGCAGAGTCCATGTTAATGTGAGTATTGTTTGTAAATTCCTAGGCAGAGGTTCGAGAAAAACAATGTGGGAATTAATCTTGTTTGGGAATGTACTGTTAACTCCATTGCATTCGGATCTTGAAAGATTTTGTTGATCCTCTGATGTTGATTTACAATGTCACACCATCAAACAGTAGAAGTTAGAAAAAAACAATTAAATCATGACTGTCTGACATTATCCTAATTCTAGGGGGAGGTTTAAGGAAAGAATGATATACTTAAAGGATTAGTTCATTTAAGAAATAACATTGATAATTTACTCACCCCATGTCATCCAAAATGTTTATGGATTTCTTTCTTCAGTCAAAAAGAAATTATGGTTTTGAGGAAAACATCCCAGGTTTTTTCTCCATATAGCGGACTTCACTGGCTCCCAGCAGGTTGAAGGTCCAAATTGCAGCTTCAGTGTAGCTTCAAAGTCAAGTCAAGTCAAGTCAACTTTACTTATAATGCGCTTTTTACAATGCAAATTGTGTCAAATCAGCTTTACATTAATAATTGGCAAATCATTTTGGCTGCACAGCAGCTCCCAAAGAAAATGGTGTCATTGTCCAGCTTATTCTATATATTATTGATTCATTCCATTGTAAAGATCAATAGTTATTAGTCTAGTTAATTTATGTATATCAGCACTGGAGAAAACAGTGACGTACAAGTGACGTACAGTTCACATACAACGACACCAAAAACACTGCTGAATATCAAGCAAGTGTCCCCATCTTAAGCAAGCCAAAGGCAACAGCGGCAAGGAACCAAAACTCCAACAAAATGGAGAAAAAAACCTTGAGAGAAACCAGGTTTAATCGGGGGGCCAGTTCTCCTCTGGTCAACAGTGAACACTTGTTTGCTTCAAAGGGTTCTACATGATCCCAGGCGAGGAATAATCAAGCAAAACAATCAGTCATTTTCAAAAAAAATAATAGCAATATATATGTATATATACCTGTTAGTTTTTCTTTAAGAAGCCCTCCTATTCTCCACTCATTGCCTGTATAAAAGATACCTGTCCACACTCAATCAAACGGACTCACACCTCTCCACAATGGCCAAGACCAGAGAGCTGTGTAACGACATTAGGAATAAAATTCTGGACCTGCACAAGGCTGGGATGGGCTACAGGACAGTAGGCAAGCAGCTTGGTGAGAAGGCAACAACTGTTGGTCCAATTATTAGAAAATGGATTAGAAAATGCAGCGCACGCAAGGTCCCCCTGTTCAAGCCAGCTCATGTCCAGGCCCATCTCAAGTTTGCCAGTGACCATCTGGATGACCCAGAGGAGGAATGGGAGAAGGTCATGTGGTCTGATGAGACAAAAATAGAGCTTTTTGGTCTAAACTCCACTCACCGTGGAGAAGGATGAGTAGAACCCCAAGAACACCATCCGAAAGCATGGAGGTGGAAACATCATTCTTTGAGGATGCCTTTCTTCAAAGGGGACAGGAACGTAATGAGGGGAGGATTGATGGGGCCATGTATCGCAAGATCAGACAGAGCAAAGCCAGGGCTGGGTTTGCCTCCTCCAAGGGCAGCGCTTGCAGGTTCACTACCTGATCTCTAAAGGGAGTGGTAGGAACCTTGGGCACATATGCAGGCTGGGGTCTCAAGGTAAAGTGAAAGTCAGCCGGATCGTAAACAAGGCATGATTCGTTGAACTAAACAGAGTGCAGGTCCCCTACCCTCTTGATGGAGGCCAATGCAACCAGGAGTACTGTCTTAAGGGACAGAGTTTTTAACTCCACTGACTGTAAAGGCTCAATCCCTGGAGAGCTGTAGAACCTAACGATCAGGTCATGCTTTCCCAGAGACTTACCTTTAACTGCACTGTGATGAGTGGCAATAGTGGCAACATACACTTCGAGAGTGGAACATAAACTTCGCTCCAGCCCCTCCTGCAGGAAGGAAAGCACTGACCTGATCGAGCAAGATCGGGGGTTCTCCTGGTGAGAAGAACAGCACTCGACAAACAGGTTCCACTTCAAGCATTGAGGTGCCTCATAAAAGGAGCTCTAGTGGAAGTAATGGTGTCTACCACCGACGTGGAGATTCCAGAGGTCAGGACGCGTCACGTAAAGCTCAAACGCTAATGTGCATTGGCTCGTTTAGTTTACACTTGAAGATGATGGGGCTCTCATGCGATTCGTCGAACGTGACCCACTGAAAGGGAGCTAAACAGTCGCTGTCATTAAAAGACTGGGCTGGATTCTGTTCTCCACTGTTTGCACCTCAGTATTGTTGTATATTAAACGGTCTGCTATAATAACAAAGTATAAATGATTATGTTTATTAAAACTATTAAATTGATGCCGCCTTTTTGGGACAACAAACCCTCCTTACACCTAACCGATAAATACATAATTAAACACACGTTAGACACTTTTTGAATATTTTACTATTTTTTATTGAAGATAAATGGCTTTCCAACCTGACATGTGATGGGAAAAGGGAGTAGGCTATCGTTAGAGCGGGTTTAGTAAAAGTCATACGCCTTACCCACACTATAATCAACCCAGTGTCTTCCATAATTTTGTCTGCTCCAACCAGATGTCAGTTAATGTAAATAGTATTTGCCAACCAGGCTGGAAAAATAGCCACTCCACAATACAGGAAATGGCATCTACTCCAGTATTTTTTTTTCTGGGAGAGGACTTTTTTTTTTTTTTTTTTTTTTTTTTTGCTTCTGAATTCTGAACTGAATTCCCGCTCCCGCTGAATGTATGACCTGCTCCCTCAACCTGTGTGTTCCACTCCCGCCCGTGCCCGCGGACTTTATCTGACGTAATGTAGCTACACATATACTCAGACTAAATATTCGTTCAAGTTAACATCCAGAATAACAGACTTTAAACATGATTGTGTTTAAATAAGATGAATTAACCAATGGTAAACCACACATGACAAACATATTGGGTAGGCTTATTTTTTTTTATTAGGGTTTTACGAAGTTTAACTCTTACATCACACATCATGTTCTCATGCAGTGAAAAATACATAGCAGAGCAAAGAGGACACTGACAACGTATGAAAGAGTTTCATATTTAAAATATTGTAATTTTTTAAGCAGTTTAAACACTAAATACCAGTGGCTCCTTAACGAGACAGATCCTTCAAGCGGCTCGAGAACCGATCATCTCTTCATACTAGTTCATTTATTGCGTCAAATAAACATGAATGAACATCAGAAGGAATGTTGTTTCAACCACAGAAAGACGTGAGGACACACAATATTTCAAATTAACTAATGTTAATCTACTATAGACTACTCCCTGACTGCTTTGTCGGATAAGATGGCGGATTCTGCGTTGTTATTGGTTAGATCGCCTGTCAATCAAACTGTTTGCGAAGGGTCAGTTGAGAATTGCTTCCATATGTCTGACTTGTCTTGTTTTGCTTTTGTCAAGTAAACAGTCGTTTTAATTTTCTTCTCAACTTCTTGTGTTGACTCCATTTCTACTACACGCCAAATCTTGCCAAATCTGCTCCCACGGGATTTGCATTGGGTCCCACAGGAGCCCTCTAGGTGATAGCACAAATTCTGAAATATAATTTAATTTAGGATATTAGTTTTATGTTATTTTTTCCCCCTCGCACAGAAGACAACTCAAGTAAAAAGTGGCACAGCTTACCTCACTCTGCTTATGCATGCTCCTGTGTAGTATACCATATCCCACAATGCAATGTGCTTAACTTGACTTTCCTTTCATGATGAATGCACCAGGTTAAATCTTTTTCTTGACTGATTATTTTTAATAATCAAAATTTTTTAAACAAAAATGCATCTTAATTATATTTTCTACTAAGAATAGTACAAAAAAGGGTATAATATATATATGTATAATAAAAATCAGAGACTATGTACAGTATTCACTGCACTATATTCAGTATGTTGTAAGTTATTGTTCCATTTCAGACATGCAGTAGCCATAATTCTTTTAAGTGTCACAAGAGGTGAGAATTCGTCAGATGGTTGGAAAGCTTCTAATTTCTCAGGTTCATTACGTGTGGCGAAGCTCAGTGTGTGTTTGAAACCTGCTATTTATAATTCATCATTCCTGTGTTTTATTAACTGCACCCAGTACATCTTTACCTCTGCCTGGCCAGAATATCTACTTAACTTTTATAGCTGTACAAAATTACAGAACTCGCATTACAAAAGTTTAATGAGTCTCAGATTCAGTGAGGAAGCTCATGTGGCTTTAGACAAATCCAGCAACATTCTGAGAGCAGCTTTTACTCGTTTCGCACAGTAATCTGCCCCAGTAATTGCCCTTTAAGCGTTTGAGAGGGTTTTAATTGAAAAGTGCTGAGAATGTGAAAATATGGCATATTTAGCAGTAGTTTCATTTTTTAAGACTGTTGCAGCGCTACGGCTCCACAGAATTGATAATTGCATTGTTTCGACTCATTAACTGGCTTATTAAAATGGGAAATGTAATATAAGGGTTGAGTTTTTCTTGTGTGCCAAGCATCATTAGACTGTAGGTACATGTGTGGAATAACAGCAGCACAGCAGAGCCCATGGGTTATGAAGTCTGTGCTGCAGCTAATGGCCTGAAGAATTGACCAGAAAGGGTAATAATTGTTATAGTACAATGACATACTAATATAAATTGCAGCATTAATGTCTGTATTCCCGCAGGTGAATTTGTATGTTTATGTGTGTGTGTGTGTGTGTGTGTGTGTGTGTGTCTGCGTGTTTGCCATGTATGTTAGCATTCCCATTCATCTCAATGGCAGTTGCTTGGCTGGTTCAGGATCCCCAGTTTTGCTTGTGGGAACTCAAGATTTGGATAGTGTTTTGTTTTTTTTGTTGGTTTGTTTAGAAGTCAATCAGCTGAGGCATAAATTCCACGTGACTAATCACTCACCGCACCCCTTTCACACAATTGAATGCAAGCTTGCATTCGGATCCACCTCTATCCAATCAACAATCCATCCAATGGATTGTTTTCAGTTTGGATTTTTTTTATCTTGAGTAGCTGGTAGCTTAGAAAGTTTCATAGTCCCAAAATATTCCAATGTTGGGATGTTTATGTAAACACTGTTGAAATACATAACTTCAATGCTTATAAGTATGCAAATCTGGTGTTGACAGCTGTCTTTGATTATAACAAAAACCCTTCTAGTTGTTCAACCTGTAGTGTGGACAGTATATAAATCCTGCATCCCGTTGTAAATTCAACACCCATGCGAATTTGAGAGACCGCAAACTGCCTGTCACTGCAATCTCATTTATTGTTTCTCAGCAAAATTTTCAGACAAAATGCAATCATTTTAATGGGAATCCATTCAATCAGGAGGGTGCAATTTCCCCACACGGACGTTTACCAACAGAAATCTGAGAAACACAGAGCTACACATGACATGCAAGGATAAATAAAATAAAAAGATATTAAACGTCTATTCCCATAACTTATTCATTCACGCCCCTGCAAAAAGGGAATGAATTAGTACAGCATAGCCCTATAAGGGAAGAAAAGTCATGGGAACAAATTCTTAACTCTTGGTCCAGATATTTTTTTCCCACGTCATGTGCTCCATAGAGAGCATCTTGTTTCACGTCAGTATTGACAATGTAGGCTACCTTTTTGGCCCACAAAATTGTGCAAAAATTTCACACACACACACACAAAAAAAAATGGTAACACTTTAGTTTAGGGTCCATTTCTCACTATTAGCTAGTTCCTTATTAGTATACATAATACTAGGATATTAGCTGTTTATTAGTACATATAAAGCACATAGGTAACACTTTACATGAAGGTTCATTAGTTAAACATCAGTTAATGTATTAACTAACATGAACTAAGCATTAGCTGTACATTTGTTACTATATTTATTCATCTTTGTTAACATTAGTTAATGAAAACACAGTTGTTCATTGTTTGTGCATGTTAGTTCATAATGTATTGTTGAAATTAACATTAACAAAGATTAATAAATGCTATGTAAGTGCAGTTCATTATTAGTTCATGTTGTTAACTAATGAATCTTATGACCATATTGTACATCCCTTAATCCAAACCAATACCTAAACTCTGATCCATTTCTACCTATAGGAATACGACACCTATCGCAGCATCCCTATATATAAAGTCCATTTAGTGTTATCAGCAGCTGTATCGCATTGTTCAGGAGCCCGCCTCCATCCCTAGCTCCACCTCTCAATCATCTTTGACTATAAGCAGTAATTAGGAATTTATTGAGGCAAAATTCGTAGTTAATAGTTAGTGAATAGTGAGAATTGGACTCTAAAGTGTGACCAAAATATTTCGTTAGACATTGATTTACGCCATGATCATAGTGCTTCTCGGACCAAGTAGCCGTGATTTCACCTGTCAATTCATCTTTCCCACTCGCTCAGATCCATAACAAGGTCTGGTACACATAATGAATGCAGAAAATTTCACTGTGTCACCCACAATGCATTGCCGGAGTGATGCGCCTTAAAACCGTAATTCCTTAAGGCAATGTTATTTGCATGATGTCATAAATCTGGCTCAGAGTCCACGACTAACACAGCGATTAATCTATAGTAACATTAAGAGGGACGTTTACAACCTTTTCCTCTGATTTGAGGGTCTTTTAATACGTGTGCACGCTGACTTTGATAGAGCAAGAACGCCTCTCATCCCTTGCATGCAGACAAGTCAGTTGTGTTGACGTTGAAGCATGTCTGAAGGCATTAGAAAATCCAAGACTAAATAAAGAGCTGAGCTAAAAAAGGCTTGTTCTCTTTTAACTCTCATTGGCTCGTTTGATCATTTATCTCGCTGGAAGTGAGCCCATGTCAGGTCTTTTAACAGACTATCAAGAGAGCTAATGTTGCTTTTGTTAAGTCTACTTCTGTAATCTCTTCTGATGAGTTTCTTAGGCAGTGTGTTCGCGCTAGTTTTATCTTAAGTCTGAAGAGATAAGGGAAGGGTCTTCATTCTTAAAAAAAATAGTTCAACCAATATTGAAACTTCTGTATTTAATTGAGTTTATTTTAAGAACTTATGAAATCTAAATTGTGCACTTCTGTCTTCTCTATGTTTGCAGGTGGATTTCGCCTTCATTGTATGGCAGAGTTTTCCAGAACGGATTGTAGGATACCCAGCACGCAGTCATTACTGGGACAGTGGGAAGGGGAGGTGGGGTTATACTTCGAAATGGACCAACGAATACTCCATGGTGCTCACAGGAGCCGCGTTCTACCACAGGTAATCTCCAAACAACACAGACCAAACTGACCTAAAGATGTATTTTTTTTGCAATTTACTACAATATGTAGTCATGTCTTAAAATGTTAACTTTCACCCCCTTTTTGAGCATAGATCTGAACTTAAATGGTTGTAATTCATGAATGCTTTCAAAGACAAATCTGTCCTGAGACACAAGTCTGAGACACTAAACATATTATTGCAGAATTGAATCACTTATTACGCAGTCAGCGCTTCCGCTTCTTCCTGTCTAGCGTATGTGGAGTAAAGCAGCGCTGTTGTATCTTATTAGATACATTTTTGTGTAGAAAGTTGTTATATTGCTGCTCTGTAGTGTTGTGGCAGAAATTGAACTCAAACTGCATAAGAGACAAACTCAGTGAAATTGTCTTTATAAAGAATTTATTATTTGCAAGAAAGGTCAAACAGTCATACAGCAACACAGGCAGGGCTGGGTGGGTTACTTTTAAAATGTATATCACTACAGATTACAAAATACCTGCTTTAAAAAGTCATTTGTAACGTATTTTGTTACATTACTCAAGTTTAGTAACTTCATCTAAATACTTTAGAATACTTTGGAATACTAATAAGTGTGGAACAAACACAAAAAAGGTCATTGCAAGTTTTTATCTCACAATTCTGACTTTTTCCCTCAGAATTGTGTGATATGAAGTTGCAATTGTGAGTTATAAAGTCAGAATTATGAGATATACACTCACAATATTGAGAAAAGTCAGAATTATGAGATATAAACTCACAATATTGAGAAAAGTCAGAATTATGAGGTATAAACTCACATACTAAATTCACAATTGCAAGAAAAAAGTTAGTATTGCAAGTTTATATCTCCCAAATCTGACTTTATAACTTGCAAAACAAAAAAGTCAGAATTGTGAAATGCAAACTCACAATTGTGAGGGAAAAACAAATTGTGAGAAAAAGTTGCAGTGACGAGTGAATTATAAAATGACTCAAAACATGAAAACAGTCGTGGATCATCAGGTCATGACAGGACAGTTAAATTGAGAGTTGACTTTTTTTTTTTTATAAATTCAGTCATTTTGTCTTGTTCAGGACAGAACTAAATAAAAATATCAACATTTTTATGGTCCTCTTAAAAGTATTAAAATGTTGATGAAACTGAACTCCGCTTTTTCAGACTGTCAGAGTCAGAGAATCACCAATTGCTGTTTAAATGACATTAAAACTCAAAGTAATCACTTTGGTAATCTAAAACACTTTTCAGATGTAACTGTAATCTGATTACCACCCATTTAAAATATAACTGTAATGAAATACAGTCACTCAAATTTTCTATTTTAAATACATAACTAAGTTATTTGCATTTCGTTACTCCCCAACCCTGAACACAGGTTACTGTAGAGTGCGACCTAGAAGGCCGTGTTTCCTCAGTTCATTTATGTGTATCATTTAGCAGACGCTTTTATCCAAAGCGTCTTACAAGGGCAATTAAGGGTTAGGTGTCTTGCTCAAGGGCACTTTAGTCATGGTATCGAAGGTGGAGAGAGTGCTGCTCATTCACAATCCCCACTTTCAATTCCTGCCGGAGTGGGAATCGAACCGGCAACCTTCAGATTACAAGCCCGACTCGCTACCCACTCCTGTCAGCTAAGGAAACTGAGGCCACAATTTGCATAGGCTCAACAAAATTATACAATAGAAGATTCAAAAAACAACACGGCCTGATCTTATGAGTATCGATTTCTGCTGTGACATTCAGATGGTGGTGAGAATTTGGCGTAAACCACAAGAAAGCAATGATCCATGCTGTCTTGTATCAGCTGTTCCGGCTGCTGGTGGTGGTGTAATGGTCCCCGAAGTACCAACTGAGCATCATTTTAAAGCCATAGCCTTCTTGACTTCCTGACCATGTCCATCCCTTTATGACCACAGTGCACCCATCTTCTGATGGCTACTTTCACAAGGATAACGCACCACGTCACAGAGCTCAAATCATCTCAAGCTGGTTTATTGAACATGAACTCCACAGTCCCCAAATCTAGAGCACATTTGGGATGCGGTGGAGCGACGGTGGAGATTCGCATCATGGATGTGCAGCTGACAATCATGTCAATATGGGTCAAAATCTCTCAGGAATGTTTCCAGCACTTTGTTAATTCTATGCCTCGAACAATTAAGGCAATTCTGATGGAAAAAGGGAGCCCAACCCGGTACTAGCAAAATGGTCTACCTAATAAAGTGTCCCGTGAGTGTGTTTTCCAAATTTAAAGTTGAAATCTGAGCTGCTTAAATGTAAAGGTATGTCCAATTTGAGAACGTTTTTTTACAGAATGAATAATCTTGTTAAAAAAATATCAAATTATTTTAGACAATTATTCATAACCACTCAGTTTACAGAAATAGTTTAAAGAATAACATGTTAGTGCAAACATTTTCCTAATTCTCACCACATGCCCAAAGCAACTTTAGTTCCTTTTTATTTGTTCCGATTGTTTCTGGGACCCAAGCACAGCTGTGGATTAAAGTGTGTGTCATCTGAAAATATCCGTAGTCAGTTTGCCATAGCTAATACAACCTGATTAGCTGAGTTTACTAATCCTTTACAAAAATAAGCAAAATCCTTTGCTTATTTTAATCTGCTTACTTGCTTATCTTCTTCACGGGGCATTACATACACAATAACCAAAACAGTAACTTTTGCATATTCGTCTATCGGTGAAGGTAAACAGAGTCAGGTCTGACTTTAAACACAATTAATTCCCGTCTTGTAATCGACTGTTGAATATGCAAAAGTGTAAATGAATTTGAGGGGTATGCTGAAGGGTTTTCAGTGAATAAAGACTTAGATTTAAGACTGTTCAGTATCATGTGACTTCAGAAGACTTGAAATGTAGTGTAGGTCTAACGACATTTTTATGATACATGTGTTTATGTTTGGAGCAGATGAACTTGACCGTGAAGAACAGTGTTGATATTTTTATTATTCTTATGTATTCATCCTCCTTTTCATGTATCATAGCACCTCACTCTTTAACCCTTGTGCATTGTTCAAATTCACTACCCTTTCATTATGTTCGTGGCTGAAAACAGCTGAAAGCTGAAAAAAAAACTGCTTTTTTCTAATCTTTGACATGTCCAAGACTGTGATAAAAGGTAAAAAAAAATCCAGTCCACAATCACATTTTATACTGAAAATAAGTCATTTTGTGTGTGTGTGTTTTTTTCCCAAATCAGTGACATCATTTATGAATTTGGCAATTAAAGAGTTAAAATCCTGAATTAAAAAAAAAAAAAAAATTAGTAGTTTTGATCAGGACTGAGGTTGATTAATAGATTTAAGCAAAAAAAAATTGAAACAAATATTTATCTGATACATTTTTAAAGCAGTTAAAAGTATTGGCAAACCTAACGAAAGGGTAGTGAATTTGCCCACAGAGTACTGTTGAGTTTTTGAACATTTTCAAAGCATTTTCCCAAAATATGTGTCAAAATAAGATTTGTCACCAAAAATCATTCCATTTGCTGAAACACGAAGAAAGTTATGGCCAAATTAAGACTCAAAAATTCCCCATAGTGGATGAAAACATCCCGAACAGCACATAAGGGTTAATGTAGAAGGAAAAATGTCTTAACAGTCACAAATGTCATTAACACATGCCCCTGATCTTATGAAATTTAATTTATAACATTTTTCATTGCTGGACCGTCATTCAGAGTCATGAAGCCTCAAGTCCCTTTGAAGACACCACAAAAGGCTTTTATACAATGCCCTAATTTCCCTATGGACAGAAAGGACTGGTTTATTTCTTTAGCTTGTTAAATTTATCTCAGAAATACAAGTGATATAGAAAGAATACTCAAGCCACAGATACAGCTAGGTTGAGTAAAGTAGTTTCTTGAATGTCTAGCACATGAATATTTTGTGTCATCTCTTCTCTAGTGATGTCGGTACGAATTCATCGTTCATCATGAATAGATATAATTGGCTCCAGTACACTTTGGTTTACTTCTAGCATTTAGGGAGACCACAGATCATGCTAAAAAAGAAATTACCATATCAATCGCTTAGAAACATTGCGGTAATCATGCACAACACCCAGCAACAGATAAGCAACATCTTAGAAACCATTCAGAAACACCCTAGATAATGTGTACACACCACTCTAGCAACACCATAGCTATACACACCTTATTAACCACATAGTGACAATCTGCATGCCATCCACAACACGCTAGCAACCAGGGCTGGGTAGGTTACTTTTAAAATGTATTTCACTACAGATTACAAAAAAGTAATTTGTAACGTATTTCATTACATTACTCAAGTTTAGTAACTTAATCTAAATACTTTAGAATACTTTGGAATACTAATAAGTGTGAAACAAACACAAAAAAGGTCATTGCAAGTATTTATCTCACAATTCTGACGTTTTCCCTCAGAATTATGAGATATAAATTCACAATATTGAGAAAAGTCAGAATTATGAGATATAAACTCACAATATTGAGAAAAGTCAGAATTATGAGATATAAACTCACAATATTGAGAAAAGTCAGAATTATGAGATATAAACTCACAATATTGAGAAAAGTCAGAATTATGAGATATAAACTCGCAATATTGAGAAAAGTCAGAATTATGAGATAAAAACTCACACACTAAATCACAATTGCAAGAAAAAAAGTCAGTATTGCAAGTTTATATCTCCCAATTCTGACTTTATAACTTGCAATTGTGAGTTTAAATCTCACAATTCTGAGAAAAAGAAGTCAGAATTGTGAAACACAAACTCACAATTGTGAGGGGAAAAAACTAATTGTGAGAAAAAGTTGCAGTGACGAGTGAATTATAAAATGACTCACAAAACATGAAAACAGTGGAAAATATGAAACTTGACTCTCAGAGAATCACCAATTGCTGTTTAAATGACATTAAAACTCAAAGTAATCACTTTGGTAATCTAAAACACTTTTCAGATGTAACTGTAATCTGATTACCACCCATTTAAAATGTAACTGCAATGAAATACCGTTACTCAAATTTTGTATTTTAAATACGTAACTAAGTTACTTGTATTTCGTTACTCCCCAACCCTGCTAGCAACAGCATAGCTACACTCTAAAAACATTCAGACCACCTTATCAACCAAATAGTGACAATCTGGACGCCATCCACAAAACCCTAGCAACAGCACAGCAACACTCTAAAACCATATTAGCAACCACACAGAAACATGCTGGACACCATCCTAAATATCCTAGCAACAGCATATAAACACTACAGTAACCATCCACGACACCCTAGCAACAGCATAGCAACACTCCAAAAACACTCAGAGCACCTTAGCAATCACATAGGAATACTGCAGTAACCAACAACACCCTAGCAACAGAATATAAACGCTCTACAACACTCAGAACATCTTAGGAATCACATGGAAACACTGTAGTAACCATCCGCAACAGCATAGCGGGATTCACAACTTGTCAAGTCGTGAATCATTGTTGCGGACTCTCACAGAATTTGGACAAGAGGCTGGTTTGAGGTCAGCGTCAGACACTTGTAAAAGCTGAATGTGAGACCTGCTGCGATAGAGATCGCTCAGAGACAGGCTGATATTAAACCAGGTAATAAATGTTCAGTCTGACAGCTTCACTGGCCATATTTTTACGATAAATGGCACAGGTGAGATGGAGTTCACAGTTTGTTTTAGCCGAAGGTCTCTGAACTCATCACTCTCACACACACACACACACAGAGACCTTCAGACTGACGCGTCACACACCCGACACACAGATTAACCGCTTTGCAACTGGTCAGCGAGCTGACACACCACCTGCAAAGTGACCCCAGCTTAAAGTTCGCAGGAGAAAAAGACATAAATAAACGTGTGAAGAGAGATAAGCCACCTGCAGGGCTGAGAGGAACCTTCTGACTGCTGTCCCTCAAAGAGAGAGGGAAAAAAGAGAGAGAAAGAGAATGACAGACAAGACGTCTGCAGGCAGGGAAGGAGATTCGGTTTAATAAGGACGGCGAGAGAGAGAGTAGGTGTCACTCACAGAAATTAAAACATCTGTCTTTTTGAGGTTCTCACAGCGGGGTGGCCTCTTCCTGTCTCTGTCTGTGCAGGATATCATCAATGACTATCTCAGTCCCACCCAGAAGAACATTTTATTGCTCGGAGGTTGCTCTTAATGTAGCATTCTCGTTCAATTTGTCTCAAATGTGTCTCCTAAAGGAAATTATGAAAAAAATATTTAGAGGATTGTTAAAGGGATAATTGATCTTTCTTATGTTGAACACAAAAGAAGATATTTTGTAGAATGTTGGTAACTAAACAGATTCAGTTTCCATTGACTTCCACTGTAAGGACAAAAATACAGTGGAAGTCAATGGGACATCAGCAGGGCTGGGTGGGTTACTTTTAAAATGTATTTCATTACAGATTACAAAATACATGGTTTAAAAAGTCATTTGTAACGTATTTCGTTACATTAGTCAAGTTTAGTAAATTAATCTAAATACTTTAGAATACTAATATTTGTGTATCACACACAAAAAAGGTAATTGTGAGTTTTTACTTTTTTCTCAGAATTGCATGATATAAAGTTGCAATTGTAATAAAGTCAAAATTATGAGACATAAACTTGCAATATTGAGAAAAGTCAAAATTATGAGATATAAACTTGCAATATTGAGAAAAGTAAAAATTATGAAATATAAACTCGCAATATTGAGAAAAGTAAAAATTATGAGATATAAACTGACAATATTGAGAAAAGTCAAAATTATGAGAATAAACTCACAATATTGAGAATAGCAAAAATTATGAGATATAAACTGACAATATTGAGAAAAGTCAGAATTATGAGATATAAACTCACAATATTCAGAAAAGTAAAAATTATGAGATATAAACTGACAATATTGAGAAAAGTCAAAATTATGAGATATAAACTCACAATATTGAGAAAAGTCAGAATTATGAGATATAAACTGACAATATTGAGAAAAGTCAGAATTATGAGATATAAACTGACAATGTTGAGAAAAGTCAAACTTTTGAGATATAAACTCGCAATATTGAGAAAAGTCAAAATTATGAGATATAAACTCACGATATTGAGAAAAGTAACTTGCAATTATGAATTTATATCTCCCAATTCTGACTTTATAACTTGCAATTGTGAGTTTAAATCTTGCAATTCTGAGAAAAAGAAGTCAGAATTGTGAAATGCAAACTCCCAATTATGAGGGAAAAAAAAATTGTGAGAAAAAGTAACAGTGACGAGTGAATTATAAAATGACTCACAAAACATGAAAACAGTGGAAAACATGAAACTGAACTCCTCTTTTTCAGACGGTCAGAATCAGAGAATCACCAATTGTGTTTAAATGACATTAAAATTCAAAGTAATCACTTTGATAATCTAAAACACTTTTCAGATGTAACTGTAATCTGATTACCACCCATTTAAAATGTAACTGTAATGAAATACACTTACTCAAATTTTGTATTTTAAATACGTAACTTGTATTTCGTTACTCCCCAACCCTGGACATGAGCATTCTACATTATATCTTCTTTTGTGTTTAGCAGAAGAAATAAGTGCATATGGGTTTGGAACAACTTGAGTGTGAGTAAATGATGACAGAATTTTCATTTTTGGGTGAACTATTCCTTTATGTGAATAACACTATAAAACTGCCCAACAATACAGTGTTTAGATGCATAAAGCTAAAATAAAATAAAAAAAAACTATGACTATCAATAGTAGATATAAATAATTGCAATTTAAGGGATAAACACAGGAACACAGGAGTCCACCAACAGAACATAACCATTACAGTGCCGTTGATGTCAAATTTAGGCAGTTTTTCATACAACTTTTCTTACAACATACAAATCATATCTGGTCATTTGGGTCTTTAACTGTAAAATACCCTACACAACTAAATAATATATTTATTAATATATTATTTACTTATTTGGATAGGTATTATCATCACCTGTACACATACTACCTGCCGATGTCTCTGCTGTCAATGGTGGACCAGTTGGCCAACTGTGAGGATATCCTCATGAATTTCCTCATCTCTGCAGTAACCAAACTCCCACCAATCAAAGTCACACAGAAAAAACAGTACAAGGAGACCATGATGCAGCAGGTACGAGTCTGTGTGTGTATGGCTTGTAAATAGATGAGTGTGTGTCCAGGGTGATTCCCTATTGAGATCAGAAACGTCTGTGTAGTTTGTGATGGATGGAGCGCTCCAGGGCTGAGAGTGTGTGTGGATCTGGTTCAGCAGTATTGGTCCGTTTGATGGATGTCTTTATGGTAAGGTGAGATTAATGATTGACAGCAAGGTTGCTGTACTATCCTTCTCTCTGTCTGTCTATCTTACCCATTTCTCCTTCTCTCTTAATACATTCTCCTTTCTTTCCGATTTCCAATTGTATATCACCTCTGTCTTTTCAAAACTCTGCATTAGTGATTAGCCTTTTCTCTTTTTTTTTAGAACAAGGTTACCAATGGCTGATATAATGAAAATGTGATGTAATGATAACGTATAATGTTCATCGTACACTTTGGAAAATATAAAAATTACCTAATGCTACGGTATGTTTCGGCAGAGTTGCTTTGAATCTTCTTTTCTTGCAAAATAATTTATAAAAAAAAAAAATTAAATATAGACTCTTGACATGAGATATTGATATAAGGAATGCTAAGATTGAAATATACATTTTTCCCCTACCCCTGCTCAATACAGAATTAAAATAGCATGGGTTTTCAAATGCCATTATAGCGTGGCTTCTATTACCTCATTGCTTTAGTGGCCATTTACATAACACAGTTTTCAACTAAAAATGGCAAACTTTTTATGCATTTTGGCATTTTGGGGGCCTTTAAAATGCAAACTTTTGAAAACCAGTTTCAAAGCGTTTCAAGTTTTTGAAAACAGTATCTTTTTCGCAAAAATGCGAATTTGTGAAAAGGGTGACGTCATGTGCAAAACTTTTCCATTTTTGTTGTGTAATCATAACCTTACACTCAAAAAAATATTTCTGTCTAAACATAAGTTTTATGTAATTCTATTACATAGCAATTTTCCATCCATTTGGATTACATAGTTTTAACATAAATAAAGTAAACTTAATGTGATTCATATTTGTCAGTCATATGTAAATGAAATTGGTAAGATTTATGTAATAGTTGAGTTTATGAATAGTGAGAGATTAAATGTCTTTTATCTTCAGTTGATTTCATCAGCTGTAGTTCTTGTGTTTCTCTGTCCTTCAGTGATTCTGCTTGTTAACAGCAGGTGTTCATCATTAATGCCCAATCATCACTTAATGATCTCATTAACTCTGACAATGCTTCAATGCTACTTTAACTCAGTAGTGCACACACACATGACCACTAAACAGTGTTCATTAACCTGTGAACTATTACATAAATCTTATTTCATTTACATATGTCTGACAAATATGAATCACATTAAGTTTATTAGTTTGTTTATGTTAAAACTATGTAATCCAAATTGCTATGTAATTAAATTGCATAAAACTTATGTTTAGAAGGAAATATTTTTTAGTGTAGTAGTAACCATTTTATCTTTACATTTTTTCAGTAGTTTGACATTAGTAGTTTAACTGTTTTCAAAGCAATGCAGCTTCAGTAACAAGCTACCTTTTCTAACAAGGAGTACCACAAAATGCTACTTTTTGTCATCCCTGCTTTTTGTTATCTTTCCTTTAATGTCATCACCCTTATTGAGATTCTGTTTGTGGCAGAAATGTCCTCCTCCTAAAAATAAGCTATTGCCTAAAACTGTAAATAGGATGTAGTTAGCTATTTTTTGTTACTAGCTAACTAGGTTTTTAAAATGGACATTTTCACTGTAGTTTAAGTACTTTATGAGTAGTATGAGTTTGGGTAACATTTTAGATATTCTACAAACAATAAGTACTTCGCAACTCTATGTCAACTAACTCTGTGTGGAGTAATATCTGCTAACACTGTATTTTGATGCTCCCCAACAGACATTCTACTGACTATAAGTAACTTTGCAACTACATGTCAACTTATTGTACTCACCTGAACTCTAAACATAAGCTAACTACAGTCCACTACAATCTACTAATACTCTAATGAGAGTTAGTTGACATGTAGTTGCAAAGTAAACTTATGCTTAGTAAAGTGGACCATCAAAATGAAGTGTAACCAGAGTTCGTGAAGATACAGTTTCAAAGTTTTTTAAAGTTCCTTGTTTTAAATCAATATATCAAAATTCACTTGAACTTATATTATAAGATAACTCTATAAGCTAATTCACTTATTATAATCTCAAAATGTTAAAATATCTGTAAGTCATATCGATGTGTGTTATAATGAAATAAGTTATGTAATAAGTGTTCTTCTCTATGTCCTAAGGATTGAGCGCATGTTGCTCTGTATTAGCGGATTGTATGCTTCTTTAACAAGGAGCTAGACGTCCTTCCACAGTGTTTGTCATGAATGTAAGGCCATAACTGTCATCTGTCCTCTGAGTCGTGAAATGAACACTCCGTGTTCGCTCTGTTTGTCACTGTCTTTTAAAGTGCTGCCCAATTCCAGTAACATGTTCTTGCTCTCATTCATAATCTGCCTGGTGAACCATACACAGACCTCTCTCCCTCTCCCTCTCTCTCTCTCTCTCTCAGGGCTCTAAGGCATCTCGGTGGGCAGACCCAGACCACTTTGCACAGCGTCAGTCCTGCATGAACTCTTTCACGAGTTGGTTTGGCTTCATGCCTCTCTTTCACTCCCAGTTGCGTCTGGATCCCGTCCTCTTCAAAGACCAGGTCTCCATCCTACGCAAGAAATACAGAGACATCGAGAGGTTGTGAGGGGCTAAACCTCCTCCAGGGAACTCACCCGGACAGTCCGAAACAGTGTTCGATTCGCCTGGACTCATTAAAGACCAGATGCAAATACAATATATTTCATCTATAGAATAAATTATAACAAAATATGCAACACTGAATGGATTTATCTGTGGCTGAAGGTTTTGTGGCAGACAGCTGCCCAGAATCAGTTTGAATTTGTTGTTGTTGTCAGTGTTGTTGTTCGGGAGGGGCGTCGCTGTACACGTATAAACAGGCGTGTGAATGGCTGGAAAATAGCTCAAAGTGTCACCTATGCCTGCAATATGTATTTTAATTTTAAAATTTTTTTAAAGAAATTATCTTCTTTTTTTTTTAAAGAAGTTTAAAAAAAAATAAAATCTATGAATGCAAAGTGGGTTTGCACCCCAAATATGGTTTTTCTTTAATACCCCAATTTTATACCAGAACAGATTGTCCCATATCAATAATATTTCTTCGTGATGTTTTGAGAAAATCAGCAGGACGTTTCTGCCGTTTGGAAAGCTAGCACAGGGCTGTTGATTAATTTGTGAGAAGAGCTGTTAATTACAGCATCAACCTCCTTAAAAAGGTGCTTCGCTGGAAAAACTGGCAATTAAAAACTGAAATCAGTGAGAAAATGGGAACACTTTACAATAAGGTTCATTTGTAAACATTAATTAATGTATTAACTAACCATTATCACTACATTTGCTACTCATTTTTGTTAACGTTAGTTAATACAAATACAGCTGTTCATTGTTTGTCCATTAACTATAATGTTAACAAATACAACTCTTGATTTTAATAATGTATTACTAAATGTTGAACAATTAACATTAACAAAGATTAATAAGTGCTGCACTTTATGTTAACTAATGTTGTTAAATAATGTTAACAGATGGACCTTATTGTAAAGTGATACCGAGAAAATGAAAAAAGACTGTCTTTACCGAATAGATAGGAAAACTTCTGCACCCATAATGCACTGGGCATGGCCACTCGCACCAGTCAGCTGACAAATAAGTTATGTGAGTTTATTGGTATATAAAGTCAGAATTCCGAGTTATAAAGTCAGAATTCTGTGATAAAAAGTCAGAATTCTGAGTTATGAAGTCAGAATTGTGAGTTATAAAGTCAGAATTCTGAGTTATAAAGTCAGAGTTCTGAGATATAAAGTCAGAATTCTGAGTTATAAAGTCAGAATTCTGAGATATAAAGTCAGAATTCTGAGTTATAAAGTCAGAATTCTGAGATATAAAGTCAGAATTCTGAGTTATAAAATCAGAATTCTGAGATATAAAGTCAGAATTCTGAGTTATAAAGTCAGAATTGTGAGTTATAGTCAGAATTGTGATTTATAAAGTCAGAATTGTGAGTTATAAAGTCAGAATTCTGAGATAAAAAGTCAGAATTGTGAGTTATGAAGTCATAATTGTGAGATAAAAAGTCAGAATTGTGAGTTATAAAGTCAGAATTCTGAGATAAAAAGTCAGGATTCTGAGTTATAAAGTCAGAATTCTGAGATATAAGTCAGAATTTTGAGTTATAAAGTCAGAATTCTGAGATATAAAGTCAGAATTCTGAGTTAAAAAGTCAGAATTCTGAGATATAAAGTCAGAATTCTGAGTTATAAAGTCAGAGTTGTGAGATATAAAGTCAGAATTCTGAGTTATAAAGTCAGAATTGTGAGTTATAAAGTCAGAATTCTGAGATATAAAGTCAGAATTGTGAGTTATAAAGTCAGAATTCTGAGATAAAAAGTCAGAATTGTGAGTTATGAAGTCAGAATTCTGAGATAAAAAGTCAGAATTCTGAGTTATAAAGTCAGAATTCTGAGATAAAATGTCAGAATTCTGAGTTATAAAGTCAGAATTGTGAGTTATAAAGTCAGAATTCTGAGTTATAAAGTCAGAATTCTGAGTTATAAAGTCAGAATTCTGAGTTATAAAGTCAGAATTCTGAGATAAAAAGTCGCAAAAATCTTCTTTTTTTTCAGTGGCGGAAACGGGCTTCCGTAGTCTTGTATTTACTATTTGCATTACTCCAAAAAACTAAATCCGACCCCTAAAGTACTTCATGTAATGCAAGTTTATAGCCCATAATGCTTAAATACAACTATACAGTGAGCTAAACATTAGAGTGAATGTACATTTACAGTGATCCACAGTGACAACATTATTTACAAAAGAAATCACAGGCTCAAAATGAAGAAACTCCCACACACTCAAGAGTCCAACCTTGAGATTCAGATCATTCCCTTCTCCACACCCAACCCGCGGAAAACACTTAAATAAAAACATTCTGAATGACTCCGTCTGAAATGAGTCATTAACACTAGTTCTCCGAACAAAGCATATACTCTTTGAAGTCTAAACCAAAAAGGGTTTTTTTAATATTAATTTTATATAGCATAATATTTAATATTTTCAGATTACGTATGCCACTATGTGACTTGAAATATTGCACTTCACAAATATTGAATGTTTTGTTTCAGATGTTAATGATCAGTCACATGTCCCTCTCTTTGAGCTCTGGGTTTACAGTCAATCATGTGGTAATTTTATCATTTTGAAATCCTACTATAAAACAAGAGACTATTGGTAGAAAATATTCCCTATATAATAACATATTTTCATGTTGTTTCAACAAAATGTCACACATAGAGACAGTGTGGCATTTTTATAAGGCAATATTTAATACAAGTTTTATTTGCCACAACCACGTCAGAGCTGAGATGTGTCCAATCCTGCTCCTGGAGCGCCACTTTCCTGTAGAGTTTAGCTCCAGCCACCATTAAATAGAACTGAACCTGCTAAACAAAGTCTTCAGACTCACTAGAAACTTAAAGGCATGTGTCTTAGAGCTGAAATCTGCAGGAAAGTGGCCCACCAGAATAGAGTTTAGATTCTCTGCCCGAGCCCGAACTTGACCCGATATTTCCCACCACTATCCCCTGTCCCTTTGATCAAGCATTGGTGTTTTTTTAAATCATTTACTATATATATATATATATATATATATATATATATATATATATATATATATATATATAATTAGCAAAGTTAATACTACAACTAAGTAACAAATGCGGACAACTTGAACAAGTTAGACTGGTAAAAAAAAAAATACTAAATGCAGTCACGTGTCATTCTGCATCTCCTCCACTCGCAGTCTCACACGAATCACACCGGGCAGCTGTATTGTGTAGCTTAAGTGCAACATGGAGCTTCAAGAAGTAAAGAAGAAAATAAAAACAGGAGAATGAACTTTGAGAAAGTCGGTGGTATGGAACCATTTCACCCCGTCTGTGGCACTGTCTTCGATAACTGCGCAACCAGGCCAGATTGTTTCAGGTCTGAAGATCGAATTTTATCTTCCACAGGGTCAGGACATTAGGGTTTGATTTTGTAGCCTACTGTCCAGAGAAAGCCAAACTAAAATCGTCGGTGTGTTTATGCGCTGTAGCCTACAAATAAACTTGTCTAATAACAAATAACCTACAAACTGTGCTAAATAGAATGTGAAGGAAAAAGGTATATCCGCACTACAGTGTTTTTTCTACTTTACCGCAGCAAAGGATGTGAATTGGTAGCCTATAATAGACTTAATTATAAGCAAACGAAAGGAAGAAACGTTTATAATCCCCTGCGAAAATAGGTGGGATGCGAGTGAAGATTTGGAAAGGGAAAAAAACGTAAATAACGGCCCAAGTATAAAAAAAAATTGTTGGGTGTAAATCGGGCTCATAATTACAGTTAATGTGTTGGGCCGGGCTCGGACACAACGTGCATAGGCTTGGGTAGGGTCGGGCTTAATTTTTAGGGCCCGATCTAAGCTCAACTCCAGAAGCATGATTTGACACCTAACAACAAAATAAAGTGGCAGTGAAACATGTCTTCTTTTAGGGCAGGGGTGTCCAATCCTGCTCCTGGAGGGCCACTGCCCCCCAAATTTTAGTTCTAACCCTATTTAAACACACCTGAATCAGCTAGTTGAGGTCTTTAGGATTACTGGAAACTTCCAGGCTGGTGTGTTGGAGCAGGTTGGTTAGAAGCTCCCTCCAGGAGAAGGATAGGACACATCTGGTCATGGATGTACCAAATGGACAGTAATGCCCTGTGCTCCAGAATGGAGTGAACAGTGGCGAAATCGTCCGGCTCAGCTCAGTTCACATACAACGACACCAAAAACACTGCTGAATATCAAGCAAGTGTCTCCAACTTAAGCAAGACAAAGGCAACAGTGGCAAGAACCAAAACTCCAACAAAATGGAGATAAAAACCTTGGGAGAAACCAGGGGGTCAGTTCTCCTCTGACCAACAGTGAACACTTGTCCGATACTCAGGCAGAGTTACAGGTCATTAAACCGATTTGGAATCGCAACAGTCCAAATATTTAATCCAGTTCCATCTAGTTTAAGATCTTTTTGATCACGCTGGTAGGGGACGGTTTGTTGGGGATCGGTGCCACTGGCTGATGAGTCGGTAAGGCCCTCACAAGGGATGAGTTAGTTCACAGTTCACACCCCAGGGCCACATTGCTGCCACACACAGGTGCAGGTTCCCCGTCCGACCCGGACACGGCCGGATCCAGTCAATCAAGTTAATTGGTAAACCTCGGGATAAGCAATGGTATACTTTCCAAGTATACATATCAGCCTTGCCTGGGGATGAAGACTAGAGGATTTGGGTTGAAGCAGTGAAAATTAAGTTAATTATGCACTGTAGAACCCAATAAGTTCAGAATACTCAAAATATTTAAGGAAAATTATTACTTCATAACATTTAAGTAAACACTTTTTTTTTTTTTTTTTTTTTTTTAATTGGTAGAACTTCACATTTTTGCAGGGCCGGTGTCCTTTCGCTCCCACAGTTCTGAGCCTCGCCCCACTCATGTTAATTACATGCAGTTCATTTAGATAAACATTACATTCAGATCTTGGTTAAATGTTAGATAGCAAATAAAACATGCTATTACAAATATCAAAGAGACTGACATTATATTCTGTACTTGCATCTAGTTTAAGATCTTATGATCACACCGGTATGGGACGGTTTGTTTGGATATGTGCCACTGGCTGATGAGTCGGTAAGGTCTTAACAAAGGATGAGCTAGTTAACACAGTCTCCGCCGACACCACAGAGCCACATTGCTGCCGCACACAGGCACAGGTTCCCCGTCCGACCTGGACACGGCCCAGATCCAGCCAATCAAATTAATTGGTAAACCTCGGGATAAGCAGAGAGACAAAAAATTAGCGTAGATGCCATTCTTCTTCTGATGTAATGAGTACATCTGGTGTTATAGGAAGTGTTCCCGGTTACGGCTGACCTGATCTATGCAGCCTAACAATCCTTTAACGGATATGAAGACAAAACTTTATAGTGCGTCATGTGTGTGCCAGGTTAAATAGATGTGTTTTTAGTCTAGATTTAAACTGACAGAGTGTGTCTGCTTCCCGAACAATGCTAGAAAGATTGTTCCAGAGTTTTGGTGCCAAATAGGAAAAGGATCTACCGCCTGCGGTTGATTTTGATATTCTAGGTATTAACAACTGGCCAGAATTCTGAGATCGTAATAGACGCGGAGGACTATAATGCATTAAGAGCTCACTCAGGTACTGGGGAGCTAAGCCATTTAGTGCTTTGTAAGTAATTAGCAAGATTTTAAAATCTATACGATGTTTAATAGGGAGCCAGTGCAGTTTTGACAGAACCGGGCCAATATGTTCATACTTCCTGGTTCTAGTAAGGACTCTAGCAGCTGCGTTTTGGACTAGCTGTAGTTTGTTTATCACGCAAGCAGGGCAACCACCCAATAGAGCGTTACAGTAATCTAGTCTCGAGGTCATAAACGCATGAACTAGCTGTTCCGCATTTGTCATTGAGAGCATATGTCGCAATTTAGATATATTTTTAAGATGGAAGAATGCGGTTTTAAAGAAATGTGGCTTTCAAATGAAAGATTGGTATCAAAGAGCACACCCAGGTTCCTAACTGACAAAGACGACTTAACAGAGCAGCCATCAAGTGTTAGACAATACTCTAGGTTTTTATGTGCTGAAGTTTTTGTTCCAATAATTAGAATCTCTGTTTTTTCTGAATTTAGTAGCAGGAAATTACTAGTCATCCAATTTTTTATATCAGCTACGCATTCTGTTAATTTTGAGAATTGGTAGGTTTCGTCAGGGCGCGAGGAAATGTAGAGCTGAGTAACATCAGCGTAACAGTGAAAGCTAATGACATCTCCCAAGGGTAGCATGTACAGAGTGAAAAGCAACGGTCCTAGAACTGAGCCTTGTGGTACTCCATATTTAACTTATGATCGAAATGACATCTCTTCGTTTACTACTACAAACTGATAACGGTCAGATAAGTATGATTTGAACCATGCCAATGCAATTCCACTAATTCCAGCATAATTTTCTAGTCTATTCAAAAGAATATTGTGGTCGATAGTGTCAAAAGCAGCACTGAGGTCTAGTAACACTAATAGAGAGATACAACCATGATCTAATGATAAGAGCAAATCATTTGTAACTCTAATGAGAGCAGTCTCAGTACTATGGTACGGTCTAAATCCTGACTGGAAATCCTCACAGATACCATTTCTTTCCAGGTAGGAACTAAGTTGAGATGATACTGCCTTTTCTAGTATTTTTGACAGAAAAGGTAGATTGGAAATCGGTCTGTAATTGACTAATTCACCAGGATCAAGTTGTGGTTTTTTAATAAGAGGTTTGATAATAGCCTGCTTAAAATTTTTCGGTACGTAACCTAGTGATAAAGATGAATTAATGATCTTAAGAAGAGGATCTATGACCTCTGGAAGCATCTCTTTCAATAGCTTAGTTGGTATAGGGTCTAACATACATGTTGTTGATTTTGATGATTTAACAAGTTTAGACAATTCTTCCTTTCCTATAGCAGCGAATGAATGGAATTTTTCCTCAGGGATACAACAATCCACTGTCTGATGTGATACTGTAGTAGACAGTTGCATGGATATAATTTTCTCTCTAATGTTGTCAATCTTGCAAGTAAAGAAGTTCATAAAGTCATTACTGCTGTGCTGATTTGAGACATCAGAAGTTGAGGCTGTATTTCTTGTTATTGTGATATTTCTTGTAATATTGTGAGTTTATATCTCATAATTCTGACTTTTCTCAATATTGTGAGTTTATATCTCATAATTTTGACTTTTCTCAATATTGTGAGTTTATATCTCATAATTTTGACTTTTCTTAATATTGTGAGTTTATATCTCATAATTCTGACTTTTCTCAATATTGTGAGTTTATATCTCATAATTCTGACTTTCCTCAATATTGCGAGTTTATATCTCATAATTCTGACTTTATAACTCGCAATTGCAACTTTATATCATGCAATTCTGAGGGAAAAAGTCAGAATTGTGAGATAAAAACTTGCAATGACCTTTTTTGTGTTTGTTCCACACTTATTAGTATTCCAAAGTATTCTAAAGTATTTAGATGAAGTTACTAAACTCGAGTAATGTAACGAAATACGTTACAAATTAAAGCATGTATTTTGTAATCTGTAGTGAAATACATGTTTAAAGTAACCTACCCAGCCCTGCAAACAACATATAGTAAATGTAATCTTTTGATTTCAATCAGTGGTTCGGTTCTCGTATCAAACTGCCAAAGTCAAATGAACCACTGAAATTGCAAAACACTTATGACGTAAGGAAGCCTCGTTCAATGTCACATGACTTTGTGACAAAAGATTCATAAAGCTTTTTGGTGCACAAAAGTATTCTCGTTGCTTTATAATATTACCATTCTACTCACGTGAACTGTTTTAAATATGTTTTAGTACCCTTCGGGCCATCTAAAAGTATTGATTTAAAAAAAGCAATGGAGGCATCACTGAGCCATCGGATTTCATCAAAAAATATCTTAATTTGGGTTCCGAAGATGATCGAAGGTCCTACGGGTGTAGAATGACATGAGGGTGAGTAATTAATGACAGAATTTGCATTTTGAGGGAACAAACCCTTTAAAAGTACCATCCTAACTCTACTCTTTACCAATGTGGTAAAATTAACATAGCAGAACCCCTTTAAATCCCAATATAACACAACAATAAACATTAACTTATGTCTTCCTATTTTAATCTTGTGCAAAACACACACAAAATAGCCCTTTTAAGTTCAACATTTCTTTGTCTGACGCAAAGCATGCTGGGAATTAGAAATCTGCCGCAACTCACGCATATTAAGTTCCTCTTACTACAAGCAAATTATGAGTTCATGCAACTTTTTCTATTAAGTTCAACGAACTTTCATTATTAACTCATTTCATTTAATTAATTTCACTGTTCAGTTGTAAAGTGTGATGCACTCTATAACATTCAAACAGGATCAGTTTTCCAGATGTTTTGGGCCTCATTATTCTTCCCAACATAGCTCCTACCTGTTGTACGCAGCCGTTTTTGCAGAGATATGCAGATGCCGTCCTTCACGGAAAGCTGGGCATCTAGCAGATCTTTGGCATGCCTCAAGTCTGCTTTACTCCCTGAGAATCTGCTCCAGCTGTTGGAGGTTCGGAAGTTTTTTGCTTCTCTCTGCAGCCTCTTTCTCTAGACCTGCTTTGCACTTGTCCAGTTCTGAATTCAGCCTCGTATTCTGTACTTCCAACCAGCTTCTCTGTTGTTGAATGTTTGAGATTTTCGCTCTCACATTGTCCATTGTCCTGCCGAGAAATGCTGGAACAGCTAGAGCGAATCATATTCATCTGTTCTTCCTGTTTCTGACAGGTGAGGTGAAACATGACCGAGCTGGTGAAGAAGTTATCAATTTTTGTTAGGAAGGTATTTGTGACCGTCTGGATGCCTTGGAGGGAGTCTGCAAAGTCTTCTTTCCATTTCTTGGTGTAAACATCAAGCTGGGATTGCAAATGCATGATTTCCTGTCTCAGCTGTATCACCTGGGTTTGATGCTCATTTTTATCCTTCACTGTGTTGTCCAAGTCAGCTTTAAGGTCTACTGTCTGGCTGAAATTACTCTTAAGGATACCATACAGAACTTTCCAGAAGAGTATTGAGAGATTTTATTTAACCACGTCTACAGGACAGTCCATTCATGAATTTGCTTATTCATCGATCGGTTATTGCGCTCACCATTTTGATTGTAGTTGCTTGGTGGACATGGTAGTGGAGTATTTCGAGCGCTTGAAAGCTTCATTTCATTGACCAGTCAAACAGGAAATCAAAATCCAACTTGTAATGATTGTTAGGGTTAGGTTTACAAAATAAATATACCAAGGGTACAATTAACGAATTTAAAGGTAATCACAGAAGATTAACTTAATAGTATGTTAGAGTTAAAGAGATAGCTCACACTTCATTTACTCACACTCATATCGTCCCAAACCTGTATTGATTCCTTTCTTCTGTGGAGCACAAAAGAAAAAAACTGGTCCGTACTTTCAAATCCAATGTAAAATTGTTTTGAGCCCCACTAACCAACACATTGGAAACATTTTTCAAAACATCTTCTTTTGTCTTCCACAGAAGAAAGTAAGTCATACAAATTTGAAACGACATGAAGATGAGTAAATTGCTATTTTCATATTTCTTCTGCAAGTTTTTGCTATTGTAACTTTTTCAGCTTTGTTATCTCTTTGTCTGCCACATTCTTCTCTCCAGTCTTTGCTTTGAGGGCACCAGTGAGGTCAGCTTTCTCTTTTTGGAGTTTGATGTTGTCTGTGGAGAGCTTGTTAAAGGCCTGCTCCAGCTCTTCTACTCTCTTCTCTTCGGCGGTCTTCTCCAGCTGGCCGTACACAAGGAAGAGCACCAAACTGGCGATGATGAGGGACTGGATCAGAGACGAAAAGAAGCTTTTCCCCTTCGCCTTGTGGACTTGTTTCGCCTCCAGCTCGAATGTGGCCCAGGAATAGCTGTTGTCATACATTTCTGCAGTCCAGCTGTGAGACAGAGATGAACCTTCTCACAACTGTGATTCTAGAGGTTTATTATGAGGAAGCAAAGGTTGCCAAAATACCCTGCAGTGCTGTCACAGGCATCTGTATGCGTAACCCCGTTTGCAGGGCTGGGTAGGCTACTTTTAAAATGTATTTCACTACAGATTACAAAATACATGCTTTAAAAAGTCATTTGTAACGTATTTTGTTATATTACTCACTTTATATTACTTACTTTAGTAAATTAATCTAAATACTTTAGAATACTTTGGAATACTAATAAGTGTGGAAAAAACACAAAAAAGGTCATTGCAAGTTTTTATCTCACAATTCTGACTTTTTCCCTCAGAATTGTGTGATATGAAGTTGCAATCGCGAGTTATAAAGTCAGAATTATGAGATATAAACTCGCAATATTGAGAAAAGTCTGAATTATGAGATATAAACTCACAATATTGAGAAAATTCCGAATTATGAGATATAAACTCGCAATATTGAGAAAATTCCGAATTGAGATATAAACTCGCAATATTGAGAAAAGTCAAAATTATGAGATATAAACTCGCAATATTGAGAAAAGTCCGAATTATGAGATATAAACTCGCAATATTGAGAAAAGTCAGAATTATGAGATATAAACTTGCAATATTGAGAAAAGTCAGAATTATGAGATATAAACTCACAATATTGAGAAAAGTCAGAATTATGAGATATAAACTCGCAATATTGAGAAAAGTCAAAATTATGAGATATAAACTCGCAATATTGAGAAAAGTCAGAATTATGAGATATAAACTCACAATATTGAGAAAAGTCAGAATTATGAGATATAAACTCGCAATATTGAGAAAAGTCAGAATTATGAGATACAAACTCGCAATATTGAGAAAAGTCCGAATTGTGAGATACAAACTGAAAATATTAAGAAAAGTCAGAAGTATGAGATATAAACTCGCAATACTGAGAAAAGTCAGAATTGTGACATATAAACTCACAATATTGAGAAAAGTCAGAATTATGAGATATAAACTCACAATATTGAGAAAAGTCAGAATTATGCGATATAAACTCACAATATTGAGAAAAGTCAGAATTATGAGATATAAACTCGCAATATTGAGAAAAGTCAGAATTATGAGATATAAACTCGCAATATTGAGAAAAGTCCGAATTATGAGATATAAACTCGCAATATTGAGAAAAGTCAGAATTATGAGATATAAACTCGCAATATTGAGAAAAGTCAAAATTATGAGATATAAACTCGCAATATTGAGAAAAGTCAGAATTATGAGATATAAACTCACAATATTGAGAAAAGTCAGAATTATGAGATATAAACTCGCAATATTGAGAAAAGTCAGAATTATGAGATACAAACTCACAATATTGAGAAAAGTCAGAATTATGAGATATAAACTCACAATATTGAGAAAATTCCGAATTGAGATATAAACTCGCAATATTGAGAAAAGTCAGAATTATGAGATACAAACTCACAATATTGAGAAAAGTCAGAATTATGAGATATAAACTCACAATATTGAGAAAATTCCGAATTGAGATATAAACTCACAATATTGAGAAAATTCCGAATTGAGATATAAACTCGCAATATTGAGAAAAGTCCGAATTGTGAGATACAAACTGAAAATATTAAGAAAAGTCAGAAGTATGAGATATAAACTCGCAATACTGAGAAAAGTCAGAATTGTGAGATATAAACTCGCAATATTGAGAAAAGTCAGAATTGTGAGATATAAACTCGCAATATTGAGAAAAGTCAGAATTATGAGATATAAACTCACAATATTGAGAAAAGTCAGAATTATGAGATATAAACTCACAATATTGAGAAAAGTCAGAATTATGCGATATAAACTCACAATATTGAGAAAAGTCAGAATTATGAGATATAAACTCGCAATATTGAGAAAAATCAGAATTATGAGAAATAAACTCGCAATATTGAGAAAAGTCAGAATTATGAGATATAAACTCACAATATTGAGAAAAGTCAGAATTATGAGATATAAACTCACAATATTGAGAAAAGTCAGAATTATGAGATATAAACTCACATACTAAATTCACAATTGGAAGAAAAGTCAGTATTGCATGTTTATATCTCCCAATTCTGACTTTATAACTTGCAATTGTGAATATAAATCTCGCAATTCTGAGAAAAATACGTCAGAATTGTGAAATTGTGAGGGGAAAAACAAATTGTGAGAAAAAGTTGCAGTGAGGAGTGAATTATAAAATGACACAAACAACTATCACAAAACATGAAAACAGTGGAAAACATGAAACTTTACTCTCAGAGAATCACCAATCGCTGTTTAAATGACATTAATAAATGACATTAGTATCAATATCAGACAGTAGGCACATCGACAAAACAGGACAAGCACTGTAATTTCATGATTTGTATTATGCAAATATATGAGAGATACATTTATGAACACCAAATTTCATCTCCTCATGTAGACTGGAAGTGTGAAGCTGATTGTGAATCCCAAATTCAGATATTATGGTATTTTTGAGGAACATTTCTGTAAGAGCATCAGTGTATTTTGGGATGCTTTTATTTTATTTAAATTCATTTTAAGCTACATTCTTAAAATAAGTTCTTGCTTACAACAAGCCTGAACTTCATCTACTCCGAGCTCATGTCTTCTAAATCCATGTGGACGTGATACTGGATCTGACCTCCCAACGTCACCCTATACCATCTGTATACCAGCATATTAGCATATGTTAGCGGGGCTGATGTAACTCATACACTCTCTCTTGAAGTTTTTGTCTCACAGGTGATGTCTTTATTAGAGCTGCAGTGATGTGTGTGTATGTATTGACAGGCTTTGATATCTGTCTGAAGTTTAAACTCTTTCATCTTTATGACAAACAGACAGAAGAAAAAAAGAATAGGTGGAGATCTGCCCTTTCACAGTACCTTCTTTCCATCTCTCTCTCTCTCTATCTCTCTCTCTCTGTCTCTCTCTCTCTCTCTCTCTCTCGTTAGTCTGTGTTCTCTTCTCGTTCACCTCTTCCTGTCGGCTATCATCAGGATGATGTCTTCACTCCACAACCACAGAGACGTGTGGAAATGATGCCCCTCTCACTGTTGAACATGCCATAGAAGTTTCAAAAGCTTCAATGACATTATTGTCTTCTGTATAGCTGAGTATAGCCGAAGTGAACTCGTTTCATAATTGATGAACTTTACACAGTCATTGAACTGAACTGAATCAACACTGAAATGACTTCAGCTGAATAATGACACGATAGACACTTTTAGAGCTGCTTTACAATGGAATTTGAATTTGTCTCATATTTGATGTTTACGTAATTCATTTCGTCATTTATTACTGTGAAGCTGCATTGAAATAATCCATATTATATAAAGTGCTATATACAGTGGGTACGGAAATTTTGTTATTAAACTTTTCACTCTTTGTTATATTGCATTAAATCATTTAAGTTCATTTTTTTCCTCATTAATGTACACACAGCACCCCATATTGATAGAAAAACACAGAATTCTTGACATTTTTGCAGATTTATTAAAAAAGAAAAAGTGAAATATCACATGGTCCTAAGTATTCAGAGCCTTCACTCAGTATTTAGTAGAAGCACCTTTTGATCTAATACAGACATGATTCTTTTTTGGGAAAGATGCAACAAGTTTTTCACACCTGGATTTGGGGATTCTCTGTCAGGTTGGATGGTAAACGTTGGTGGACAGCCATTTTAGGTCTCTCCAGAGATGCTCAATTGGGTTTAAGTCAGGCTGTAACTCTGGCTGGGCCATTCAAGAACAGTCACAGAGTTGTTGTGAAGCCACTCCTTCGTTATTTTAGGTGTGTGCTTAGGGTCATTGCCTTGTTGGAATGTAAACCTTCGACCCAGTCTGAGGTCCTGAGCACTCTGGAGAAGGTTTTCGTTCAGGATATCCCTGTACTTGGCCGCATTCATCGTTCCCTCGATTGCAATCAGTTGTCCTGTCCCTGCAGCTGAAAAACACACCCAGAGCATGATGCTGCCACCACCATGCTTCACTGTTGGGACTGTATTGGACAAGTGATGACCAGTGCCTGGATTTCTCCACACATACCGCTTAGAATTAAGGCCAAAAAAGAGAATCTTATTTCTCACCATTTTTTAGCAAACTCCATGCGGGCTTTCATGTGTCTTGCACTGAGGTGAGGCTTCCATCAGGCCACTCTGCCATCAAGCCCCGACTGGTGGAGGGCTGCAGTGATGGTTGATTTTCTACAACTTTCTCCCATCTCCTGACTGCATCTCTGGAGCTCAGCCACAGTGATCTTTGGGTTCTTCTTGAACTTAAATGATTTTAGCAAATGGCTGCAATATAACAAATAGTGAAAAATTTAAAGGGGTCTGAATACTTTCCGTACCCACTGTAAATAAAGGTGACTTGACTTGACATTGATTCATTAACTGGAATATTATGGATTAATAGCGCGTTGTTCACTCTTGTTTCTGAACCTTAAACTTTGGAGGTCCCGTACACTCACAGAAATGTATTATTTTTCTAAAAATCATTGATTCTGTACTTCTGAGAAAAGAGAGTCATTTACTTCTGGGACAGCATGAGGGTGAGTAAATGGTAAGCGAATTTTTGGGTCAAGTATCCTTTTAGCTTGAGTGCCACGTTTTTAGATTGGCAAGTCATGCAGAAAATGCTGCAAAAGATAAGGGGAATCATTTGTAAAATGTGCGTGTGCACATATTTGATCTTAGACTGTGCATATGCTAAAATCCACACCAACATTCAGGTTTATAAAAATGATCTTTGACGTAAAGGTGCTTAGCGCCGCTTGTAGCAGAGCGTTGGAGTACTTCAGGTATCTGAAATCTAAGCAATTCTTGCCATTCGCCATTCTGAAGTAAAGGATTTGGATGTTGACTGGTTTAATATGTTAATAACATTAATAAGTCATTGTTTACAAGGCAGAGATATTAAACAATTCAGATGCCCACAATTTCAAGATCATTTGTGATTTATGGATTTCACATCTGGAAGAAAGACATACATTTTTTTTGTGTATATGTTTGTTCTTTGAATCACACGTACGCACATTCCACAAATGATCGCAAGATCTAATGTAAGACGGTTTCTATGTAACATTATGAGGCCCCTATTCTGTGAATGGCCCCTTATGCATCATGGTGGGAATGAGTCAAGTAAATCTAGTGTTTTTAGCTTTAACATTTTTTGCAAAACCTCATAAAAGAGGACAAATTAAGAGATGCAGCTTCTCAGTTATCCGCATGATATAACTCAAATAAGTTCTCTGCGTTCATTCCCTTTAAAGTCTATAGCTGTCAAAACACTACTTGTGTAACAAATCCACCAATACTTTTCAAAACAATTACTGTCCATCCACAAAGCCCCTGCTGTGAGCAATGCTTCTGTTGTTATGCACAGTCTGTACTGTTGGTCTCTATTTTTGCAAGGACTATCGTAGTTAGCTTGTTGAGATGTTTGCTACATTGTGTGTGAAATATCTGCCAGAAACCAGAACATTCTTTGTTTTGGAAGTTTTGGAAGGTTTTTTTTAGCCATTCAGTGGATTAGCATGCATTTGTACCCAATGCATTAGAATATGTATCAACACTTTACAATAAGGTCTAATTTAGTTAAGGTTTACCAGTCCACCGCTCACCCCTCCCTTTTGAAGCGCACAGAGGTGGCCTGAAACAGGACAAAGATGTTATATTAAGAGAGACAACTTTTACTTGTATCAAAATGAACATTGTCTAAGATTAACAAATGTGTTCAAAGTATTTTTCTTGTTCGTCTGTGTTAACTAATGTAGTTAGGAACCTTATTATAAAGTGTTACCAAAAATGTATAAAAAATATATAATAGGTTTCCTCGAATTTGATTGGCAGAGTGGAGTTCCAGATTGACCAGATAAGTCTTTATATTATTGGTTGGTATTTATTAGTGGCTCTTTCTTCAGATTACACCAGGTGACCACAAATGACTGAGTCACTGAATTGTTCACTCAGCAAATTCATGCAAAAACACTGATTCATTCAGGAATGAAACACCACTACTCAGAGACACGCAGCGGTTGATTCTGCATTGGCTACTTCTGGAACTATTTCTGTTGGCAAAGTAAAAAAGAAAAAGTAAATTATGCTGCAAGTTATGATGTTGTTCCTAATAACAGCATTCTTGTGACTAACTGACGCATACAGAATATTAATATAATGTTATGATCTGCTCATGGCCAACACAGGATTTTCTACAAAATGTCTATACGTCTGGACAAAGATAATTAACCCCTTTATACCTCAGCTTTTTATGTAACTTCCATCTCCTTCGCAGACACTTGTATTTCCTGGCAGTGGCATCCTAGGAACTTCCTCTCTGCTGAACGACTTCTGACTGACAGGCGCTATCAAGAATAGCAAGGATGAAGAGTGTGTGTGTGTGTGTGTGTGTGTGTGTGTGTGGCCTGTCCCTGAATGGAAAACAGGCAGCTGTCAGAAAAGTGAAAAGTCAATAACTACAGACATCAGAAAGCCCATCTCTCAGGTGTGCATGTGTGTGACATATCTCCCCTGCTCAATCCACACAGGACTGCACATCAAAATCAGTTCAGTTCTCCACACATCAAACGGTGCAGGATACTTACACACCTACAGAGAACCTTCCGCTGCAGTTCAGTTTACTCCAGTGTCTCTCTCTCTCTCTCTCTCTCCCTCGACAAACACCTGTTCAGACGACTGCCGCATCTCTGGAGACTCTAATCCGCTTCCCCGGTCCTCTCTTCCTTTCACCCTCCATCCATATCTCTCTCTGGCTTTCTTTCTCTGCCTGCTTTCAGTTCAGTGGAATTAGATTTGACTCAATTCAATTGAGTTCAGCTCCATCAAAGGATGTTTGTTGGCAGGATCAGTTTGTTCTCTTTTCAGTAGCGAGCGTCATAAAGCCTATTCCTCTTTAAGACTGTCTCTCTCTCTCTCTCTTTCCGTCCCCAGGGTCTCATTCCCTGCATCGCTGCAGTGTTTGTCCACCGACATGCATGTGTGGAAACCTAATAACAGAGTGTTATAAAATGCTGTCATAAAGTGCATAATGCTCCAGGGCTTTTGTCCCTTCATAATGATAACAATCACTAGATGGGTATATTTTGTGAACAAAATGTGAGTGTTGGTGATAAATTCACCATCAGGATGCTGGAGTCATACACTGCCAGAAGAAAAATGAACCAGAACCCATATATATACACTTATGCTGGTTCAAATAAGGACAAACCCAGCCGTTGGGTTAAATGTTTTAATTAGATTTTTAACCCAGCAATTGGGTTTGTCCATATGACATGACAGCATTTTCATAGTGTAGGATATTCTACTGCAAATATGACTGGGGTGCCCACAGGCTGTTAGGGATCAGGGTAAGAAACCACCTCCTGTAGTATTTTTATGCGGAGATATGACTGAAGTCCCTAGGGTCATTTGAGGGCACTTTCCCAAGGGATAAGACCTGCTTCCTATGCCTCTATGGTATTCTGGTATGTCTGGGGCCCCCAAGGGCTGCTGAGAGTCTCACATGGAGCCGCACCAGGGCTCAAGGGCGCATATCTCTATGATATACTCATGCAGAGAGAGGAAAAAGAACTAGCCCCCATGTCTTTATGACAGGGATGGGAAACTTTGCCACTGTCCTGCAGAGTTTAGTTCCATCCTTAATCAAACACCCCCTCTTGGAATTCTGTCAGGACAATCTTCAATGATGATTGACAGTTAGCTTATAGTTTGGATTGGCGTTATGGTGTCTGGGTAAGAACTCCCTGTCCATCCATGCAGCCTGGCATGGATAAGAGCAGGGAGAGCAGTAAATAGAACAGAACCAATATCATTAAAGTTCCTAATGACAATAATTTATTGTAACAGCATAATTCAAGAAAAATGAAGAGGTATATCAGAGACCAAGCCCCGACTGGCTGAAAGGAGGAGCAGGGGCTGGAAGAGGGAACATCCAGAGAAACATGATAAAGCTGCTGATAGGCCAAGTCAAGTCAAGTCAAGTCACCTTTACTTATAATGCACTTTCTATTTTACAATGCAATTTGTGGCAAAGCACCTTTACATTAATAATTGGCAAATCATTTTGGCTGCACAGCAGCTCCCAAAGAAAATGGTGTCATTGTGCAGCTTATTCTAAATATTATTGATTCATTCCATTGTAAAGATCAATAGTTATTAGTCTAGTTAATTTAGGTATATCAGCACTGGAGAAAACAGTGACGTAATTGTCCGGCTCAGCTCAGTTCAGATACAATGACGACCAAAAACACTGCTGAATATCAAGCAAATGTCCCCAACTTAAGCAAGACAAAGGCAACAACCAAAACTCCAACAAAATGGAGAAAAAAAAACCTTGGGAGAAACCAGGGGTGCCAGTTCTCCACTGGTCAACAGTGAACACTTGTCCGATACTCAGGCAGAGTTACAGGTCATTAAACCGATTTGGAATCGCAACAGTCCAAATATTTAATCCAGTTCCATCTAGTTTAAGATCTTTTTTGATCACGCCGGTGTGGGACGGTTTGTTGGGGATTGCAGGTAGACACGAATCAGCTGAGAGTCAGCTGATGTGAGCTTGATGACCTGGCAGAACTAACACTACGCTTGATTTTTCAATCAATCCTGAAGACATAGGTTGGATTTTTCAGGTGTGTTTGAATAAGGTAAAGTGGCAGGAAAGTGGCCCATCCATACATCATGATATTGTGGTGCAGAGATATGAGTGGGCCCCCAAGGGCTGCTGGGGATCCCACATTGGGCTTCAACACACTGCACCAGGGTGCAAGACCAGTCTCTACAATATTGTGGTGATGAGACATGATTGGGGCCTTAACGGGACCCACATGAACCTCAATACATTGCGCCATGTCTCTTTGATGTTTTGATGCACAGAAATTAACAGGACCCCCAAAGGCTCCTGGGGACTCAGTAAACTACTCCAGGGCACAACAGTCTACACCCTTTATCTATGATATTCTCATGTAGAGTTATGACTAAGGGTCTCCAGGGGCTTTTGGGAGGCCTCTGTACACTGCCCCAAATCAAAAGAGTCCACTCAGATAACTATGATATTCTGGTGATGAGACATGACTGAAGCCTTCAAGGGAGCCCACACAGATCTCAGTTCACTGCAACAGGCTTCTACTCCATTCATCTTAGAAATTGTGATAGGGGCCCTTGGGGACTCACTAGCCCAAAGAAAAGTCCTAATGTCTCTTTGACATTATTACGCAGAGATATGACCGGGCCCCCAAGGCCCACTTGGGGCCCCACATGGTGATTCTGTACAACACCCCAAGGAAAAAATGTCTCTATTATGGTACAAAGATATGACTGGGGCTCCCAACTGCCCTTGGGCATAATAAGCATCAAGAGTAACTAGATAGAAAAGTTTGTCGAGACAAACTTTAAGTTGGCTTGAAAAAGCCTAGCTAGAAAAATTTGAAACAGTTTGAAAAGCTTAAAGTTTGAAATAGTTCAAGTTTTACTTTAGAAGTTATGATAGATAGATTGATTTATTGATAGATAGATAGATAGATAGATAGATAGATAGATAGATAGATAGATAGATAGATAGATAGATAGATAGATAGATAGATAGATAGATAGATAGATAGACAGAGAGACAGACAGACAGACTGATTGATTGATTGATTGATTGACAGACAGACAGACAGACAGACAGACAGACTGATTGATTGATTTGATCATAATTTTTAGGAAAACCGTCAGTCAGACCAGTCTGAAAAGATATAGCAACCCCAGTCAGAATAGTCTGAAGGTCTGGTCCGAGTTTGGTGGTTGTAGCTTGAAAGGTCTAGGAGGAGTAGCGTTTAGAAATTTGGCTAAGAATAATAAAAAGCTTAAGTACAATATCAGTAAGTTTGCTCTTTCAAGCCAACTTAATAAGCATTATAACTACTACTAATAATGCGCATAGATCACAAAAACGTTCAAAAAAATATTAAAGATGTTGTATTTAATACCCTTTTAATGGTGCTAGTATTAATATTCATATGGTGTATTTAAATAAATTAGCAAGTATTGGGGTAGGAATTAGTTCTATTCTGCTGGCACTCAAATAGCTTTACAATTCACATTCTCTCATGCATATCTGTTTGAGTTTTACAACTAACAAATTGAGTTTAGCCTCTGAAATTACTGTATTACTAGAAATATCTCTCTTGTCTCAAATAGATTGTTTTGTCCTCTCCACAATCATCGTTTTGAAAGACTAGAAATGAATTAACTTCATACGTGATGTGATTTCCAACAGTGTCATCTAATTTCACTCTTAAAGGGTCTGAAAAGAAGAGATGTGATTCTTTCTGTTCTTCTTTTTTACATGTCGTTAATCATTCTGCTATGAACAGTCTGGGTTACGTTTGCAGACGTGGGAGAGAAGCTTCCATACTTCAGATGAAATTTATTAAGGCTGATTTTCAGAAAGATGAGAGAGTGTCATAGAGTCGGCAGGACTTTTTATCGGTTTGATTAGATTATAAATGAACATTAGCGCTGAATTCTCTCTCTCAGTCACTATAATCATAACGGTGTAAACAGGTACATATAAAGTAAAGCTTATGTTGAAAATCCCTGGACTGTTCTAGTTGCCAAAACCAAAATTTTATGCAATGTATGTTATATCATGAAGTATAATCGTAAACAAGTAGTGCAGCTATAGTATGTTTGTCTTTTAGGAGGAACCAAACGCATTTCTGGTGCTTTCAGTTAGAATTTAAGGAGGTTCAAATACCAGTTGTGGTATCTTCTTTTAACAGATTTCTTTCTTTTATTTAGACAATTACCACATTTTGTGTTCAATTGACCCTTCGACAGCAGTTTGATTGACAGGCAATCTGACCAATCATAACCCCTGAATTCACCATTTTGTCTGACAAAGCAGTCAGGGGAGTTAGTAGATTAACGTTGGTGAACTTGACCTTGAAAAATTGAGTGCTCATGTTTTTCCACGGTAGAAATATCATTCCTTCTGATGTCCATTCATGTTTCTTTGATGCTATAAATGAACTAGTATGAAGAGATGATGTGAATGTGTAATTTCAGCCACAGTGCTTTGGACAAGCACTTTGTTTTACCTACACTACTTTTGAACTTAATTATCAAGGTTCAAAGTCGCACGAGATGTCAACAAGTTTCACACAGAGAGAGTGTCTTGTGGGAAAGAAAACAGCTGAAAGTACTTCTCAAATCTGCACACCCCTGATCTTAGTTGTGTTAACAAGCCTTGTTAATAGCCATTCTAAGGTTAACTCATTTGCATGTAGGCTAATCTAGAATCTTCAATATTTCACTGCTACATTATCAGATCAGAGAAAATCAGCCACCAGTCAAATAAATGGCATTGAACTATTGCATCTAAAGACATGTGATATACAGCTTGAATTCATGACATTAATATGCTCTTCAAGAGGAGTTGTAAATATCTTAATTACGAGTTCCGAGCACATGAATGACTGAACGAGAACTGAAACTCGGAATTCTAGGTTATACAATTTGCCAAGTTGTGATGTTGGAAGGGGTGTGTTGATTTGAAACATTGTGGAAACACTGATCTGCAATATTTATATCGTACTGTGTATCTATAAATTATATATAGAAATCAGTTTGCGAATAAAAGTGAATTACTGATTGAATTTAATCAGTTTGCTTTATGCCTTTTTTTAACAAATTTAGTTTTAATATTACCATTTAGTAACAGAAATTAATGATTTTAAACGTTTTGAAGTAGCCATTTGTGTTTCTTCACAATACATATGTTTTTTTTTTAATAATGTTTCAGATGTTATGCTAATGTAACTATTACTTTAATGACCAACAGGTAAACCTTTTATACCTTTGTCAGGTCCTGAGAGGACAAGTCAGTGTGGGAACACTTTAGAATACGGTTCCGTCATTAATGAATAACTATACAGGAACAAATGAGTAATGCATTATTAATACTCTAGTAACTATTATTAACTAACAAGAAACTCTGATTATCGAATTAGTAAGTAATACTAATGTGCTCAGTTGAATGTGGTAGTTCACTGTTAGATTGTCTGTAAGTACAGTTTTTTTTAATTCATTCACAGAGAACTAAGAACTAAGTAAGTAAGTAAAACCTTTATTTTTCCCGCAGTGGGGAAATTGCATAAGGAAGAAATCTCCCCGTTGGGGAATCGAACCCCAGTCTTCCACGTGATAGGCGGAGAGACTATCCACAATACTAAGGAGGAGCTAAAATGGAGGTGTTTGCCTTGGTTAACCACCTTCACAATTGACAGAGAGAAAGCGCAACAATGGCAATCTCGACTACTATATGAGGGTTCATAATTAACATGACTAATGTATAATTAATTCTAAAGTGAAGGTGAGTGTAACACACTAGTAATGACTGAAGTATTTCCAAATGTTTCAGAAGGAATTACTAATTATTTGGATCAGTATTCTAAAGTGGGAAACATATTAACACTCAAGTAAATACTTATGTTATTGTAAACTTTTGAGATTTTTGTGAGGTTTTGCATAGTAATGACTGAAGTGTTACAACATCATTCTAAAGGAACTACGGTAACATTTTATTTTACGTGCAAATACAGTGTAGCCTACTTTTCTAAGAAAGCACTGAGTAATATAAGGTAACTACATGGGTTAAGGTTAGTTTTAGAGGTAGGTTCAGGGTTAGTACCAAGTTATTACCCAGTTATTGCAATAACTATAATAAGTACATAGTATGTACATGGGGAACAGGACTGTAAAATAACCACTAATTGTTTGGATCAGTATTCAAAAGTGAGGAGCATGATAACTCTCGAGTAACCACTGAAGTCATTGTAAATTTTTGAGGTTTTTGTACGGTATGGTATAGTTTTTCCTTTTGATGGATTTGATAATTAGTAATTACTAGTGTGTTACTGTGATCTTCACTTTAGAATACTGATCCAAATAATTAGTTGCTCCTTTAGAAGGATGTCATAACACTTCAGTCATTACTATCCAAAACTTCACAAAAACTTCAAAAGTTTACGATAACTTCAGTAGTTATGTTTCTCACTTTAGAATACTGATCCAAATAATTAGTAATTCCTTCTGAATGATTTGGTAATAATTCAATCATTACTAGTGTGTAAACATGACCTTCGCTTTAGAATTAATTATACATTACGCATTATTCATGTTAATTATGAACCTGTATTTAGTGGTTCTATGAGAGAACTACCACATTCAACTGAGCACTGTTACTTATTACACTGTAATGAATTACTGTAAAAATTACAGCATTATTTTACAGCCGTTGGCTGTTTTTAATAATAGAGCATATTGCTGTAAACTGCAATGCATTCTGGGGTCACGTGTTGGTTTGACTCAAATTTACAGAATATTGCTGTAAATTGACCCTTCGTAATAAAAAAAAAATACAATTATTTACTGTAATCAGAGAATACATGGAAATTCTGTCAATCAAATTACAGGAACACTACTGTAAATTTTACAGTAACTGGCTGGCAACCCTGCTGCCAGTATTATACTGTAAAATTTACAGCAATTTTTTAACAGTGTAATTCGATAATCAGTGTTTCTTGTTAGGTAATAGTAGTTACTAGAGTGTTAATAATGCATTAGTAATTTGTTACAATTATTCTAAAGTGTAACCGTCAATGTAAATATGTGCTTACATGGTTTATGTTCTTGAGCGAGTGTAGCAGTGGCGCTTCTTCGCTGGAAATGATTGTATTTCAAATACAGTCCCTGTTAAGGGAAACCCGAGGGAAGCCTGAAAACAAGAAAATTCCTAAAAGCTCCATCTAGGCACTTTAGCCCAAGATGTCCTGGGGGAGCTTTGCAGAAATGTGCCTGTAAAAAGACAGGTAACATGGGCTTGTTTTACCTCTGGGTTAGCTCCACAGGTTCACTCTTAATAAATGTTTCTCAAAGATTCTTTGGAGCAAATGTTTTTTTAAAAAAAGTTATATTTAGTGCCTTTATTTGGAGAGGACCGTAGAAAGCAGACCGGAAAGTATTGGGCAGAGATATGGGAATCAAACTCAAATGCATTTGCACCATATTTACACCGACTGGAGCAAATATTTTCATATGGAAACGTTTTGGTTGAGAGTTCTTGAATTTCTATATGGTCTTTTGGAGATTTCAAAAGCTCTTGAAGGTGTGTTATACGTAAGCTCTCCAGATTAGCATATGGGTTTAAGGGGTTTTTAAAGCAGTTCTTCTCAACCCTGGCCTTGGAGGACCCCTAACACTGCACATTTTGTGTGTTTCCCAAATCAAACACACCTCATTCAACTCATTAGAAGAAACTCCAGGAAATGGATGTGTCAGACGGAGGAGACCTTCAGGACTAATTTTACTTTTGCCCATCCAAGGACTCTAAGTAAAATAGGGATTGGGTCTCCTATCTCTGGTGATGTTGTAATTGTTTGGATCACGTCACTTAAGTTGTGGTTATGAGTACCTCAGATGACCACTCCCCCACCCCCAGAAAATCATATACTGACAATATACAACAATCCCAAGGTCTCTGGAAAGAGGTTTGGTTAAGTGATATATACATTCCACATGGTTGAGTCCAGTGACGGTGACAATGCAGTGTGGAGAGCGGCCGGAATCTGTTTCAACAACCTCCTGGAGTACCAAAGGGCCTAGAATCTGGAACACGCAGATGAGGCCCTGAAGTAGGTGCAGAAGGCCCTTAACAATCTGGAACATGCAGACGAAGGTACCTTGAAGTGAAGGTTTGCTCTCCTGAGCTTAACCTTGTTGCAAGTGTCTCTGTGTGTCTTCTGCCTCTCTGGGCCAGACACTCAGAACTTGATCAATCCACTTTGTTTCTCTGCAGTCGTTACCGTCTCGTTGGGTCAATAAAAATGTTATTGACCGTTGAGAAGTTAAATGAATTGCTAGGGTACAATGGACTACTCTTGACACTGAACAAAGCATAAAGTCTGTACAAATAATGAAAAAAAGGAAATAATTGGGAATCATGTATAGCAAATATTTACACATTTCATATATTTATTAGAACTTCTATGTCATTTTGTCTGCTTGGCTGTTTCCTTTTTCAATTATATGATGTCATTATGTTGTTAATCGAGTATTACTTCCGAGCTAAGATAAATTTGACATAGATCAATCACATATATCAAAGTGATAGTTGTACAAAAATTATAATTCTATATAAGTATTGTATTGTATTGTATTGTATTGTATTTTTATTTATATAGCACCAATTTAATACAACATTAGTTGTCCCAAAGTGCTTCACAATGCCAAGAGAGAGCAAAAAAATATAAATAAAAACAAATAAAACAATATAAAACACACACATAACACACATTTAACATCACTCACCATCATTGGGATTTGCATTCAGAATTAATCAAATGTGATTTTAACATAGCTTTAAAAATAGTTAAGGATTTGATGGATCTAATATTAGTATTACTATTAATAACTGTAGCTCTAAACACTGTTCCTGGAGCTCCCCCAAACAGTGCACATTTTGGATGTCCCCTTTATCAAACACCTGATTCAGCTAATTAGCTCATTAGTAGAGACTCCAAGACCAAGGGGTGGCTCCAGGAACAGGGTTGAGAACCAGTCAGCAGACTAATTATACTGTTTTTCCTAATTATATTATTATACTATTCACTCCATCTACAGTATCTGTGTTTACAGCTGTCATAAGGTCTGGTTGAACTCAGGGTTTGAACTCAGGTCACAGGGCGGGCGAGAGCCGTGAGGGAACGGCGCGAGGCCGGTGACGCGAGAGATAATGAGCGTCAGCTGCGCGCTACACCGGTCTCGTGTCTCTCACGGAGAAGCTCCGGAAGCATAAAAGAGGAGCGACGACAGTGAAGGACGAGAGAGGATCAGGCCTGGAATTTATGTTGTGTTGTATTATGTTTGTGTGGGTGGCGAGGAACTACCACCATTTTATTGTTTGTTTATTTTATAATTAAAAGTTATTAGCGTTCGCCGGTTCCCGCCTCCTTCTTCCCATATTTACGAACTGTGTTACAATACACATTTCAAAATTTCAATGGTTCACTTTTAGGGGTACATTGATCTAGTGAGCACATAGACCCATGTCTTATATGGTTTTAACTGATCTTGGGTCAGTTTTATACAGTAGCCAAGGCCTCAATCCATAAAACACAAAAACCATCTAGAGACTATCGCTTTGGAAAGAGCCAGGTCCTTTTATTGGACCAGTGCAGGAGATTCAGATACATTAAAATAAATAATGCAACATAAAAAATGTTGTCTGCTGTGCCATTCGAGATATGTTATTGACCCTTAAGAAGTTTTATACGCTTCACATTAAAAAAATTAAATGAATTACTAATTACAATAGGCAACTCTTGACATGAAATAAATATAAAGTCTGTACAAATAATGAAAAATGGAAATAATTGGGAATCATGTAGCAAATATTTACACATTTCATTTATCTGTTAGATCTTCTTTGACATTTTGCCTGCTTGTCTCTTTCCTTTTTTTAATTATATGATGTCATTATGTTGCTGTCTTGCTGCCAGCCAATCGTTGCATTACTGATCATGGTTTCAAGTATCGATATCTGCCTTTTCCAATAAACACAAGAACAATATCAGACTGCTTAGTCCAGATATTTTAATCAAATCAGCAAATTCATTTGAAGAATCAAATTACCCAGAGATCAGTTATAACGATTAGAAGATCAAGTGTCTGTCAAATCATCTCTGCTGTACATTACACAGACACACACACACACATTATATTATGTAACAGTTACCTTCTGTTACAAGGTTTATTTTTGGTGCTATGTTCATCCTGACCTCTAGGAGGCACCTGTGGTCTCACCTTTTTCTGTGTAAAACAGGAAGTAGTAGAGTAAGAAGCAGATTCAGTTTGAATCCCTACCGACTTCGTGGTTATACAAACTGTGCTGGTTGGAGAAACATTTTGTTTGCTGCTCAACCAGGATGTTTGTTTGTCCCAATTCATACTCACTCAGAGTATGTTCATGGCAATGAAGAATGGATTAACAACTTTGGAGTTGTTTTGAGTGCATGATTGCACCTGTCCAAGGATTTTACCCAAAGCTTCCCGCCCTACCTCTGCAAGGAACTTATAATGCATCTATCGTCTCATCCACAGATAAGATTGTTAAACTACTTATGAACTGTGTTACTTACCAAGAGCTTTACAAAACATCATCCGCATCTGTGGACATTCTATATTTGAAACTCTACTCATCTATTCTGGACTTTGTAGTTTACTTTTGTTTTGTGACTGTTTGCTGGGGTAATTTGTGTATTTGGGAAGCATGTAATATGGGGTTTGAGAAAATGGGAATAAGGGATATCCATTGTCTTTGTTTGTTTGTGTGTTTTTTTTTTTTAAATTAATCAGGGGTAGTCGTGGCCCAGTGGTGAGGGAGTTGGGCTTGTAATCAGAAGGTTGCTGGTTCGATTCCCACGCCAGCAGGAATTGAAGGTTGGGATTGTGAATAAACAACACTCTCTCCACCTTCAATACCATGACTAAAGTGCCCTTGAGCAAGACACCTAACCCCTAATTGCTCCCCTTGTAAGTCGCTTTGGATAAAAGCGTCTGCTAAATGATGAAAAATGAAAAAAATGAAAATGAAAAAATAATCAAAACTTTATTATACTGTAACCTATAGGACCTCTTGCAAAAATGATTCCCCCCTCTTAAAGGTTTAAAATAGTCGGGACAGTTATTATTTATATTTATGGCTGGGTAGGTTAAAATGTATTTCACTACAGATTACAAAATACATGCTTTAAAAAGTCATTTGTAACGTATTTCGTTACATTATTCAAGTTTAGTAACTTAATCTAAATACTATAGAATACTTTGGCATACTAATAAGTGTGGAACAAACACAAAAAAGGTCATTTCAAGTTTTTATCTCACAATTCTGACTTTTTCCCTCAGAATTGTGTGATATAAAGTTACAATTGCGAGTTATAAAGTCAGAATTATGAGATATAAACTCACAATATTGAGAAAAGTCTGAATTATGAGATATAAACTCACAATATTGAGAAAAGTCAGAATTATGACATTTAACTCACATACTAAATTCACAATTGCAAGAAAAAAAATTGTATTAAAATTAGTATCTCACAATATGACTTTATTACTTGTAATTGTGAGTTTAAATCTCGCAATTCTGAGAAAAAGAAGTCAGAATTGTGAAATACAAACTCACAATTGTGAGGGAAAAAATCTAACTGTGAGTAAAAGTTGCAGTGACGAGTGAATTATAAAATGACTCGCAAAACATGAAAACAGTCGTGGATCATCAGGACAGTTAAGTTGACAGTTGTTACGCTCGCATGATTTTTTTTTAATAAATTTCTATAAATATTTATAAATTTTATGCTCGCATTTTTAAAAAAATATATTCAGTCACTTTGTCTTGTTCAGGACAGAAATAAAATAAAACTAACATTTTTATGATCCCTCTTAAAAGTATTAAAATGTTGAAGAAACTTAACTCCGCTTTTTCAGACGGTCAGAGTCAGAGAATCACCAATCGCTGTTTAAATGACATTAAAATTCAAAGTAATCACTTTGGTAATCTAAAACACTTTTCAGATGTAACTGTAATCTGATTACCACCCATTTAAAATGCCACTGTAATGAAATACAGTCACTCAAATTTTGCATTTTAAATACGTAACAAAGGTACTTGTATTTCGTTACTCCACAACCCTGGATATATATATATATATATATATATATATATATATATATATGTTAATTTTCCATATCAGACCTCATTCATGCATTGACAGCCACTGGTGACAATTTTTTTTTTTTTACAATTTTCTTTCTCAGTTGAGATTTTCCACTCCCATTCTAGCCATGATCCTTCAGCCAGTATTGTACTGAATCAGCATCTCTCTCAGTCAGGGACCTTCAGTACATTTAGAGCACTTTTGTTTTGCTTCTTCGCTTTAGAAACCTGTCTCCCTCATGCAAAGAAATCTGCAAAACTCTCATAGATTCCCTGCTGCAGATAGACAGTGCGGCTGTCTCTCTATCTGGACTAATGATTATAACACCTCCAACAACAATTCACCATCTGAGGGACCCAAACAGCCATGCTGCATTCCCCTGGCAGAAATACGTTTGAAAACTCATTTTCTTTCAGCTTTTCAATTTCGCTGCACATTCCCCCCCTACTCTCTTTCTTGTTCTTTTCTTCTTGTTTATCCAGACAGATGCTCTAAATAGAGAGAGTGATGCTGAGGAACGGGGTACGCTGTCTTCCTGTAATCACCAATGGTTGAAACAGAACAAAAGATGACCTTAAGAGGCAACACTCAATCCCAGAGCCAGAGAGCCTGTCAAAATGTGAAGCCATTAACAGTGAATTAACATCTTTGGAAAAGTGTTAACGAGTAGGATTTTTATCACTGGCAGATGGTGGGACTTGTTTGGGATATGATCTGAAGGTCCTATAGCAATGTGGGACTAGGGGTTATGATGAAAAAGTCCAATCGCACCTCACCTTTGCAAGAAACAACAGCCGGATTGATCTAATTTTGGGTGCCTAAAAAGGATTTTAGCATCCACACCTTAAAATGAACTTGGTTCACCCACATAGAGAGGTGCAAATTAACATAATTTCACATTTACCATCCGCAAACTGTCTGACGCATAAGTAACTGGTCCAAGTGGGATTCAAATCAGCTGGGGAGGTCCAGGACAACAAGGATGCTAAGAAACCACATCAGTCGCTAGTGCAAGTCTTGAGAGTAGAGGAGTGAGGTTTACCTGCACATTTATTAATGGATCGGTTACACCCACCTAAACCTCACTTATTCAGATGAATGCACCAAATGGATCTAACTCGTACTGCTCCAAGCAGGATTTGAATCGGTGTCAATCATCACGGGAGGCGGGCACTGTAACGTGGACGTTAAAGACCCCAGCTTCTGCACCTGAGGGCAAAGTAGTGAGGCTCACCGTCACAGCTGGCCTGTTAGACATTTGTCTATCCACACCAAATGTGACACAATACCTTCACAAAAGCATCATTAGCTAACTATGATCACAAGTTCCATTGAACTCTATTGGTAAGGACAGAACTTGCGACCGTAGTTGACTTTGGGAAACGTACCCCCTCACACACTCACAGCACACTGTATACAAAGACCAAAAAACTCAAATAGCTTGTATTTTCTTACATCCTGTAATGCTTTATGAGTCATGCTGCTCTAAGTGATTTTCCTTGAGGAATTTGAGAGATTTGTTATATAATAGCTAAACCTCCACAGCCAGTTCCTCCTAAACTACTTCGATCCAATGAGTTTTTGAAGTGGACGGGGTTAACCAGTTTGTTGGGTCAAAAAAAACTCAATTGGAAATGGCATACTAGCATAAATTTCAAAGAAATAGTAAGAGGAATATTCAGAATTTAGCCAAAGGAAACCAAGTTACTGACAAAATTTAGTGCTGGTTAGAACAAATACTCTAATTATGGGAGAGATGAGGTCTATGGCAAGACTCATAATCACAGACAGGGCTGGGTAGGTTACTTTTAAAATGTATTTCAACAACAAAATACATGCTTTAAAAAGTCATTTGTAACGTATTTCGTTACATTACTCGAGTTTAGTAACTTAATCTAAATACTTTAGAATACTTTGGAATACTAATAAGTGTGGAACAAACACAAAAAAGGTCATTGCAAGTATTTATCTCACAATTCTGACTTTTTCCCTCAGAATTGCATGATATAAAGTTGCAATTGTGAGTTATAAAGTCAGAATTATGAGATATTAACCCACAATACTGAGAAAAGTCTGAATTATGACATATAAACTCACATTCTAAATTTACAATTGCAAGAGAAAAAAAAACATAACCATTCCAATTCTGACTTTTCTCAATATTGTGAGTTAACATAATTTTGACTTTTCTCAATATTGCAAGTTTATATCTCCCAATTTTGACTTTATAACTTGCAATTGTGAGTTTAAATCTCGCAATTGTGATAAAAAGAAGTCAGAATTGTGAAATTGTGAGTGGAAAAAACAAATTGTGTGAAAAAGTTGCAGTGACCTTTTTTAAATTATAAAATGACTCACAAACAACGGTAACACTAAATTTTTACAGTGTCATTGTTACATGATTCCTGTAATTACAATAGTAATAACTATAAATTATGCATAATTACATGCAACTAACACTAAACCAACCCAAATCCTAAACCTATAGTAAGTACATGTAGTTGCTTAATATTACTCAGTATTTAAATGTATAATTACAGTGTAACAAAGACACCTTAAAATAAAGTGTAACCCAAACAACTGTCACAAAACATGAAAACAGTGGAAAACATGAAACTTAACTCTGCTTTTTCAGACGGTCAGAGTCAGAGAATCACCAATCGCTGTTTAAATGACAATAAAACTCAAAGTAATCGCTTTGGTAATCTAAAACACTTTTCAGATGTAACTGTAATCTGATTACCACCCATTTAAAATGTAACTGTAATGAAATACAGTGACTCAAATTTTCTATTTTAAATATGCAACTAGGTTACTTGTATTTTGTTACTCCCCAACCCTGATCACAGACTTACATAGTCAGTTCCGTCATGGTAAGCCAGTGAAAACATGAGTTATGCAGCTCTGCATATAGTGCAACAGGAAACAGCTTTGACAAGTTTCCAGCCTCCTACAATAAGCACTTCGAAGGAAAAACTAATCTCTGGATTTGTGGCATAAAATCTTTGAAAGCTATTCAGGAGATTTTTTGAGACAGTTGCTGTAGTAGCAAGTAAAAGAGATATTCTTGAACACCTTTACAGGCCAGTATAAGCTGCAATGTGCACCAGTAAAGTCAGACTACACCATAGTACCACACAATAATGCAATCTCTGAAACTCAAACCACACTGAAATGGTTTGACACAGGTTGTCTGTAAAGAGCAACTCAGTTCAAACACTGACTCCCCTTTAGAAAGGGAATGAATGCTTCACAACAACGTTTAAAATGAACGTGTTTGTCACTGGTGTAATTCATTTGGAAATTTCCCTCTGATGGCATTTAAATCAGGCACACACACAGAGGAAGTGGTTGAGGGTGTATTGTTGTAATTTACAGTTCAATTTAAGAGTCATCTGTTTAAATTAGAGCACAGAGACAGAGTGTGTGTGCGCACAGGCAGACACCAATGTACGCATTCATCAGTGTCAAGCTGTGTGTGCGCAGATGTGAGAGAGAGAAGAGGAGGGTGTGTGTTCATCTGTTTGTCCCTTGTCTGGTAGTGCTGCCACGTCTTTAAGATAAAACACGAAGTTCAGAACATTTAATCCACCAGATGACATTGAAGACACTGTCACAAATAAAGCCTGAAGTAAAAAAATGACCTTAAGTAGTTAGTTGATCCTTCAGCCTGGCCAAATTAGTTTGATGGTTTTTTTTAGAGAGATTTTCTGCACTGGATACACTGTTAAAAAATTACTGTAAATTTTACAGTATAATACTGGCAGCAGGGTTGCCAGCCAGTTACTGTAAAATTTACAGTAGTGTTACTGTTATTTAATTTACAGAATTTCCCTGTATTCTCTGATTACAGTAAATAACTGTATTTTTTTAAATTACGAAGGGTCAATTTACAGCAATATTCTGTAAATTTGAGTCAAACCAACACGTGACCCCGGAATGCATTGCAGTTTACAGCAATATGCTGTATTATTAAAAAACAGCCAGCGGTTGTAAAATAATGCTGTAATTTTTACAGTAATTCATTACAGTGTACCAGCTGGCCGACCAGTCAACAAACCAGTCAACACCAACTTAACCTGGCTAGGTGAGCAATTTCTGAGAATCATTGTTGAACACTGTTATTATTTTAAATCAACCCAAACAAACACAGCCCTCCATTCATAGCTCTGCCCGCAAAATCCACGAACATGCATCCCTTTATCATAGCAGAAGAAAAGCAAAATAAAGCCAAGAGTTTGTTTCACACACTCAAAACCAATGTTACTCATTTCACATTGAAACAATGCAACCTTGGCGTCCATTTTCAGGCCTTCCCACTAAGGTGTCTCCAGCGCTGGAAAGCTTTTCTAATATTAACAGAGGTCCTAAAGCTCTAGCCTGATCATAACTCATCTTTTTCCAGTGACAGCCCTCAAACTTTTCTCTTTTCCAATGTCTCTTAGCCATCTCTTTTTCCAACAGTCATTCTTCAAATCTCCCTCTTTCTCACTCTCTTTCCTCTCCCATCATGAGTGTATAAGCCCCTACTGCCAATTGGAATCTTTTCTGGGAGCGACCTGGGCTTTTCCGTGCTGATGGCCTCCACCTCAGCAGAATCAGAGGGGATATTTTGTTGGACGAGATCTCCAAGAAGCTATACACACTATAAGTATACCTCGAGTCACAGCCTTTATTTTTCTACCCTCTTAAAAGTCTGTTCCTCGAATAGTGGTCAAATAATTAATCTACTATCTAGAGAAAAAATGATCGTCATTAAACCGGAAAATTGTAAAATAAGCAAACAAAAACTATTGCTAAAGCTCGGGCTTCAAGCGTTATATCGCTCACACTTAAGGCAGTTTATTGTAAATGAAATGATCACAGATTATAGTTTTGATGTGTGCGTGTGCCCTTGTTCACTACTCCGCAAACAGGAATTTCAGAGGAAAGGTGGAGTCGTAATCGTTAAACGTGGGAAGATCGAGGCCGGCAGTATGGAGGACCAGGAGTGCCACATAAAAATAAAACGAAGAATCAATTAATTCATTTAATAATTCACACATAAAAATGTATATAAATAAATCACTTTTATATAGGCAAATAAATAGATATATTTAAAGTTGTTTATTTAATTCCTGTTTTTAGACGTAGATTAATAGAACAATAAAAAGTACATTTGTAAATGGCTTTTTCAAATGGCGTTTTAAAAAAGCATTTGCCTAATGCTTTTCTTTATCCATTTGTCAATCGAGTGCTAAAATGCCATTGGACGGTACACACGTGGGAGCAACCAATCAGCTTTCGTCTCAATTTGAAGAGCCGACCCTCTCTAGAAGAGTTCACGATCACGCAAAATGTCAGGCGAATCTGAACGTGTTTGGAGAGGTTATAATGGTTTTCGGCGACACAACAATACATCTTGCCGTCTCTTCTGCCGGTACATCAACGACTGGTGTTGTTCGAGAACGCTTGGAAGTTCAACCATAGCGTGAGGGCCGCGGAGTCGCCGAATGACCTCAAACTGAACCCAAATCCTTCCATTTATTGTACAACCACAATATATTATTGTCTTCCCTCGACTGAAAAACTCTTTTACGTATAAAATGATAATCGAGAGGAGAATTTCTTTGGCAAAAATCAGCTAAAGCTAACAAATCATCTACAGTACTTCTAAAAACACGTTTAGCTTCGCCTGACATTTTGTGTCATCGCGTTGCTCGAACTCTTCTAGAGAGGGTCGGCTCTTCAAATTGAGGTGAAAGCTGATTGGTTGCTCCCACGTGTGTACTGTCCAATGGCATTTTAGCACTCGATTGACAAATGGATAAAGAAAAGCATTTGGCAAATCCTTTTTTAAAAAGCGATTTAAAATGATTTACAAATGTATTTTTTATTGTTCTATTAATCTACGTTTGAAAACAGGAATTAAATAAACAACTTTAAATATGTCTATTTATTTATACATTAAAAAAAGATTTTTTTAAATTTATTGATTTATTGGTCTATTAAACTACATTTAAAAACAGGAATTAAATAAACAACTTCAAATAGGTCTATTTATTTGACTATATAAAAGTGATTCATTTATATACATTTTTATGTGTGAATTATTAAATGAAATAATTGATTCTTCGTTTTATTTTTATGTGGCAGTACTGGTCCTCCATACGGCAGCAGGTAAACAACAGTCAGATAATCCAAAGCAGTAAATCCAACAAGGCAGGCAGAGGACAGGGAAAACAAACACGGTAAATAAACGCTTGGAAATGCGACTGTGTGTGTGGAGCATAAATAGTCCGGATGATAGGCTACAGCTGGTTGGAGTGATCAGTGACAGGGTACAGGGCTTCTGGGAAATGTAGTGTGCAGGTGTGAGTGAGTGTGTGACAGTGGATTGTGGGAAGTGAAGTCCAGTGGTGAGTGAGTAACAGTCCGGGGTGGAGTGCCCTCTAGTGGTTGTTCTGGGCACTCCAGTTGACAACCCTTTTATAAACTAATTTTCCTGAAATTTTAATATTCATCTTTATTTTCTTAAAACCAACTTTTAAGACTCGTTTCGGTTAGGTGACTGACATTTTGTGAATCACTGTAACATTAGTTAGTTAGTTGGCTAGTTTACGGGCGGGCGGGCGGGCGGGCGGGCAGAAAGCAGGTAAGTAGTACCGAGCGAGTCTGTAGTGTCATGAATAGACGCGACCAGATGCTGAGCTGGCTGTGAGGTGTGTATTTATGGTGAGAGCTGGTGATAAGGAACAGGTGCAGGTGCTTAGAACGGTGCTCGAGTGGGTGGATCTGGTGGTGACTTAACCTCAACCTAAAATCAGGTTACATCAAAGGAAGTATTTTTTATTTCCATGAATAATCTATCATGTAGGCAAAATTGCCCAATAGCAGGGAGGTTACAAAGATAAAAAGTATTTGCTGGTCATGTGATCTCTAGATGTCTGAACCCAATGAGATAACTTACTCCATTCATTTTTTTGGGAGGGGGGGACATAAGCTCCTTTCACAACTTCATGACAATGCGTCACGACTTTCATGAGGAAATACGTAAAAAAAAAAAAATCTGGACACCATCATGCACTCACAAAAATGTTCACGCGCACAAGGTCCAGTCTCCTGTTTTCTCCATTACAGAGACCCCTGACCTGTCGCGTGTCGTTCTGTCTGTGCTGCGAGATTGATCAGAGGTCTGTAAACAGGAAATGAGTTGGCATTTCTCTATAATGAAAAATACAGTTTCCAGCCGCATTCGCCGAGATTGACATTTTCCATTATGGCCTAAAAATGTACATATGTTTCTCCATCAGAGCGCCATGTGGCTGTTCTGGCATCAGTTTTTTGGTCAGGTCATCAATCTTAGCCTCACTCTCTCTCTATGCTGTGCTGCACCACTCACCAGCGTGATTTATTGAAACAGAGGTGGCGGAACCCAATGGTGCTAGGGGCCGGTAAATCCTGATAAAAACTTGGATAAAAGCAATTTAATGCTATCAGTCATGTAATGCTGGCCTCTGTCATGAAGTGTATGCACTGGAGAGGGTGTGTGTATGTGCTCACATCACATGAAAAGCAACCCCCCCCCCCCCCCCCCAAAAAAATGAAGGTCTCCAATTGATGACATTGTCTGTAAACATCTACAGAAGTGCCATTCAGAGGACCCTTATAAAATTAAGAACAAATTTGACCCATAGGAATTACAAGCAAAACATATTAAAAACTGGAATTTACAGCAGGGATATAGACTCTACGCACTTCTGGGTTTGAAACACAGGAATAACTATAGTCAGCTCTGTAGAAGTAAATGGGAGACCATAGTAAATACAATTTTTGTTTCGATTTGTTCCAACAGCAAAAGGAAAATCGATTAATGAATTTCCTTGGCTTCCCAAAAGAAAAAAGAGAGAGAGAGAGAGAGAGAGAGAGATTGATTATGCTGGTCAGAAGAGGAAAAAGATGGCCAATTTACTGTCATTCCCTTAGTTGCCAGAAACACACTTGCAGCTTTTTTATGCCAGGGCAAAATAACTCAAATAGTGTAATAAATATACACTACATTTTTACCTGTAAGTTTTATAAAATAAGCTACAAGAAGACTGTTTGAGCAGAAAGACACATCTTTCACACATGTAGGCAAATAATTCTACAGCAGACTTTGTTTAGTAGATTTACACAACAACCATGTACTATCCCAACAAACCGTCCCATACCGGCATGATCAAAAAGATCTTAAACTAGATGGAAGTGGATTAAATATTTGGACTGTTGCGATTCCAAATCAGTTTAATGACCTGTAACTCTGCCTGAGTATCGGACAAGTGTCCACTGTTGGCCAGAGGAGAACTGACCCCGACTAAGCCTGGTTTCTCCCGAGGTTTTTTTCTTCATTTGTTGCAGTTTTGGTCCTTTGTCTTGCTTAAGTTGGGGACACTTGCTTGATATTCAGCAGTGTTTTTGGTGTCGTTGAGTGTGAACTGAGCTGAGCCGGACGATTACGTCACTGTTTTCTCCAGTGCTGATCTACATAAATTAACTAGACTAATAACTATTGATCTTTACAACGGAATGAATCAATAATATATAGAATAAGCTGCACAATGACACCATTTTCTTTGGGAGCTGCTGTGCAGCCAAAATGATTTGCCAATTATTAATGTAAAGCTGCCTTGACACAATTTGCATTGTAAAAAGTGCATTATAAGTAAAGATGACTTGACTTGACTTTACTAAGGACCTAAAAGTTTTTCCTTTGCAGTTGTTTTTGTTTTACTTTTGTTTTATTTTTAATATGTGGCATTAAACTTTAACAGATGATAATTTAGTGAATGATTTAAAAATATTCGTTAATCGTCTGTAGCGTACTAATGTGACGTCATCGTCACTTTTTGGGGTCCCCCTTGAAACATTTCCATTGTGGTTTGTGCTATTTGCAGCGCATTTTTGTATATGCAGCGTGTTTTTG